>LPNX010137663.1:126566-344029 GCA_001517045.1 Pseudotsuga menziesii
TGTACAATGAAACTTCTCTGATTCAAAAATCAATACCACTAATAGATGTGCCCTAGTGAGGAAAGTTATCCTAGCCTTATTTGCTCGATGATCTATTGAGAAAACACCTTCAACTAGGAAGCTCTAGTTCCCACAGCTGCACAGTGCCTTCTTTCAGAGAGGCTCGGATACCATTATATTTTCTTAAGATCTAATTGGATTATCTGGGATATTTATCTAAAAGAATACCAAGTACAAAAAAATGCATAAAATGTAAAAGATGCACAAGACACAAAGATTTTTCATTGGGGAAACCATAAAGGAGAAAACCTTGCAAACTTCTTTAGAATATTAACATGATCAAAAGCAGTAATAAGAAATGTTCAACATCTATATTTATCTCCTCCTCTGATTGTATCTCTCCCTCATGTGCCTTAGAGAGTGTGTGAGGTGTGTATAAATGAGGGAGAGTGCCTCCCTATTTATTCCATTTCAAGTCAGTGACCAAATATAAGACTCAATCATACTGTCCTCTCACATGGGGCCCACTTCTCCTATAGAGACCACATTAACATATTACATGATATTACAATAGGGACTATTTCCTCGACTTACAACAGAGGTTGTACCTCAAGGTCTAGACACAATTTAGAGATCCCATAAAGGGGTAACACACATCTCCAATGGGGGTACAACAACATACAATGATAATAGATATCAAAATATCTTTCGAAGTTACAAATACATCAACAATTATCACAACAATCAAGTATGTCACTAAATGGGAAGAAGCATAACCATTTGCAGGCTGCTATAGGAGGAGCAAGTCAATAAGTCAACTTGAAGGATAGCCGACTAAGTTGATCAGCTGACTTAGTCAACCAGTCAACTAAGTCGGTTGGCCAACTAAACTAAAGATTAGTTTGGCCACCTAAGGTCATGTCGATTCATCGAACTGACAGGTAGTTATTTTGTAACTGTTTTGTAATCATGTATATTAGGCTATTGAGCCAGATGAGAAATCGGTTTAGTTCTTTTTGTTGTATGGACCCTTTCATGTAATATAATATGTTAATTCTCCTACTATTCTTATCTCTTGTCTCTGTTATATATGTGTGTTTTAGTATGTATTATTGGTAACCTTATGTGATCTATGAGATTACAACATTGGTTCCGTTACTGGTAGTACATGTCTAAGATGTATGCAAATAGATGATATCAGAACATGAGATTAAGAACTGGTGGGACCGTAAAGTTGCAAACTATTTACATAATTACGCACAAAGGAACATATTAACAATTGCACAAGCAAAAGCAAGATTCTTTATAGAAACACATGAGAAGTTTGTAGATTCAGTGCCCCAACTTCTGAAGAAACTCCTGGATGAAAAATATGGAAGGGACTAAAGACGAACAGTTTCTGGAAAAAATCATCCAAGCAGGAAGAACAAACTTGTCAGAGTGGTTTGAAAAAATCACCGACAAATTTTGTGAGGAGCAAGTAGTAGAAGACAGAACTTCGGTGGAAACTGTCAAGGAGAAATTTTACACAAACCTCACCGAGCAATTTCTATGCTCCTTACCAACCTTGCTGTTTAAATTTCTGATCGAGAAAGGAGTAGGTCATATTTTCTAACCTCGTCCATTACTTCACAAACTGCCATCAAACTCTAACTGAACGGAAAAGAAAAAGATGTGGGAAAAATTCATTACAGAAAGGGAGTGGGAATACTTCCTAAGCAAGTAGAATGAACTATCTGGGCTTTCTAAAAGCGTGGGTAGGCTATGGGGGGGTATTTTTTCATATTTTGAGATAAAGTAGAGTGGATTCTAGTCTACTAGAAGATACCATTCACCAGTAATGAGAATTCGACCGAAAGGGAAATCAAGAGAATAGTATCACACAACGGTATGTCGGACATTCAGAAAATAGATAGGGAAGAGAGACAACAAAGGAGGGAAGCAAGAAGGGAAAGATCCTTAGCGCTGCATAGATGAAGGAGTCCTAGGGCAACTGACCAGGAATGGAACCCGCCAGACTTGGTTCATGACTGACAAGAAGAAGGCATGGAAGAAGAGGCATCCCCTATGGAGGAAGAATTGTGGATAGAGCAACTAGAAGCTCTCCAATTAAGAGCTCCCCATGAAGGAACAACCCTCTCTCCATTGAATCCGCATACCTGGATACAAACTATTATCAAAGAGGACCTCTGACTATGAGCTGGTGAATTTGGTATACGGATTCGACTAGATGATGAGTCATACACTGGAAGACACCTCATTATCCATCGACTAGAAGAAGGAAATTGGGTTACCTTTCAAGCGGTACCCTTCAACTGAAGTATCCACTTACTTCTACCGACACATGAAGGAGCACCCCCCTGCCAAATATAGCTTTGGAAGACACAGAACATTCAGAACTATGGACAACTAGTAGAAGTGGGATATCGACAAGAGAAATCAACACTAACCGACCACTGGTCAAAGAAGAATTGACAACCGACGTGAACAAAAGTTTCGTCAACCATAGTTTTGCAGAGATGAATAAGCCAATAACCCCACCACCCCCACCCCCACCTCCACCACCGCCACCTCTTGAAATTAGTGACAGTGATTTCATGGGTCATGGTTAAGCACACATTCCTCTATATGAGGGGGATGAGGACCCCAAATGGCACTGGTTCGTATGTGAGTCTACTTGGGAGGCTAACCAAGTTACCTGCGAAGACAGACAGATAGCACAGTCTGCAAGTGCCTGGAGAAAAATGGCATTAAGTTGGTATATGACCTTTTATGAAAGAAAACCTAGAGTAACCAAAGATGAGATCAAAGCGTGATTTCTATCATTTTTCAAAACTCCAGATGCAAAACACCTGGTAGCGAAAAAACTAAAAACAACATCACAGAATCCAGGAGCAACTATCTGCGACTATGATAAGCGATGGAAAGACCTTCTAAGCCAACTAGACTATGTTATAAATGAACAATTAATAATACAGTGGTTTCTTGCAGGTTTATCCAGAAATTCCACTGACACATAAGTCTGGAAACATTCAAGTCTTACGAAGATGCGCTTACAAAATCTCTCCAAGTGAAAATGGATGAGGACATACTGGCATAATCCATTAATCACAGATTATAAGAACAACTTGAGAGTGTGCAGAAGTCTTTAAAGGAGTTAAACCTCAAAAATTAGGATATTTGGTGCACAAAGTGCTCGACGACCGAACATTCCAAAGACAACTGTTGACAAGAATACAGCCGATAGGACGTTCGATTAGTGTAGACCAAATGTTTTTGCAACATTTGCCAAGAGCATGGGGACCACTCAACAAAATATTTCTTGTTCAACATGAAGAACGACAAGGCATCTTGGTGTGCAGTCTACAAAACTAAAAATCATAACACAGTCGACTGCCATTTGAACCTGAAGAACCGACAGAATTACCATGCAGTATACCAAACCATTGCAGTTGCACAAAATAATGATCAAAACAACTTACCAAACAATCAAAATGGTCAGAGATATGAGATCCGGTATGACAATCGACGTGCAAGATATGGAGGATGAGGCTGATTCCCTAGGAATCAAGACAACCAACCACATCGACCCATCCAATGCTTTACATGTTATAAGGAGGGACATCGGTATGCAGACTGTCCATATAAAGACAAAACTGACCTCAAATTTTGTACTCATTGTGGAGTAGGGGATCACTCACTAAAGGATTTCCCTACCACGTTGGAAAAAATAAATACAAAGAAAAATGTTAATAAGTTGTCATGTGTGCAAAAAAATGATGTAATAAACACAAAAAAATTTCATATTGTAACTCGACAAGGAACAAAAATAGGAAGTGATAACCTAAGAATCAACAAAATAAAAGAGAAAAATGTCTACCCTGATCCACTTAAAGAAAAAAAAACATACAAAGAAGAAACCCATGTATTCAAAGAATTTGCATGATGGGAACAAGATAACGACAATCGACATAACACAATAAAGGAATTAATATATCTTGTACAAAAAGACAACTTAGTCTCTTAGTTCATCGACTTACTATCTGAAATAAAACATAACAACTCCAAAAAACAAACAAAGAATATCTGTAGGTTAAATAAAAAAGATAAAGATGAGGCTAACCCACTTGTTGACCTAGAAATCGAAGGATACCATGTCTGACAAGTAGTGCTCGACTTTGGATCACAAGTAAACATCATGACTCATGACACTTGGGAACAAATGGGCAGACCTCAACTATGTGAGTTAGGAATATACCTGAAACTAGTCGGCCAGGGCCTAATTGAACCTATTGGAGTCTAGAAAAACGTTGACACAACTATAAAAGGAATCTTGACCAAATTCAACTTCAAAATCATTGACCCTAAGCAAGGATCTAGCTCCTTCCAAGAATTAGTAGGTCAACCTTGGGGTAGAAAGATGAAAGCATTGATATCCCTGGACAAAGAGAGAATCAAATTAAAAGGAAATGGACAAAAGCTCATTGTACCTATTCACCCATCTAAAGGAGAACCTTGGACTGAACCTATCGATGAAGAAGTCGACGTCTGACAACTCTACTAGATTCAAAACAATGTAGATTATACAGAACCTAATATCTTTAGATAACTTCATTTAGGAAACCAAGACTCAGTTGGTTATAATTCAAATGCATAATTATATTATTGGGAGATTGAGAACTACGGAACACAAGAAAAAGGGTTTTGGACTATTCAAAAATTTCAGAAAAATCCCACCCAATAGTGCTTCATAGTGTCCATTGTCCCAAAAATATTTGAGAAGAAAATTAGGGAATACCCTACCTTACAACCTACCAATGCAAATACTACACAAATACCAAGATACAAGGAAAGAGAATCACCAGTCATGCATGTAGAACATGTTTCCATAAATATTGGTGAACATGGCTGACTTCAAAGCCTAGTAGAAACTTTTACAAGACAAGCTGCTAGATGGTGGGATACCCATCAGACAAGACTATAGACCTGGACAACAGCTTCGACTTACTTTGTCGAAATATTTGGAGGAAAGAAGTTAACCAAATAGGCTCAGATACCTATTTCATTTAGGGACAGAACCCATAAGATCATATTAAGACATGTGAAAAAGAATGGAGAAAACTTGGATACAAGGATGAACGAGCATGGCCACACCTGTTCCCATCAACCCTCACCGACTTACCAAACAAATGGTATAAAATGGAAGAAGCTAGAGGTGAAACATTCCTATGGAATGAACTCAAAGAAAATTTCATTAAATATTTCAACTTTATACCACAAAATGAAAACTTGGTTGAAACAACAAACCATATTAAAGAATTTATTCAGCTGAAAGAAAACAAACCCTTAAAAGATAATCGACAGACAATGAAATGCAACAATATACAAACGAGGAGAAAACCAAATTCAAGAAGACTACAGTTAGAAAATGAAAATATAGAAGGGAAAATATTTCGATGGAAATCAAACCATGTTGAAACGACCAAACCTATTTCTACAATCCTTAAAGTGGAAATAATCGACAAACATGATACCGACAGAATGACTACAGCTGACTTCCCTTCCACATTCTCATAGTTTAAGGAAGGAAGTCGACCAATCAATGAATCCAAAGCACTAGACTAGCTAGATGCTAAAGTCAAAACTAGAGAATTCAACATCTCAAATGATGATCGACTGAAACTGGAAAAAATTGGTGACTACTCGAGTGAAGCACAAACCACAGAGATAGCAAACTTATTAAAAGAGTTCCAAGAGGTATTTTCTAGATATTATAAATACCTCAAAGGCTTAGTCGACAAAATGGGAGAAATGAAAATTGACACTAAACTTGATGTCCGACCTGTGAAGAAAAGGCCATATAAACTAGCTCACAAATACAAAGAGATAGTCAAAAAGGAAATTGATAACATGCTTGCAGCAGGCATCATCTATCCTATTAACCAATTAGAATGGGAAACTCCAATGGTTGTACATCCTAGGAAACATGATCCGACCAAACTAAGAATTTGTGTCAACTTCAGAGAACTAAATAAAGTGACACTTACAGACCCATTTCCAACTCCTTATCCAGATGAAATATTAAATGAGGTTGCAGGACATGAATGCTACTCATTTATAGATGGATTCTCAGGTTATAACCAAGTTCCAATAGCTAAAGAAGACCAGAAGAAGACAACCTTTGTGTATGAATTTGGCTCATTTGCTTACAAGGTTATGCCTTTTGGATTAAAAAAAGAACCTACAGTATTTTCTAAAATTGTTTTCAAAACATTTCAAGAATATATTTACAAGACCATGGCAGTATACTTTGATGATTGGACAATATACTCCATGTTAAAGGATCACTGCAAATGGCTTAGGCTTATGTTGGAGATATGTCGACAAATTCAACTATCCCTAAACATCAAGAAATACATATTTGTAACCCCCATAGGGATATTATTAGGGCACATTGTCTGTAAGGAAGGTATTAAGGTTTACTTTGCAAAGATAAAAATTATCCTCGATCTAAAAACACCAGTAAACCCAAAACAAGTCATGGTGCTACTTGGCCACACAGGCTATTACATAAAATTCATAAGGTATTATTCAGATATGACCTATCCACATGAATAACTATTAAGGGATGATAAAGAATTTAACTGGATAGAGGAGTGCCACATATCATTCGAAAAATTAAAAAGAAAACTAGTCGAAGCCCCAATCCTAAGGTTTCCAAACTAGTCGATCAAATTCCATGTTCATATTGATGCATCAGGCCTAGCAATAGGAGCAATCTTAACTCAACCAGGAGATGGTGGAATGGATTATCCTATAGTTTACAATAGTAGAAAATTAAACAAGGAGGAGAGAAACTATTCGACAACAAAAAGAGAAGCATTAGGAATGGTCTTTGCACTACAAAAATATCGACATTATCTTCTAGATAACCCATTTATATTCTATACAGACCATCAGGAACTTAAATATCTCATCAATAAACCACTACATCATGGAAGGATTTTTCGATGGCTACTATTATTCCAAGAATTTGAATTCAAAGTCGTTGTCAGACTAGGTAAGTTAAATGTCGGTCCTGACCATTTATCCTGAATCGACACAAGAGAAGAGTTGAAAGGAGTCGAAGATGACTTAACTGATGCACATTTATTTTAGATAGAAGCAGTCCCGGCAGAATTAGAAGAAATAGCCCAGTTCTTAGAATATGGACATGCACCAGAAGGACTGAGTACAAAGAAGAAGCAGATCTTAGCTATGAAGGCTGCACCATACAGTCTTATAAATGGATTCTTATACAAAATGGGATTAGATGGCATCCTTAGAAGGTGTGTACTTGAACATGAAGGAGACAACATTTTGCATGAAGCACATTATGGACCTACAGGAGGACATTTCCAAGCAGACACAACTGCAAAGAAAATCCAACAGTCAGGGTTATGGTGGTCGACACTCCACAGAGATTGCAAAAATTTTGTCATTCAATGTGACAGATGTCAATGACTAGGTCGACCTCTCCCTAGCACAGAAATGACTTTGATACCAGTGAACCCAAGTCTAACATTCGAAATTTGGGCCATAGACTTCATAGGACCATTTCTTATACCAGCAAAAAGGACAGGCGCAAGGTATATCATAACTGCAGTTGAATATGTAATTAAATGGGTAGAGGTCGAACCAGTTGAAACATGTTCTAAGTTTATCTATGAGAATATTATCACCATATTTGGATGTCCACTAACCTTAATTAGTGACCAGGGAACACACTTCATCAATAAAACTATCAAAACCCTAATCGACCAGTTCCAAATTGACCATCGTCGGAGTATAGCATACCATCCTCAGTCGAATGGAACAATTGAAGAATTTAAAAAAACATTAACAAGAGGACTCACCAAAATATGTAATGCTGATAAGGATGACTGGGATGAGAAAATACCTGCAGTATTATGGGCATATAGAACAACAAATAAACATTCGACTAACCAAACTCCTTTTCGACTAGTCTATGGAAAAGGAGCGAGCAGAGACATAAGGAACTCGACGACAAGGTCACTGAACAAGTCGAGTTCCTCAACAAATGCAGAAACCTGGCCCATTCAGTAATGCCAGGCCCCGTAGAGGTTGACACTGATAAACTGCTCGAAAGGGCATATCAGCTATTTGAAAGCATGGTGTCGGCACTCAAAGCACAGATTTAGGAAACAAAGGAGGAACAAAAAGAAGAAACTGCCTGACTCCTAATGGCACAACACACCGCCTTTTCTGAAGCTTATAAAGTGTTGCAATATCACATGGACGAGTCTGTCATCACCGAAGAAATACTAAGAGACTGGTCTGCTTACTATGGGAAAGTCTATCAGCAAAATCGACAAACGTGACAAGGGATCCAGGCACTAGAAAACAAGAAAACCACTGATGAAGCACTCGGAACCATATTAGAACAACAAATAGTGCTTGAAACAGCCAAAATGCAGCAACTTGAGAGGGAAGCACATCAGTGGGTGCAACAATCTATCCCCAACTTGGAAAAATTCGACATCATCTACTCGTAGATGAAATGACTTATCAAGACTGTAGAGGAGAAGGACCATTTTATGGGTCTCGACATGGAGAGAATAGATGAAGTCTCTATTTCAGAAAAGATGTCGATCTTGTCAATCCTGACCACACTCACCATCGACATCCAGAAGATTTTGCAAAGTTGGACAGATTTCCAACATTACCTAGTAGTGATAGCCCCAGCCATTATCAAAGTCTGTAAACAAAAAAGACCGACCATCAGACTTCACAGCTTATGAAGTCCAAGCACATCACAATAACTATTGAGACTAGACAAGAAGAATTTTGTACCTCCCTATTTCTTTGAGACGAAGAAACATTTTTGTTCATGTGGGAGATGTAGGAGGAGCAAGTCAATAATTCGACTTGAAGGATAGCCGACTTAGTTGACCAGCCGACTAAGTTCATTGGTCGACTAAACTAAAGATTAGGTCAGCCACCTAAGGTCGTGTTGGTTCACTGAACCGACAGGTAGTTATTTTGTAACTATTTTGTAATCATATATATTAGGCTGTTGAGCCAGATAAGAACTCGGTTCAGTTCTCTATTTTGTATGGACCCTTTCATGTAATATAATCTATTAATTCTCCTACTGTTCTCATCTCTTGTCTCTATTATATATGTAATTTTTAGTATGTATTATTGGTAACCTTATGTGATTTGTGATATTACAACACCTTCTCAAGTGATATAACAACAAAATTGATATATGAGAATATTGTCACTATATTTGGATGTCCATTGAGCTTGAAGAGTTATCAGGGGTCACCTTTTGTAAAAAAAACAATCACATCTTTGAGAGAATAATTCATGATCGAACATCAGAAGAGTACAACATATCATCCCTAATCTAATGGTGCAACTGAATATTTTAACAAAACATTCACCAAAGGAGTAAAAAAAATATGTAACACTAACAAAGATGATTTGGAGGAAAAAATACTTGTCATTTTATGGGGATACATAACATCATACAAACAATCGACATATCAGACACCATTTCGACTTGTCTATGGACAAGAAGCAGTCGTACCTTTACACTTTCGACAACAAACGCCTCTAATTGCCGACATATTGCACACTGATGTTGAGAATTCTAGAAAAGAAATATTATCACAACTATATAAACTAGAAGAACACTGACAAATTGCAATTCAACATCAAGAAATCCAAAATCAACAACAAAAATCTTGGAACGATCGAAATATCAAAAGTAAAATCCCATTGGTTGGAGACCTTGCATTACTATACAATAGTTGAGTAAAAGGAAAGACTAAGAAACTACATACCAAATGGAGTGGTCCATACATTGTCAAAGAAATCAATGCTAATGGATCAATCCAACTAAAAACACTACAAAGGAGTGTATTTTAAAAGTTAGTTAGTGGTGCTCGACTAAAGTGTTACAAATCCTAAATTGAAAAAAAAGGTTGTATAATTGTAAAGAAATTGAAAAAAATAAAATAAAAACCTAAACAAGAAAAATACAATACCATGAAAAAAAATCAAAATGAAAGGACCTTGGATGAACTCTGATTCAGGAAGCAACAGAATACCATTTGGGAGATATAACCATCAACATAACATACATGAGGAATTTCGACCACTTCGACATCACTGACACCATCACGATCCTGAAATCCATCAACATAAAGAAGGGCCAACAGTCCAATCAAGTCATGATGAACATCAACATTTGGAGTAAAACATTTGTCATGTCCCGAGAGAATCATCGACAACTCATCCTTTACAGTTAAAATCACAATTAATACCATCGGCCACTACACAGTTGCTTGTTCCACATAATTCTTCTAAAAATTACACACTATAATAAACTTGGACATCATTATGTGCAGAGATTGAACACCAGATAAATCAAACACCATAACACAATCTAACCCTTATTGAGCTAGAGAATCCGACTGACATAATGGGCCCAAAAAATTCGACCAAAAATAATAGATATGTCATGAGGAAGCTTAAATAGTTCGGAAAATACAACACATCACTGGAGATCTAACTACATAATGTTCACAATGCCAAAGTCTATGAACCACATTGGAAGAGCATCTAGAAGGGAATTAAAGAATGGGGAATTGACAAAAAAAAAATTGGATAGAGGAAGATCAAAGATTGAGTGCTAGCATAATCCTCAGCTACATGAATGCACCTCTTGTAGATAGCTTCACCGACACAAAAGAACTAATTGCACAATTTATTATAAGCATGTACCATAATGGAAAATTTTATTTCGACACACCTTTGAAAACCATCGATGATCTAATTTATAATATCACTAGATTATCAAACAATGGAGAGTCAGTACATGCTCGATTAAACGTATTCCTTGTTGAAGAAATAACATGTACAAAATTGGGCAAGAACTCAAGAGGACTGATAATAGGTCAAATCATCCATTACATGCCGAAGATTGCATCCAAAATTATCTCTATGGCTTTAACAAACATAGGAAGAGGTTCGAACTTAAGAATCGACATGCTTGAAGCAGTTGAAAATGTGTCAACAAAAGGGAAACTTTCTCATTGGGATGAACATTTAGCCGAGATATTTAAGCACATCTGCGTCAAATAATAGGAGGGTGCTCAGATTAGGCACCCCTTGTTGATAATTTGGATAGCCATGTACCATCTCCGACTTGTCAGAGATAAGGATTTTGATGCACCGAATCGTTCTACCATGTGTAATTTCTAGTTGTTTGCACCAAGTGGTTTATGAATAGGATCACAAACCACAAAAATATGGCTCAACACATGGTTTCAAGCATTAAAACTAAAAAATGTGCGCTAACAAGTACCTGAGAATGTCTGAAGTAGTTTACCATTGACAGAACATATCCAACTCGAGTTGGACCACATGTCAGTATGGTATTTGCAGGGTGCTATGGGTTCCTCTAGGGAACTAGAATGTCACCCATCAGATGAGGAAATATTCAATGAACGTAGTAAAAAATCCAATACCAAATTGGATATTCCAGTAATAGCTTGAAGAACTGATCACCCAATGGTCGAATGCTTAGTTGATGATGAAAAATAAGAGGATTATGAATTTATACTATATACAAGCACCTTCACCCTCAACCGCGACAATCTAGTGACATCAAACCATTGGGGATTGCATTAACAACTATGCAACAACCATGGGAGGAAGAATCTCTGAGTGATGAAAGCAACTAATATGATACTCCTATTCCAAAGTATGCACTAACAAAATAAAATATTCATCTTATAGACGACCCTAGATGATGATGCCAAATTATATGATGATGATACCGAATTATATCATAGTGCAACCCTGATACTAGAATAGGCTTGCAAGAACAAAGTTTGAGTTGAGGACCAATTTTACAAGTTGATCACAGAGGAGGAACAATGAACAAACAATATCAATACAAGACAAAATAAAATAAATTTCATTACACCACCATATGTCGAACTCACCCACACTCCACCAACTCCATCGCCGACCCTGGTTATTGAAAAAGTCATACCGACTTAGAAAACCACTACACAACTTTCCCTTACAAATCCATACCTGTAGACATGATCCACATCGCTCTGATCTTGAATTCAAACCGATAATGAACTCCAATATTTTATAAGCCAATTACCCTCTATTATTCCTAATTTGAAACAAATGTTACTCAAAAATTCAGTTCTAGTTGTGGAAGCTTTGGAAACTATCTTAGCCATGTCTAAAAATATTGATCCCCCGCATTCACCCACTCTGCAAACACAAGTCTTCAAGTATACCATAACCACCATTTAGAAAAATCCCTACCTCTCTAGCGACATTGTAGCATAGAAAATTTCCTCATCCATCCCTTGACTTATCACACCGCTAAATGAACCACAAAACATCCCAACCATTCAACAACCCATCATTGACACGACTACTAAACCTACTGAGTTTGTCAAACCCATAATTCCATCAATCTCTCAACCTAACAACTATTAAAAAAACAAGTAAGTCTACTTGTCGACTTACATTCCTCACCTATATCACCTCTACCATAAATTACTAGTCTCATTGAGTCTCTCAGCATTATCCACCCCACTAATCCTAGTCTTGTTACCAACCCAGATAGTGCACAAATACAGGAAGTCGCAGTAGAAGGCTCGACATAACAAATCCAAGGAACATACAAACAGAACAGAAAATAAGAAAGAATAAAAAGAAAATAAAGGAATAAAAAAAAGAAAAAATAAAAGGAACAACAAATAAAACTACAACAGTCTCAACAACATGTACCTTCGTTAATTCATCTAGTCCAACTTGGTTCCACAATGGAAATTAATACAAAGAAGGCCAAGGAATAAGTACTAAACCTATTGGAAGATGCTATTAGTAAGGAATATAGACACGTGACAGAGAAGAATGGTTGCTCAGTATGCCTCAAAAAAATGAATATAGAACAGAGAAGAATGCTTGACCAAGTGTGGGAATTTAGCAGGACAATTTGTTACAATTCGAGCAGATGTCGACTGCTACAAGCCCCTCGACAAGGAATATCATATTTTTGAAAGTGTTGTGTTTAATTTTTAGGAACAATTAAACTAAAGATGATAGGAATAGGCCGAGTGTTGGAGAAACCCACCAATAATGCCTCATCGACAGGGGTTGCCACCCTGTCGATGCCCTACAATGCAATCTCCTTGAGCACAAGACCAGATAGGTTTTACCCTTCCCAGCAACGTCTGTGGAGAAGACAAGGTCTCACCCAAGATGTTTAAGGGAGAGTTGTCGAAACCGATTTTTTGGGAGTGGGGAGGGAGGATATGGGGATCCGACGAAAGGACACCATAAGTGCTTGATCTAGAGCTAGTAGTCGAATTTACACTATTTCTTCAACTTGCACAAGGTAACCATTACTTATGAAATCATCATACCATCACACAGTTATCACAATGTCATAGAATTATTCAGGAAACATATCTACTCATCGCACATCAGATTGTAGCAGAAAATAGATTCCATTGACATAGAAGAAATGCAAATCACATTGATATAGCAAGAAGAGACTAGATCACATCTACATTGTGCCATCATAACATAATGGATCATAGCATCATAACATATCAGATCACAATAGCAATAATAGACAAGATTGCAATAGCGATAATAGACAATATTTGTGCCATAATCACCATATCATATTAATATTGTGAAATGGAACCACATTACACAACTCTTCTCCAAAATCGAAGACTGCATACATCAAGAGAAACCCAGATAAATCGCAGGTACATAGGAAATTCTTCACAAAACCAGATTGTGTGAAATCTTATGTCTCAATTATCCTCTGATGCGATTCTCCTAAACTCAGGTGGTAGTTCTAATCATGATTATTTTCTATTTACAAAACAAGATCTATAAATAGGCTTCCATTGTTACATTGAGGGTCCACTTCTAACTAACTTATAACTGCTAATGACCTATTACAACAAAACTTGGTCAAATAACATATAAAATATTCAAAGCAGTTCTTCTTTCGTTCATCGCGTTAATCTAGCCTTGCAAGGTACCATGTAAGGTTCTGCAGCTGCTGTGATGCTGTGCAACTCACTTACCAAAAACCACTGCCAACAGGCCCCCAACATAGTCTTGTGGCTTGTCCCCGAGCCATGTAAGGTTTATAGGGTGTATGTTGATGTCCGCGCCTTGAAATATTCAAATTGTTGCACAATATCATGTACTTGTAGCTGGACTTTGTTGACAATACTCTGACAATTAGTCAAAGCCTACTTCACTGGGTGCTCCTCTAGGTCCCTGCTATCGACCTCCTGTCGATGCTATTCAACCACCTGCAATGTGGCGACTGCTTTGATAGCCAACTATCCACCTATTTCTTGAAACTCATCAAGCTAAGAAAGATGCTTTTGTTGGTGTTCCTATGATCGGGCAGCTCACTGCTGTAAATCCTTCAGTTCCTCAGCCCGCATGATCTACACCATTAGTGGCATAGCCCTCAACGATGTCTTCAAGATCATCAGTTGACCTTCTACTTCTTGTACTTGTGCGGTTAGCTGATCAAGCTACTCGTCCTCGACAACGCTCTTCCAAAATTGTGTTGTCACTTCCATAATGGTTTTAGCCTCTTGGTCCATGCCTTCGAACTTAGTCATAATGTCTTCAATGGAGGATTTCCTTTCTGCAACCTTCTTCGGTGGCGTCATCGGTCGTACCAGGGCTTGGAGCATCAGGTTATTATCCTGAAATTGAATGATATTTTGCCCTAATCTATTGGCCTTTTCGACTGGGGTGAGGTCAGATGTGTTCTCAAAAATGTGCTGGCAAGCTTCAGAAACAACCTGCTTGACATTGCAGCACCTGGAACACATCTGGGCCTGCTCAACAATCATGTGATATTGCACCTTCTTTAATTCTGTAATCACCTGAGTATTCTTCCTCTGTAGTTTAGTTTGTGTCGCCTTTAGGGCGTTGATTTCCCAAATGTTTTCTTCTTCCAGCTGCACTCAAACCTGATGTATCTCGTCAGCCTATTTCTGCAGCTTCTTTGCAATGCTCTAGGAATGGACATAACCCTCAGTCAGCTTTCTTTGTCATTCCGCTAGTTCCAGGGTGGAATAGTGCTGCAACTCCACTAAATCCATAGAAGACAACGTATTCAGGTCCAAATCAATGCTCTGGATTGGTCGCAACAATTGGTGAAATTCGTCATTATTCACATCGATCATAGCTGAGGGAACTTGTATGTTCTTAGCCCGGGGCTCAGTGTTAATCGACGGAATTTATTTTGCAGTATGGGTCATACAGATGTCTTCTTAGAAATAATACCAAAAATAGAATCTAATGGATCTCTTACCACTCTAAATTCTTCATGGTTTGACACCCAATCGCCTTTGTTGCATCCCCAGATGAGTCAGTGACTTCTTTGATAAGTCGTTGCAGTTGATACTCCATCCCCGACTTGGTACCAGTACTTGCTTCATACTCCTGGGACCATTTGGTGCGAGGCTCCTCCCGCATGATCTGCGCTACATCCTCTTTGGGTCTTTGGATGACTTGTTGTCGGAGTCATGAGTGCTCAGGTGCTTCTAGGCAAGCTCTTCTGGGGCATCTAGTGGCTGCTCCTTAGATATTTCCTCCTGAATTACTCAATTTCACCACTCCATTGACCACTCTTAGATGATGGCATCTAATTCCTCTATTGTATCTTTGTATGGAAAATGTAGCCACTACTTGTCAAAATCCCGTCGCACCTAAACATAGATAGAATGGGACTCGATGGAAAACAAAAGTATCTGCTAGTACTTGGCTACAACGTAAGGAGAGTCTTAGGGAATGGCAATGACCACATCTTGAAATGCTTCCCAATACACCCAAAAGTGGATGACACAGTCCATCTAACGACTGGGTTCTTTGACCCACCATAACTTTTGATACTGTGCACTCCGGCACACCTTTGCCACATCAACTGCCATTGGTTGTTAATTGGCCAGTTCCCTCTCAGAAACTAGAACAATAAGGATCAACAACCAACTATGTGAAAATGACCACCCAACCTGAGAAGCCAACGCGTCTTTGAGAAACTAGTTCAGCAAAAACAGAGACCAATTCATTTGCACCCCTTCGACACACTTCGAGGTGCAAGAAACAACACTCGAATTGCATTGTTTGGTTGGTTTTCCTGAACTACTATGCCTTCTAGAATCTTTGCACCAATGCGCACCACCTGTAGATGTATGATGTTGATGCGATAAGAACGACCATCATGTTGTAAACCAAAGCGCTTTGTATCTCACCCGCGGATATACTGCAATGGATCTTCCCCAGCCTTCGACAAGCCTGTGATGCTTGCAATCAAATCTATGGTCACAGGGATCATCGTGTTCAACCAAGGCATCCCTCCATGAAAGCAAGCCAATATTTTCTTCATGCATGCATGTGATTCATTCAATCGCCCAAAATGAGGCATATTGATGAGCCCCAATAATCCTGATTTATCCAACCCACTCGCCCATGGTTAACCAATTCACTAAATTAGGTTACCAAGACCCACCAGGATTGACTCGTAAGGCTCATCCCTAACATATTTAAGCAGTCACAGGTCATGGTCTTCAAATTTCAACCTTATGAGCATAGGGATGATTTCTACCAAGCACTTCATCCCTTTCGGCAGTGGCGACAATTTTGGTGGGTACTTCTGATTCTTTAACAGTTTCCTCGGCTTGGCTCCTAGATGCGTAGGAGCGACATATCCAAAAATTTAATGTACAAAGACACCCCAAGGTGCCATGGACACAACAGCTTCTGAGATCGATGGCCCGGTATGTGCAGCTCCTTCACCTTGCACTCTCATTGAGGTGCAAGTTTGCCTCTGCAGTGGCGTGGGGCTGGGCCTCTGAGGCTGTCATTTCCTCTTAGGAATGGATGATGAACTGAATGGCATACTCACACTCTCTGCTCATTGAACTAAATTTTTTTATCCTTGCGCATCCCGTGCATTGTTTTATAGCCACCTCTAGTCCAAAATTCATCATTGCCAAATCTATCCTCACCATTATTGATAAATCAGGTATTAATGACGCCAAATCCGCCGACAATCTTACTCTTCTAATGGTCGGATCACTCATTAATGCAGATCACTTCAATAAGCACCGCCAGCCAACCAGGGATAATTTCAGGGGCGAATTTTAGCCTAGTGGGATATTTTTCCATGTTTTTCTCCCAAAAAGATTCACCATTTTGCATTTTTTGAAGCCCTGTTTCACCCAATTTTGACAGGGTAATATTTTTTCACCCTAAAAATCACCAAATTATTATATAAACGATATAAAATCCTTGGAAATTAAAATAATTTTTGAAAAATATCGCCAATCATTTTATAGTTGGCGTTGTAAGAATTCGTAATATTTGCCAACATTTCTACACTTTGAAATAAGTATGGTTCCTTAAAATCATCACTGCAGCCAACTGATTTAATGACCTACATTTATTACTTGATTTGACCACCCCATAGCCCTACAACTGTCACAGGTGGTCAACCGGTTATCTTGAACAACTGTAACCTTGCACAGCGTCTCCCTCGGGACTCGCCTAGCTATTGTGAACTAAAATATTAATTTTATTTTTTATATATTTTTTAGTGCCTCAAGTGGTGTGCATCGCCGGCCCTAACCTGCAAGGATTTAAGTGACTCCCATTGACAAGCGTCGATAAGACTAGACCATCTAATTGCTGTAGTTGAACTTCACTGCCAGAAGTAATGGAATGGATAAGATAGGGACCTAACCAGTGCATTTGCAACTTACCTGGATGCTTGATGAACTTAATATCATATAACAACACCAAATCTCCTGTTGCAAACTATTTTTTCTTAATGTCGCGATCATGCCATGCCTTCTATCGATCCTTCACAACTTGCTGGTGGAAGCCAGCAATAAAACGGTCTTCTTCAAGATGGATTAACTACGCAATGCATTCTTCTAATGCTTTTGCATCATCCATTTTTGTCTCTATGGCAATGCGCAAGCTCAGAACAATATATTCCATGTGCATGACTTCCTCTTTCCCATAAACCAGCTTAAATGGTGTCTCATCAGTTATCCATTTACAAGTAGTGCGATAGGCCCATAGAACCACTGGAATTTTTAGGTCCCAGTCATCATGGTTAGCGTTACATACCTTATTCAACATTGTCTCCAAGATTTTGTTGAATGCTTCAACGGTCCCATTCGCTTGTGGAATGTTTTGGAAGTTCACTCTCAAAATAAATAAAACTTTCTTAACGTTGTCTTTAGTCTATGATGGTTTGTCGTTGGATTGTATTCTGTCTCATTTAAGGATGGGAGTTATTGCACCTCCTTAATTTTTTCATCATATGTTAGAGTTTAACAAAGAAATTTTTTTGGTTCTATCACAAAGCTCAAGTGGCCTAGAAGAGGGATGAATCCGTGTAAGGCCATTTTACATCCTCCCCTGTTTCCTCAAAAATTGTTCATTATCAACTTCACTAAATCTTGAAAATTAATTAATTCTTGAAAAACTTCACAGTTATGTTGTTAAGTATGGAATTCAGCGGTATTTTATTGTGGGAAGTTCCCTTGTTGATATGTATGCCAAATGTTGGAGCATTGTGTATGCACGACAAGTATTTGATAAAATGGATGAGAATGATGTGATATCTTGGAGTGCAATGATTTCTAGTTATACCCAAGATGGCGACAGTGAGGCGGATTTGAGTAATTTTTTTTCCAGTCACGAGAGGAAGGAGTGAATCCTAGCTAGTATATGTTTTCTAGTAGTATTAAGGCATGTGTGGGCCTAGGATATCTGAAGCGAGGTAAGCAGGTCCATGTTCAGATAATCAAAGATGAGTTTGAGTTGGACATGTTTGTGGCTAGTGCCCTATGGACATGTATGCAAAATGTGGTGATTTGTAGTATGGTCATACATTGTTTGAAAAAATGCATAAGCGAGATGAAGTATCATGGAATGGGATGATTACAAGATATGCACAAAATTAACATGGTGAAGAGGCCTTGAATTTTTTTTTTCAAATGCAACAAGAAGGCATAAAGTGGGATCATTATGCATTCATTGGTTCTATTAAGGCACACATTAGCTTAGTAGATTTGGAATTGAGAAAATAGGTCCATTCAGATGCCATCAAATATGGTTTTGAATCAGAAGCTTTAGTGGGTAATGGTCTTATTGACATTTATGTGAAATGCATGATAGTAGATGAATCATGCAAGTTTTTTGTAAAATAGTTCACCGTGATGTTATCTCATGGAGTGTAATAAATGGAGAATATGCCCAAAATGAGCATGGTGAGGAGACCCTAAAAATTTCTCTGAAAATGCATGCCGCTGGTATTAAGCTGAGTGAGTTCATCTTTGGCAGTAGTCTCAAAGAATGTGCCAATATAGCAGTTGTAAAATAGGGAAAACAATTCCATGCATGTGCACTTAAAACTAAATTTGAGTCTGATGTCTTTGTGGCTAGTACTCTTGTTTACATGTATGCTAAATGTGGGAGAATAGATGATGCAACCAAAGTATTTTACAAAATTCCTAAGAGGAATGTAGTTTCATGGAACTCTATGATTGTAGGATATGCTCAAAATGGATGTGGCAAGGATTCTTTTCAACTATTTAAAAACATGCAATGCTTAGGCATAAATCCAAATGATGTCACGTTTGTTGGTGTTCTCTCTGCATGCAGTCATATAGGCTCAGTGGATGAAAGCTACCATTACTTTAATTCGATGAAACAAGATTGTGGCATAGCTCCTAGAGTCAATAATTATTATTGCATGGTTGATCTTCTTAGACGTGCAGGCTGATTAGAAGAGGCATAGAACTTTATAGACAGAATGCCAGTTGAACCTCATGCTGTGGTGTGGCAGACTTTGTGTTGATCCTAGATTTGTTATCATTTTTTACAATTAAATTAATCATTTAAATGTATGTTTTATTATCTTTCTGCATATTTTATGTGATGCAAATCCCTATTCATCCTAGGTATGTATGAATTTAAGGTTAATATAAAATCCATTTATTATTATCATTTTATGAATTTATTAATTAAAATTAACATTATTGAAGAACATTGGATATATTAATTGATTTGTATATTTGTTTGCAGGTTATATAATATTTTTGGGACAATTTAACAACAAGTACACATTCATCTTGCCATGTGCACAACACGTCCAGCTCATTGCACGAAACTCGTTGGTAGTTTTCCAGGTGTTAAAACATGTTACTCCAGACTTTAGTGTTGAAGCACGCTAGAAAACATAAATTATGTTCGTCCTAGATCTATGCCCAAAATATCCATATCACGGTCCAGCTCGCTGTTGATCTTTCTGTCCAAATCACTAACCAGACTGCGCGCTATTGAGAATTCATTTCAGGCATTAAAACATGAAACCATTTTGCAAATGACCTATTGTCCACACATCTGGGTAATGAATCTCGCATTCTAGATGATCCACATTTTCCAGCCTCCTTTTTCAACACCTCACCAAAATACCACGCATTGGGTTGATGTATTAGACTGTGTTCTACAAGACTCACTCATGCACTCTCCTCTTCTTGCCACCAGTCGAGCCGATGCGCTAAGGAAGGAGTCATGCGCCACATCTTAGAACCGTTTGCAATGGAGAATGAGCTTATGCGCTACACTATCCAATGAAGAGAACCAAACTCATCCTAAACAAGGAAGATCCTATGTATTGGCCTGTGATTTGTTAAACACCTTTATAATCGACTAAATTTAGAGAGCAGTTCACAACTAAAGGGTCGACTTGCTCATATCTGTAAACAACTATATATACCAGCCTCTACGTGAGAGCTCAGTTAGTTTGTAGTTTATCAGTTCATGCTTTGATTTGTTCTTGAGGACATTGTAACTATGTTCCATCATTTGAATATAGAGTTGTATGCTTTGTTGTTGACAATTCTGTTTGAGTAGAAGTTAGCCAGGCACCACCCCTCATTGTTGAAAGGGCCCCTGATCAACCAGATCTTTTTTCTTTATTTATTTATTTTTATTTCTTTTATCTTTTCTGTTGTATTTAGTTTTGTTTCCAGTTAGTTTTATTATTTCATTTGCTTCCTATAATGCATTTTATTTCCAGAATTAAATAACTAGATTGCACGCATAGTTTGCTTTCAAATTTACTTTCAGTCATTTTATTTCTAGTTTATGGTTAAGTATTTGCAATCAAATAGAATAGAATTTTAGTTCTGTTTATTCCCTTTCTGTTCCATGTTTATGCAATTTAAATTTTAGTTTATTTATTAACATGAAATGATTTCGTTATGTTCATGAATTTGTTTAAGTTCAGTTCATTGTTCAAATTTCTTAATAAGTAGGTTTACTTATTGTATTTATGCATTAGATTTACATCTACATGAATTCAGCTGAAGATTAGATCATTTAGGTTAATTTTTGTCATTTTAACTGTGCAGACTGTCATTCAGACAATCTGTTTAAACTGTCATTTAGCCACCCCTTTCAGAACTACAGTTCAGTCTGTCATTCAGCCCATAGTTTCGTTTTTAGTGTTTTGAGATTGTTTTCAGTTTTGTTTCTTTAATGTTTGAAGTATGCTTTGACTGAGATAGTTAGATGATAGTTTTATTTAACATTGAAGTTAAATTTAGAGTGTTATAGGTTATTTATTAAAGTCTTATCATTTTCTTTACTTCTTTTTCAACTTGAATATGTGTTAAACTCTCTTATGTTTTGTTTCTGATTTCTTTACTCATGTATTGTTTTGTGTTTATGATTTTGTATTGATTTCTCCATTTGTATGTAAATTTCAGTATTCTGTGTGTTATCCTTAGTATGTTTTTAGGTTATTCCTTTTTCATTGTGTGATTACTGAAAGAGACTTGTAGGACAGAATTCAAAGATATTTTGTTAAGTTTTCTACTAGTTTCTTTCTATTTAGTTTTCTTTATTAAGTTTTCTACTTGCTTATTAATTAGGTATTCCTTGCATCTTAGTTTCCAATTTAAAGATTAGTTGTGAATAGTATATTTTTTAGTTTAAATTTATTTACTTATAGAATAAATTGTCAATTATTTAGTTTAATATTTTGTTCCGATTTGATTACCTTAATAATTGAATTCTTAGGAGTTTGAATCATTTTTTCATTTTGAAAGATCTTTCGATCTTTTGTTTGTTAAAATATTTCCAGGACGCCATAGGAACACCTATACCTTCACAGATATTTTATTTCAACTCTAAACCTACCAACCCTGGTTGATAATTAAATATTAGGTGAGACATTATAACACCAAACATTTTAGCACTGTTTCCAGGGAGTTGTTCTATAAGGTAGATAGAATTCCATATGAATTTTAGTAATAGGTTGGTGGTGGAGGAGTGCTAAGATGAGAGGTAAGAACCTATGCATCTATTATAACAGACTCCTGCAAATCCAACAATAGTAGTAGCATAGGTTTTCTTTAGTTTAAAGTTTTTCATGAGCAGAATTAGAGATCCTTAGGGTAGATTTGTTAAGACCAGAAAAATTATTGAAATCCATACTAACTATCGTAGGGGACGTAATTCCCCAAATACTAACTCGGCAGAAAGGTATCGGAAGACTCCTATAGGAAGTAGTTCTACCTTGAAACCTAAGGAGACTCTTTGATGATATCTTACTGGGGAAGCCATAGAAGGAGAAGGAACCTTGGAAGGAGGTCCTAAGGACCTCATTCCTGAGTAATTTTAAGAGGATCAACCACTATAAACCTCGAGCCCTCCACTAGTCTTGAATCCAAAATAATACAACTTTTTCACTAGTAGGAGATATGAATTTTGTCAACTTTGTTGATCCTTCCCAGGTGAAATCTCTCTTTAGAAACTCTATAGATCTCATAAATTGAAAATTCCATCGTAGAACCTGCTCTCCCTCTAGGATTTAATAAAAACACGGTTTAGTAGAGGAAGATATCTCCCGAAAAACAACATTGGGACACCCCATTATCACCTCGAAAAGAGCCTCCTAGGTATATTTACGTTAAAAATAAATCTTATATGGAGAGACAAGGAGTAAACGAAGATCAAGTCGAGGTTAGAAATGATGAAGGAAAAGGATAAAATCAAATTGAGGCTACCTTCGGGTTCCCTATTTTAGACACGATGCAGGATGTAACTATGAAAAACATCCCTCCTTCCCCCTTACCTACTTTTTATGGAAAAATTAATGAGGACCTGAACACATTCCTGTCCGAGTTTGATATCCTTTGTAGGAGTTATAATTATCTACAAGATGCTCACAAACTAAAACTCTTTCCCACTACACTAAAATATTCCACCCTGAGATGGTTCATGGGATTAGGAGAATTCACTATCAGGACTTGGGACGATATGAAAACTTCATTCTTGCAAAAATATCAAGATTATTGCAAACCTAAGGACTCTCGACATGATATCTTCAAGATAGAAAAACTTGAAGACGAGATCTTGTAGGATTATCTTGAAAGATTCATTTATAAATTACATAAATCTAAATATAGTGACCTTTGAGAAGATGCAGTATGTACACTTTTCCTCAAGGGGATATCCGAGGACTTATTAGAAAGTATTAATCTCATGGTGGCTAGCGATATTTCTCACAAAACCTTTGCACAAATTGGTGAGATGTGTAAAAATTATTCTAGGAGTAGGGGGAAAGTTGCAAAAAAATTTCGGGAGCTTTATAGTAGAAATGTAAGAGGAAACATTCCTAGTTTAGGTGGAGTTATAGGAGTAGAGTTACGAAACCTATTGGAGAACTCCAAAACTGATATCTTAGGAGCAATGGGTTCTCAACTAGATGCTTTACAAGCCAATAAAAGGAAGGTTGAAGAACGAGCAGTAATGAGTATTTTTTGTCCAAGATGTAAAACTAAACATCCCCAAAGGGAATGTCCATTAAACAACATCTCCATATGTCACATCTGTACAGAAGAGAATCGAACAGATAACTTCCCATCCTTTCCTAGGTCGTAAGACATCTATAAGAGTTGGGATGTAGCTGAAACATGTAGGAGGCCTCCTTGGAAACCTATATATTAGCTAGGGTATCATAAATTTCCACCGCAACCTCCACTCTATTATCCTCAATATCAACCACCTCAACAATGGAACAATTCAAGTTGGAAGAATCGGACACCCCTGTACCCTCTTCCTCAATTTCCACAACAATAATATTGGTCACAAGGATGGAGAGGACAACCATATCCTCAGTCACAACCTATCCCTACACCTAATCACCCTTATCCTCAGCATCAAACAAATTTCCAGCAAACTTCGCCTGGATTTATACCTCCACTTCCTTTTATCACACAACAACCTCGTCATTTCCTGAACACAAATCCTCCTCGACCGACATTATTACCTCTGCAACAGATACCTAACCCTAATAATAAAACAACTCAAGCTCTTAACAACATTGAGTTGCAAACTCTTCCATCATACATTATTTTAGCTGTACCTATACATGAAATTCACTTACAATCGGGAAGAGTTGGGAATGATAAACCCAAGTCATCAGTCATCATTAATGAAGAGGATTCGAATGAACCTATGAATGATGCTATTTTGGAGGATGTGAACATTCCAAAGGTTCCAGTACACACCCATCCTCTGCAAGAAACTATTCAGGAGAAAAGAGTTCCTCCATTTCCAGAAATACTAGTAATAGAAAAACGTGTAGTTCATCCAGAGTACAACATTTTGAATGAATTAAAGGGTAACTGTATTAAAATCCCTCTATTACAAGCTATCAAAGACATACCAATCTATAGCAAGGTAATAAAGGAGTTATGTATTAAACACTCAGGGAAGAAGCAAAAGGAACCTCTCACAATTCATGTTATAGGAGAGATGTCTGAATGTATGACAGGTCAGTCGTGGATTCCAAAATATACAAATCCAGGAGCCCCAGTAGTGAATGTAATTATAAATAACACCACCATAAAAAATACATTGATCAATTTAGGATCCTCTATTAACATGATGACCACCACAGTTTTAAAATTTTTACAATTAGGACAATTTCTCTGACCTACTCCTTCTAACCTAGAACTAGCAGACCATACTACGGTAAAACCTGTTGGAGGCCTGGATGACATTGTTGTATCAATAACCTCATGAGAATACCCTGTCGACTTTATGGTCATAAAATGAAAGGATCCTTCCAAAGGGAATCCTATTATCTTGGGAATACCATGGTTAGCTACTGCAAATGCTTTTACAGGATGTAGGGATGGAGATATGACAATTTCCAATGGTTTTTCTACACAAAGACTTATTTTATACCCCCCAGCACAATCAATAACTGAAAATTCATGGTGGTTAAATTTTTCTTTCTGGGATGAGGAATTTGATGACCTCTCCCTTCCTAGTGATTTCTCCTGGGCACTTCAAGATCATACCAATGAGAATGTGTTAAATGAGTTTGTTTCTTCAACAACCTGTATAGATTTCCCTTGGTCTTTTGCTCAATTTGATCAGATTTTTGGAGATGATTTTCAAGAGAATATGGCTCTCTTAATTTTTACAGAAACACCTTATGTCTTCATCATTGAAGAGTATACAGGACCCTATACCATAACTTGTGAGGTTGGCGCTAAGCAATTTCTACATATAAATGCAGGATTAAGTGAAAACCAACAAGCACAACTACTTAAAGTTCTTAAGAAAAAATCGGGAGCATTTGAATGGAAATACGTCGATATGAAGGGTATACACCCTGACACATATATTCACCATATTTATATGGATCCAAGCATGTCACCTGTAAGGAAGCCACATAGGAGGACGAATCCTTCTCTAAAGGATATAGTAAAAGAAGAATTACAAAAACTCCTCACTGTTGGTTTCTTCTATCCTATCTTCGATAGTAAATGGGTATCTCCTTTAGTGGTAGTCCCAAAGAAAGTCATAGGTAAATGGTGCATTTGTGTTGATTTTAGGGATCTAAATAGAGCTACACTCAAAGACTACTTTCCTTTACCTTTTATTGATCAAGTGTTAGATACCCTCTCAAGTAAACAATATTTTTCCTTTCTTGACGGATATAGTGGTTACAACCAAATTTTAATAGCACTGGAAGATCAAGACAAGACCACTTTTACATGCCCTTAGGGAACATAAACTTATCGAGTTTTTCCATTTGGCCTATGTAATGTACCTGCCACTATTCAGCGGGCAGTCTTAGGAATATTTTCTGATCTTATGCATGACTGTGTGGAGGTGTACATGGATGATTTTACAACCTATGGTAATAACTTTCAAGAATCCCTTGACAACCTCGAGAAGGTATTCATCTGATGTCAAGAGACAAATTTATCCCTTAGTCATGAAAAATATAAAATGTTACTAGTTTTAGGATACCATGTTTCCTCCCAAGGAATTAAGGTAGATCCTACGAAGATCGAAGTAATTGTTGGCCTTCCCTCTCCCAAAAATAAAAAAGAGGTAAGAAGATTTCTTGGTCATGCAGGCTATTATCGCCGCTTTATTGAAAATTTTACTAACATATTTGCACCATTGTTTAAATTGCTTACAAAGGTCGTAGAATTCCAGTGGACAGAATCTTGTCAAAATGCTTTTGAAATCCTAAAAGCTAAACTATCGATGGCACCAATACTCAGGGGTCTTGATTGGTCCCTTCCTTTTCACATATCCACCGATGCCTCTGATACGACAATATGAGGAGTCCTCGTCCAGAAAGAGGGACACGCACCTTATGCCATTCATTTTATTAGTAAGAATTTGAATTTTTCCAAACTTAATTACACTGTTACTGAAAAGGAATTTTTGGCAGTAGTTTATTCTATTAATAAGTTTCGTCATTACATTGCAGGTTATGAATTTTTCATGCATACTGATCACTTGGCCATTAGATTTCTAATGAATAAACCAATTACTAATGGTAGAGTTACTCAATGGCTTCTTTTATTGCAATAATTTAACATTACAATCATTGAAGGACCTGGTAAAGAAAATGTAGTAGCATATTTCCTTTCCCTTATTCAACATGAAGACAATACTAAACTAGTTGATGACACTTTTCCTTATAAACATCTATTTGTTGTATATGTTCAAACCCCTTGGTTCATAGATATTTCCAATTATTTAGCAACTAGGAAAATACCAAACCATTTGTCCCCACATGAGAAGCATCGTATTATAGCTCAGAGTTCCAATTATTCTTGGGTTGATAACGATCTCTTTCGCACTAGTCCAGATCTTATTATTCTACGATATGTGTGGGAGGATGAAATGACAGACATTCTCCATGCATGCCATGATGGACCCTATGGAGGAATTTTTTATAATAAAAGGACGGCATACAAAGTATTACATTCTGGTTATTATTGGCCAAGAATTTTTATATATGCTACCAAATATGTTAAAGGATGCGATAGTTTCCAAAGAATGGGTAGACCTACGTCATCTAATCAAATTCCCCTACAACCTAAAGTCATGATTGAACCCTTTGAGAAATGGGCTCTTGATTTTGTAGGACCAATTTCTCCCATGTCTTGAAAAAAGAAATATATCCTAGTATGCACGGACTATGTCACCAAATGGGTAGAAGCTAAAGATTTGTTTAGAGCTACAGAGAAATCAGTGATAGAATTCATATATGAACAAATATTCACCCAGTTTGGTGTACCTAGAGAAATTGTCACAGATCAAGGTACTCAATTTACTTCTAAATTAATGAAAGAAATTACTATGAAATATGGCATCCGACATTGCAAATGTTCACCTTATCACCCTCAAGCTAATGGTTAGGTAGAATCAACTAATAAAGTATTAGAATCCATTTTAACCAAAACCATCCACTTACATCATAAGTGTTACCTATTGATTTTCAAGTTAAAACCTTTCGTATGGCAGCACAATTAGGCATGAATTTGAATGAAGCATAGAAACAATGCATATTGCAGATTAATGTGTTAGACGAGATCATACAAGATGCACTCCAAAGAACCATGCTAATACATAATCAATGAAAGACATGGAATGATAAATTTATTTAATAAAAGTAATTTAATACTGGATATTGGGCACTACTATTCGACTCACGGTTTAAAAATTTCAAAGGAAAGTTAACTACCCGTTGGATGGACCCATACGAAGTAGTTACAACTTTTGAAAATGGGTCAGTAAACATTTAAAAAATTGATGGATCACAAGTTTCCTTCATAGTAAATGGAAATAGACTCATACTTTATCACCAACCGAGATCTAAACAGGATTTTGTACAAAATGTTTTGCAGCAGAATCAAATGGAATTAATCGAAGGGGAAGCTATTCCTCCTCTTCCTGATCCTTGAAAAGTATTTTGGGTTATTATCACTTGTATATATGTAAATATGTGTGTTCTTTGAATAAGTAAGAGTCATTGCTAATATATTGTTTACAAGGGACTCTTTTTCTTTTTATTATGTGTCTTTATGAATAAATTGAATCATCTAACAACTGGTTTTGCAGTTTGATTAAAAATGCATTATCTCTATAAGGAGCTCATGGAGTATTACTTGGAAAAGGGAAGTATGTTAAAACAGTCATCAAGTATATTAACCTTTCTTGGGGTACTTTTGAAATTTGCAGCCTATAGTGAAAATAAAAAATGTACAATCCTTTGTATATCATTCTTAACCAGCTCTTCTATGATTCATATGGTTTTTGGTATTTTCATTTAGGCATGTATATTTCTAATTTTTTTTTTAAACAGTTTCTTGATAGACCTACTTTCATTATCATATTTTTCACATTCTCATATTACACCTATGGATTACTAGTTCATCTTATACTTGTTATCAAAACTTGTCTCTCATATATTTTGGTGATAATTCGAGAGTAAGTGGAATTTTTGTCTATGAGGAACATTACTTTTTTTTAATGAAGAAGAAGGATTGTAAGGTTAAAGAACAACTTTAAGTTATTCTATTTTGACATGATCTATGGTTATGGCCATTATGAAATTACTTATAAGTTTATTTTACAACAAAATAAAAATGAATTTTGTGTTTAGGAGGACTTAACATGCTCTAGTACCAATCGGCTTCCATATATTTAATATCATTATATAAGGAGAACCTGTCGGGGTACTGAACAGGCCTGCTGGCAGTGGGTCAATGCTAATTAAAAATAAAAACATGGAATCTTGATAAATGCAAGTAAGCCCATCAGGGTACTGGATAGGCTCGTTGGCAACGGGACTATGCTTGCATGGTGGTACCAAGGTAAACCCATCGGGGTACTAAACAGGCCTACTGGAAGCAGGGAAATACCTAGTAAAAGGTATCTAGTTAATGCACTACTATGCATATAGTTCGTAAAAAAATGATAATATAAAGATTTTTTTTTTGAATTTATAAATAAACATGTCATGGCCAATTGTTTAACATGTCGTTTGAGAATGGTTGTAAGTTGGGTTTGACCCTGGCCATCTAATTCAACATATACCTAGGATGTCATTATCCTAGAAATGGGACCCATTTATTGTAAATCTCACATACTCCAGGGTAAACTTAACGACTTTTTGATGACATGATATCTTTAAAATGAGACATAGATGACTAGATTTACTTGTGGCATTCTTTTGGCTAAATTATTATCATTCAAGCGGTTTTTCTAATCACTGTTATATTTTTCATGAATATACATATGTGAATCATTTCCATTTACTAGTTAGGTTTTTTTTATTTTTCTTACAAAATAATAAACAACATAACAGAACTCTTTAATTTTTATTTTCTAGAACAATCAATTCTTCTCTCTTCTATGGCTTGAGGACACACCATATATTTGATTTGGGGGAAAGGATTGGGAAAAATTAGATTGTTTTTAGTTTCCATTATTTATGATAGATATATTTATCTCTGACAAATGATAAGTATTTTTAGGATAATATAAGCAGTGGAACTTGATTATAGCATGAAGCATATTTTTACAGCAAAATCTATATGAATAATTGAATGAAGGTCCAAATGAAATACCAAATCACGATTTGAATAATTCATTGTAATATTATAGCACTTATAATTAAAATTTTATAACCAAATTTTGTTTTTTGGAAAATAATTTTTTACCTTCATGTGGATGCTTAGAAATTCTTCTTATCATTTCATTATTGACAACCTTATCCTCTTACCCAATCATGCATGTAAATTATTAAATGATCAATTTTCTTTATTATAAATGCGATTTATACTTTTCATGTCATATGTTCAACCTGCCCAAAGTTTTACTTTGGACATGGTTGAATTAATTTTAAACCTTATGAACTTACTTACTTATGTATATGCCTATTGTTGGCTCACATTTCAAAATTCGCTATGACAATGTGATCTGTTATCTTTCTTTTTGTTTAGTGGGACCTGGCATTTCTTCGGTTTGGGGGAATGTTGATCCTAGATTTGTTATCATTTTTTACAATTAAATTACTCATTTAAACATATTTTTTATTATCTTTTTGCATATTTTATGTCACGCAGATCACTATTCAGCCCAGGTATGTATGAATATAAGGTTTATATAAAATCCATTAATTATTATCATTTTATGATTTTATTAATTAAAATTGACATTATTGAAGCACATTGGATATATTAATTGATTTGTATATTTGTTTGTAGGTTATCTAATATTTTTGGGACAATTTAACAACAAGTACGCATTTAGCTTGCCATGCGCACAACACGTCCAGCTCGTCATCTAGCTCGTTGTGTTAAACTCATTGGTAGTTTTCCAGGTGTTAAAACTTGTTACGGAAGACTTTAGTCTTGAAGCGCACAAGAAAACAAAGATTTCCTTCGTCCTAGATTTGTGCCCAACATATCCAGCTCATGGTCCAGATCGATGTTCATCTTTTGGTCCAGATCGCTAACCAGACTGCATGCTATTGAGAATTGATTTTAGGCATTGAAACATGAAACAGTTCTGCAAACGACCTGTTGTCCATGCATTTGGGTAATGAAGCTTGCATTCTAGATGATCCACAAGCTTGTAGCCTCCTTTGTCGACGCTTCACCAATAGACCATGCATTGGGTTGATTTATTAGCTCGCGTTCTAGAAGACTCGCCCATGCATTCTCCTATGCTCACCGCTAGTCCACCTGCTGCGTTAAGGAAGGAGCAGTGCACCACATATGAGAACCATTTGAAATGGATAAGGAGCTTGTGTGCTACACTGTCCAATGAAGAGAACCAGACTCACGCTGAAGAAGGAATATCTTGTGCGTTGGCCTGTGATTTGTTAAACTCCTTTATAATCGACTAAATTTAGAGAGCAGTTGACCACTAAAGGGTCGACTTCCTCATGTCTGTAAACAACTATATATACTAGCCTCTACATGAGAGCTCAGTTAGTTCACAGTTTTATCAGTTCATGCTTTGATTTGTTCTTGATCACATTGTAACTCTGTTCCATTGTTTGAATAAAGAGTTTTATTCTTTATTGTTGACAATTGTGTTTGAGTAGAAGTTAGCCAAACACCACCCCTGATTGCTGAGAGGGCCCCTCATCAACCAAAGGTTTTTTCTTTATTTTTGTTGTTTATTTATTTTATCTTTTCTGTTGTAGTTAGTTTTGTTTCCAATTAGTTTTATTATTTCATTTGCTTCCTGTAATGCATTTTATTTCTAGAATTAAATAACTAGATTGTGCGCATAGTTTTATTTCAAATTTACTTTCAGTCATTTTATTTCTAGTTTATGGTTCAGTATTTGCAATTAGATAGAATACAATTTTAGTTCTGTTTGTTTCCTTTCTGTTCGAAGTTTATGTAATTTAAATTTTAGTTTATTTATTAACATGCAATGATTTCTTGATGTTCATGAATTTGTTTAAGTTCATTTCATTGTTCAATTTGTTTAATAAGTAGGTTTACTTATTGTCTTTATGCATTAGATTTACATCTGCATGAATTGAGCTGAAGATTAGATCATTTAGGTTAATTTTTGCCATTTTAACTGTGCAGACTATCATTCAGACAACCTGTTTAAACTTCCATTCAACCACCCCTTTCAGATGTACAGTTCAGTCTATCATTCAGCCCACAGTTTTGTTTTTAGTGTTTTAATGTGTTTTGAGATTGTTTTCAGTTCTGTTTCTTTAATGTTTGAAGTATGCTTTGACTGAGATAGTTAGATGATAGTTTTATTTTACATTGAAGTTAAAGTTAGAGTGTTTTAGGTTATTTATTAAAGTCTTATCATTTTCTTTACTTCTTTTTCACCTTTAATATGTGTTAAACTATCTTATTTTTTGTTTCTTGAATTTGTTTCTGATTTCTCTTTACTGATGTATTGTTTTGTGTTTATGATTTTGTATTGATTTATCCATTTGTATGTAAATTTCAGTATTGTATTTGTTATCCTTAGTGTCTATTTAGGTTATTCCTTTTTCATTGTGTGATGACTGGAAGAGACTTGTAGAACATATTTCAAATATATTTTACTTAGTTTTCTACTTGTTTCTTTCTATTTAGTTTTCTTTATGTTTTCTACTTGCTTATTAATTAGGTCTTCCTTACATCTTAGTTTCCAATTTAAAGATTAGTTTTTAATAGTATCTTTTTCAGTTTAAAGTTATTTACTTATAGAGTAAACTGACAATTATTTAGTTTAATATTTTTTTCCAGTTTGATTACCTTAATAATTGAATTCTTAGGATTTTGAATCGGTTTTTCATTTTGAAAGATTTTTCAATATTTTGTTTGTTAAAAAATTTCCACGACACCACAGGAACACCTCTACCTTCGCATATATTTTTTGTTAGCTCTAAGCCTACCAACCCCGATCGATAATAAAATATTAGGTGAATTAATCTAGACATTATAACACCCAACGCTTTGCTTGCTTCCTGCAGAATTCATGGCAGTCTAGAGCTAGAGAAATAAGCAGCTAAGCATGCCCTTGAGTTGGATCCATAAGATGTCGCAAGATATGTGTTGCTTTCAAACATATATGCAGTAAATGGTACATGGGATGACACATTACAGGTAAGAAAAATGATAAAAGATAAGGGAGTGAAAAAGGAGGGAGGAAGTACTTGTATCGAAATTAAGAACAAGTTTCATGCATTTTTTGTTGGAGACATATCACATCCTCATATGGATAAGATCCTTACAGATTTTGATAGATTGAGTGAACAAATTAAAGGAAGAGGGTATGTTCTTGACACAAAATTTGTGCTTTATGATATAGAGAAAGAGGAGAAGGAGCTCTCTCTCAGCCACCACAGTGAGAATCTAGCTATTTCCTTTGGGATTATCAACACACTGCTAGGGACACCTATTCGAGTCATGAAAAATATCATAGCATGTGGTGATTGCCACACTTATAACAAGTTCATTTCCAAGATTGTTAACAGATAAATTATTGTAAGGGATGGAAGTTGATTTCATCATTTCAGGGATGGGATGTGTTGTTGTTGAGATTATTAGTAAAGTGAACACATGGCCATCGTAAGTTGTTAATGTGGAAGTTGGAACTGAGCAGTTGGGTCTGGATCAAGATAAAGATTCACGAAATTGTTTTTGGAGGTAGATTACATTCTTAGATGGAGAATATTTTGTAGAGTTGCAAATATTGCAGAATGAATGAAAGGGGTGCAGTATGAGCTAGACCCAAAATTTGTGCTTTACAATGTAGAGCAAGAGAAGAAGCTCTCTCTCTATAAACATGCTAAAAATATTGCATCTTTTTCTAGCCTTTTAAACTTGCTTCCAAGAATTCCTATTCAAGTAAACAAAAATTTCAAAGCAGTAATGATTGTCAAAGTGCTACCAAGTTCATCTCCAACATTGTCAAGTGAAAGGTTGAAGTAAAAGCTATTATAAAGGATGTGAACTATTTCCTTAATTTTGAACATTGGTTGTGTTCTTTCGGTGATTATTCGTGTAGTGTTGAACTATAATTTTGCATGGCTTCTTAAAGGAGATATGGATTTCAAGTTAAAAGGGGGAGGCAAAGGAAAACTATGAGTTAAAGGGATTGGGGCCAAGGGAGGGATGTATATTGTATTGGTCCCCTTCAGGAATTTTTCAAATGCTTATGAGTTTATTATTTGACTTGTTCGAAGTTATAATCACTACCCATTTATGAGACCCATTAATTCTTTTAAGGGAGTTATGTTTTAAAGGACTCTATTTCCATTGGACTGATTCCATGCAGTAGAAGTAGGGCCGTCGTTTCAAAACTGGAAAAGGGAACTATAAGGTAAGTTTTCCTTACCCTAATCCCTCTTTTATTCTTTAGTTTCAATTTTGTATCAAGTGTCTACCATGGAGGTTTCTCTTTAACAATTTCCACTCTCTAATAGGAAACTATATTTCCCATCAACCACTACACCCAGTTTCCTTTTTGCTGCAATTTGGTTGTCGGGAAATAGGCATTTTATTAGTGCTACGAATTGCCATTATGGTGTATTTATTATGGGAGTTCTCTTCTACGTTAATTGAAGGTAATTTGGCATCATGTTAAAATAATTTTTCACTTACCTACGCATTATCATCTATGCCAAAATGAGCAATCAAGGTAGCAAAAAATCAGGTTGACCAAAGACCTTCGTCTGTGCAAATGGGAATAAATTGGAAATTACATTCAATGGAAAAAATAGGAATATATTGATGAACCTACCTCTGGTAATTGGATTCCTAGCTGCTATTGCAGACGATCCATAAATGATGCTCAAGAGATACAATGCATCTGTATCAAAGTTCCATGAAATTTATTATCCATTTATGAAATATAATTTGTCAGTCCAAAGTAATATTATGCCATGTTTTTAAGTTTTCCTTTAGGAGGGAGTTTAATTTCAACATGGAAACTCCATTATGAATGAATATAGTCCACTATTTGTTTTCAAATGTTTTTATAAAAACGGGAAAATTAATTTAATGGATGAGAACCTCATACAAAGTAAATTTTAATGCTAAGATCCCTTCTTTTAACATGGAATCTCCCATCGATGGCTATTATATTCAATTATTATCCATGTCATCATTTGGATTTTGAGGTTTATTTTAATTTCGGACAATTAATTCTATTTTAATTTGGAGTATATTAAAATTTAATTGAAATTTTAATTTATTAGGTAAAAAAAATTAAAGTGTAAAATTTTGAAAAAATTAAGGTTTTTTCATTTAAAACAAATTCAAGATGTGTAAACTTAAATTGGGACGTCGGGATATATACATCAATAGGAATTTAAATCTAGAACTATGTTTCAATTTTTATCTAGACATTGTTTCATATGGAGAGACAAGTTCTTCTCTTTCCCTGTCTAAATTTTAAAATCTTCGGAATTTATGTACTAACCCTTATGTTGGTCTCATTTATGTATATATCCCAATACATATACAATGAAATTTATGGAAAACATCAAAAGCTACAAATACATGGGTTGGAATTTATTCTATATACCTTCCCCCTAAATCATGTTACCTGATTCTACCTTGTAATCCTTATAATCTATTACTCCCATTCCATTGTGTTTTATTCCTCATCCTCCACCGTTGAAACCATATAGAATTCACTCTAATGATGGGCACATTTGAAACAACAAAAACAAGATTTGATAGACACAATCCAAACAACAAAAACAAGCTTTGATAAACACATTCCAAACAACAAAAGCAAGCTTCTACTAGGTCTATAATGTATGTAAATGGTGTTAAATATATTAGGATGCACACTCAAGAGCGAATTGGGAATATTAAAGGAAGGAAGGAATGAAATCCCAACTACAACAGAAAAAAGAATGAGTACCATATCACCAAACACTCTTCTTCACAACTCAGTCGATGGTCACATGTCATGATAGCTATATTGAAGTTAGAAAAGAACCTTAGTATGGGACTTGGGACTCTTACATTGAAGGATCAACAACTATATATGATTCTTCTTATAGGTATCGATATGGTACTAGTTCTAACTAATTCGTAATTGTATAAGGAACCTAATTTTCCTTTGGCACGCGCTTAACGATTTGCTTCAATGGTGTAGCAGGATTAAGATGGTCAAGATAAAAATTGTGCAAATTCTTTGTTGGATCTCTGAAGATAGAGGTGCATGGAACCAATATTACAGATAGAATGCAGACAATCTAAAAAATTTACACTTCATTGTCAAAATTGCAATTTTCCATGACATAATTAAAAATTGCTAACATAAATTACTAATTCATATTCTTCTAGCTAGTCATTTTTTATGTCGTGACTAAATTAGTCATTTATGTTATTCATTTTTAACTATGTCATGTATTATCTAGTCATATTTGTTAACCGGTGAATAAATTAGCTTTTTTTTAGCTGGGTCAATCAAAATTGCTCATATTTAATAGTAAATCACTTGAAAAACTTGTGGTGACTAGAATTTTTAGTCATGTAGTAACTAATTCCTCATTTTGTAATAGAGATTGTCCTCAAGTTGAGTATGGTGAGTCATATTTTAATATGAGAACCTCAAATGGAAATAGAAAATATTCATATCTTACCAATCTAAGATTTTCGATTTGGTTCTGTAGCTAGATGACCTAAGGTTTGTCATAGAAACCCTAATTTTCCAAACTTTGATCTTGGGGATTCTATTTGGATAGAAATATGTGCCTCCTTGAAGTGAGTTTCTCAGGAAGGTCCTTTTCTGAATACTGAGGTGGGAAGCCCTTGAAACACGATGCCCTATTTTCTTCTAGAACTAGTGTTAAGGTAAGAAATGAAACTTCTTCAAATATGATTTATCTTCCACAAAAAGATGTTCGCCTCTACGGCAATTTATCCTAGCCCTCCTTTCTTAATGATTTGTGGAGAGAATATATTGAATTAGGAAGCCCTAGTTTTTGTTGTTGTATAGTGCCTTCTTTCAGAGAGTCTATGTTTCCATGTTAGTTTTTATACTCTAATTATCTTTATTAGGATATTTATATGAAATAATAAAAAGTACAATAACATACACAAGATAAAGCAGATACACAAGACACAAACATTTTCACCAGGGAAACCATGAAGAATAAAACTCTGCAAACTTCCTTAGAATAGTTCTATCACAAATATTGTATTGCAATGTGAACACACCTAATAAGAAGACTTCTTCTACAGCTTTTTATATCTCCTTCTTCTTCTTCTTCTCTCTCTCTCTCTCTCTCTCTCTCTCTCTCTCTCTCTAATGTGTGCTAGTATGTATAAATGAGGGAGGGTTCCTCCCTCTTTATACTGTTAAAGGGGATGACCTAATACATGTCTAGGATTGACCTAATACCCTAATAGGGCCAACTTCTCTTAGAGAGACTCTAAAAATACATTCCATGATGTTATACTAGAGACTATTTCGCCGACTTACAATAGAGTTTGAACCTAAAGGTCCATACACAATAATGGCATCCCAAAAAGAGGACAACACATCTCCAATGGGGGTACAACAACATAGATTGATATTATATATCAAAATATCTTCCAAAGTTACAAATACATAAACAATATGACTATGGTTGCATTCAACATCAAAGTAGTGACACAAGGAGGACAAAATCGTCCTGGTACAATAGTTGAAGTGGGAGTATGAACATCTCCTAAACTTCATCCTAAGTCATTGTTGAGCCGCAAAAGGACCACATCTTATTCATCTTTTATCTACCAGTTTTCACATTATTCCTATCTTATCCTTCCATCAAACCATTAATATTCACCACTTTCATAATAAATATGGGATATATTACCATTTTCCAAATCATTTATTTTTGAGTATTTTGAGTGAATTTGTGGTTAATTATTGAAAAAAATAACATATTTTCATTATAATTTAAAGTTGGATGACTTTGGTGATGCTTACAGGTGTATTTCAAGACTTTAACAAGCTCAAAAGTGACTACCTCACCTCAAATTCGAATTTCATCCTCAATATGTGGGCTTTCAATTGTAGAATAGATTAGCAATACTTTTCCCTTGCATATATTTTGTATGTACCTCACAAGTTTATGCTCTCTACGGGTTGACAATTAAATCACTGGATATCTATTATAATTTGTTTAATATTTTCCCCAACATGTTGGCGTCGTTTCCGGAGAGGTGCTAAAAGGGATCAGGGTTTAGATAGGTAGACAGTTTGTTTTTTTTACATAGAAAGGGGGAGGGGAAATGGTAATATGCAAGGATGAATTCACTATGGGATTTACAGAATTTCCATGGTGTAACAACCAGATGCATCGACTTTAGTGGGTCACCCCAAAGCCTTGATTGTTTCCTACAAAGTTTTATTTTCCTACAAGTTCTTTCATTTTCTACAAATACAAGTTTGTTTTGTGCAAGTTTTCATTTTTCATTTCTTGTTTTGTAGTGTAAAGTTTGTATTGCTTTCATTTTTGGGCACCTTTATTTCATACTAACTTGTTTTAATTTTGTATATGTTCATCTTTGTTTTGTGCATATTTTTGTGCACTTTTAATTTATGTTTTTGCACTCATTTTGTACTAACCCATTTCGTATTGTTTTTACATTTGTCATGTACTCATTTTTTCATCTCTTTTCTTATTTTTATTTGATTTGATTTTAGCTTTACGATGAGCATAAGCTTAGAGAATCTCACTCAAATCCTAGCAAAAACTGGGATCTTGTTGGAGGAACAGGTCGATAAGTTGACTTGAATGATAGCCGACTAAGTCGATCAGTCGACTCAGTCAGTCAGCCGACTTAGTTGATCAACCGACTAAGTCAGTCGACCGACTAAACTAGATATTAGGTCGGCCACCTAAGGTCGTGTCGGTTCACCGAACCAACAGGTAGCTATTTTTTAACTGTTTTGTAATCGTATATATTAGGCTGTTGAGCCAAATGAGAACTGGGTTCAGTTCTCTGTGTTGTATGGACCCATTCATTTAATATAATTTGTTAATTCACCTACTTGTTCTTATCTCTTGTCTCTATTATATATGTATGTTTTAGTATGTATTATTGGTAACCTTATGTGATCTGTGAGATGTTGGAGAAGCAAGTCGATAAGTCAATGTTATCCACCTGAATGGCACCTCTCCATCCGAGTGCCGACATTCGCTATGTTGGCACACAAAAGGACATTTATGGATTGAGGGTTGCCCAAAACACTATAGATGGGCTTATTAAGAACTACATTTATCATCCATCCAGCTGGTTATTTTTACCTTTTAAATATGTCAAGTCCTGTATGTGACTCTTCTTATATGCAACTCACGTGTTGTACATGAGTGTCGATTATTGCATCTCGCGTACAGATTTGTACACGGGTTACCCTTAGAGCAACTCACGTGTCATACGCGAGTTGCCAGTATTGATACCTGTGTACACCTTTCTTTGACATTTAAAATAAAAACTCGCGATTACTTGAGATTAGTTAGGCACTTAACCTTAATCACCTTAACTATCTCAACCTCTTCAACCTTCGAAACTGCCTTATTTCACCAAGTATAAATACAGGCCTTAGGGAGGGTGTTAAGGACATACATTTAGAGAGAAAAGTTATGTTGGTGGAGTTTATGCAGAAGTCTTTGGAGCAGTGGAACTCCGAATCCTTTGGTTGCATAGGATTCCTTGTCTCAAGTGTTGGGTTGTAATCTAAACTCTTTCATTATTGTTAATAAAGAGAATCCTTCTTCCATATGTGTCTTGAATGTCTCTCATATATTGTGGTTTGATAAATATTTATGTTTCAGCACTCTGTATATGATTTATCTAACCTATTTATAAATATGTATCATCTTGTATTCGGAGGATTGAATTTTGACAGGTGAAGGAGAAGCATCCCTGAGTGCTTTGGAGTAGAATCAGAGTGGAAGAGGACAAGCTAGGATCAACCGTCATGTATCGGGTGAGTCTTTTCTATCCTCCTATTTTCTTTACTGCACTCTAGAGTCAATTGCCTACAAGTTTCATGAGTATGTTGGTAACCCCAGACCTTCGGTTATAAGGTGTTTATTCATGTACAATAGAATTGGTGACTCCACTGGGGAGCCCAGACTGTTGTAGGTTGTTTCTATCACCCCTGACTAGTCTTTGCTTTGAAGTTTGTGTGTGGTCTTTTATCCTGGTTCATACTTATCACAGTGTTTGAAAGTCTTTTGGATTTTTCTTATTTTTTGAGAAAAAAATTGTACCTGTACGCGGGTTTCTCTTCTGCACAGTCACGTACAGAGGTTTTCATACGTGGGTTTCTCTCTTGGACAGTCACATACAGTATGTGAGTTTCCCTTATACACAATCGTGTACAAGCCTAGAAATAGGGATTTTTTAGGATTGGGTTTGTTTGTCCCTCTCTTTGTGTAATTCCTGTTTGTTAGTTGGCTTTCTTTATGAATACTGTGTTGTTTTTCTGAAGACCTTTGGTGACCACACTTTGTGATTTTTCAAAATCCCTTGGGTTTCTTTTGTTTGGATTGTCTTCTGTTTGCATGCTGAAGTAGCTTGGCCTGTTGGGTTATAGGTTGAAGTGTCTCTATCCAGATCAGTGATCAGGGTCTTGGGCATTGTTTTTCAAGTCTATATTTTGATGATGGTTGGTTTGTCACTTACGTTTATGAGTTTACAGTGATCTTTTTTCATTGTGTGCTCCCCAGCTAGGGTTCCTAGTCTCCCTTTGTTGGTTGGTTCTTGGTTATTTTAGCATGTTTTACTTCAGTTTGTTTGTTTATACAGTTGGTTAGATCCAAGTATACTCAAGTTTTGTGCATTTTATGTGCATGGTAGAGTTTGAGCAATTTTAAAAAGTGAAAAGAAAAACATTGTCAAGTTTTTGCATTTGCTTTTGCATAAGTAGTTTTCATTTCAGTTTTAAAATATAATCTCAAAAACTACAAAAAATATAGGATTAGTTTCTTTTATCGTTTGCATTAGTTCATCAATATATATTTACAAAAACAAAAAAAAAGTTTTCTTTAATAGTGGTAATTTGCTTTGAAAAATACACCTTTACTTTTATTTATTTCTTATCGAGTCAAAAACACCATAAGTACATCACTCCATTTCCTTCTGAGTAAGAAACAACCCTTTAAAATGAACGCAATAATTAAAATTTACTAGTAATTTTTGTTTTTAGGGGCTTTCACCTACTAGCTTAGGCTAGACTTGTGGGATAGGAAGCGTAAACTTCCCATAAGTTTTAAAATTCATACGTAGTTGACCTTTCTTTAGGTAAATACTTGACTTTATCGATTGTATCTGGGAAGCTCCTCTCAAACAGGAGTCAATCACGAGGCCACGTGGAGGCATGGACTGAGGAGATAACCCTCTGATTCCTTGTCAAAACGTAAATCAGGACTTTTATGCATCTGGGGATTCTGTCCTAGATAGAGTTTTAGGCTTAGCTACGCTGCCCATGCGTACAAGTCAGGCTTGCGACTGTCCCCCCAGACTATTGGTATAGCTAAGGTAGCCTTTAGTCTCTTGACATTTAGGGTTCATACCTAGGTAAACTAGAAGGCTATTTCTGGCTCACCTTGAACAGGATTGGAAGGTATCCCGTGTTGTAAGTGTAGGAGGGCGGTTTGGTGATTCCTCTGCTTGTGCCTAAGAACCACTTCAAGGACGCCAAGTAATTGTTCATCAGCTTTCTTCGGGAAAGTACATCTTTCACCCTTGTTTGATTGTTTGAGGCTTTAGGATTTTTATAGTGTATGCTCTGTGGTTTTGCCTATGTTTAGTTGTCCTTAGGGTGTGATTTAGAAGGTCAAGAAGGTTACGAAACCTTCCTCCTTTCATCACATTGGAGCCTCCACCTCCACCCCAAAGGTAGATATTGGACACGAACGGTTCATTTGAACTGGTAGGGATAAGTGAAGTTATAGGTGAACCAGAACTTATAGCTAACCATTTTGATCTTGATACAGTTGAGATAGAAGACTTGCATACTGACAAGTTTGCAAGGAATTTTAACACCCCCTTGAATGATTTAAACGATCCTGTGATCGTTTAGGTTAGACCCTTTGATTCACCTATGTTAGGTGTCCCTGTGGGTAGGATTATGTCTTCTACAGAATAAAGTCCTTTTGTGTTCACCTCAGCCGTTCCGGTTTAAGGGGTACTACCTCCCCTAGTAAGTGCCCCTAGATCTAGTATACCTTCTACACCTTTGACTCCAGTGAGCCGGGTGGTTCAACCACCTGTTCACTCAAACCTAGCAGGTACTTCTGGTGACATGGTTATTGGGATCCCCAGTATACCTACTATTCCTTCTTCCTTTCCATATACTACCAAGAGCAGTTCGGTAGGATCCTCGGCGTTTGTCCAAGGATTCCCTTGGAATGGGGGGAACATTCCCCCGTCCTCTCCATATGTAGGCCCATCACCTTCCTATGTAGGAGTGTAGTTTGGGAACCATAGTTCTTATGGGAAAAATTTCCAAACTCCAATTTTGGTTCCGTTTAGGATCTCTTCCTTTTCGTTGTTCAGCGGAGGGATACCAGCTCCTGTCTTTCAGACCCCTGTTTCTATGGGGATGGCCCAAATTTCTTATACTGCACCTCCCACACACAATCTTGTGGCTTATGGATGGAATTTGTTTTAGAGTAATCTACCCACTTCGCAACCGGTGGCAGGGAGAAACCCCACTTTTACCCATGGGCATTCGGGGGCAGGTCCCTCTAATCCCTAGGCAGGAACATTTAGTTCCTCGGTTCGACCCAAAATTCCATTCCTGGCAACTTTAAAATTCCCAGATTTGTCAAAATTGATTTATGACCTGGTGAGGCATGACCCCTTGTGGCCCCCTGTTCCCACCAAATTGCCATCGGACATCCCTAAGTTCAAAGGCAAAGTTGGTGAAGATCCTAGGGCTCATGCCACCACATTCCATTTATGGTGTTCTTCGAATTCACTGAATGAAGATTCAGTTAGGTTGAGGTTGTTCCAGAGAACATTAACAGGTACCGCGGAAAAATGGTATATTGAATTGCCTTCTGCTGCTTTCAGTAGTTTTTGGGACTTGGCTAGTGCATTTCTTAGCCACTTTCAGCTACCAGTCTGATATGATTTCGGAACATACTTGTTGTCTACTTTTAGGTAGACCAAGGCTACCCACATCTCATATCACATCCAAGAGTGGAGGAGACGAAAGATCCTTATAAAAGCCATTATTCCTCCTGAGTTCCTTTTAGAATGGTTACTTAAATCCCTGTTGCCCTACATACCTAAGGACATATCCACCTCAGGAGTGACGAATGAAGAAGAATCCATTCTCAGGGCCCAGCAGCTGGATTTGATTTATTCACAATCTGGGATCTTATATGAGATTATCCCTGAGGCACTGAGGCCTACGCACAATGCAGAGAAGCCTAAGCCTGGACCCCATGCCGATGGTGTGGTTGGGTCCGTTAACTCTCCCACCATAGAATATTTGGCTAAGCAACTTCATCAGTTGTCCATTAAGCAGTCTATGGTGGAGGAAGAAAAGGCTGCCCCCTCCCCCCAAAATGCAAATGTTTTTGCACAAACCTCTCAGAAGGGCAATCAGCAGCCTGACGGGAAGAAAAAGAAAGGAAAGAAGGGAGAGGGAAATCAAAACAAGCAAAAGCTCGCGAACAATGCTGATGGGGGAAAGAAAGAAAAGAAGAAGGTCAAGTTCTCCTGTAAGTTGTGCCATGAGGACCACCTTACTCACCTTTCTCCCCTTATGGATCAAGCCCAGAAGCTGCTTAAAGCTCAACAACCAGCTGTCTTGAAGGATCCTTTTCCCCAAGGACAGAACTCTGCTTCAGCTTCTAATGTAGCAGGGGGCACTCAAAATTCCCCTGACCCAAACTATATCAACATGGTTCGATCTCCGACTTTGTTGTAAACAAGGAATAAAAATTATGAGAAAGAGACTCTTGAGAAGGGTAAAGTTGTAGGTGAAACTTCTAACCCTCTCACAATAGAGAAGCTTGCTGAAACTATGTCGAAGATATCAAAAGGTGTCTTCAAGAATACCTTGCATAACCCTAACGCTAGGGCTGCTTCAAAATACTTCATGGTTGAATATTTAGCTCAAACCCCGTGTGCAATGTCAGCTTTAGAGGTGTTACAGAGTTGTCCCGCTCAGCGTGATGCCCTCTTAGCAGCTTTAGGTAGCATGGACTCATCGAGTCTCATGGCAAAATTTCATTTATCTGATGTTAACATTCGCCTACCTTACCATGTAGCCTTATCAATAGATGTCGTCCATGGTGGTAAGACCATTGGAAGTGCAGTTGTTGATGAGGGTGCTTCTACATGTGTTATGTCCTTGGCCTATTGGAAAGCTCTTGGATCCCCAGAGCTGGTCCCATCAAACACTTTGCTTACTGCTTTTGATGGAAGATCCTTCCATCCGCATGGTATCCTGCTGGATTTTGAAATTAAGTTGGCAGGCAAAGCAATGTCTATTGAAGTAGAAGTGATTGATGCTCCTTTGGACTACAATCTACTTCTGGGAAGGAACTGGACTTATGCGATGTCCGCTATTGTGTCGACCGTTTTTTGTGTAGTGGTTTTTCCACATGAGGGAAAGTTGGTTACTATTGATCAAATTGATTTTACCCAAAAAGGTCATTTAGAGTCTAATGAGTCCACTTTTCCATTGGTTTATCAGGTCAAACCTGCTGCACAGAGCTTGGGAGCTGGAATGTACACATCACTGATGGGCACGTTTGATTTTCTAGCCCCGGTTAATTATATCAGTTCTACTAGTGTGGGGAAGTCCATAGCTACGGTTGTCGATAGGACTGATCCTTGGGTTCTCCTAGCCCCTCATGAATCAGAAGTGCCCTTATCGGCAATGGAGGTAGCTTATCAAGCTATCACTCAAGCCACTATTGATCCCATTCCAGATCCTCTAACAGTCTCAGATGATCTGGAATAAGTCTATTTGCCCGCATGGGCAAAAAACTCTTCACACTCTATAGATTGTTTAGACATGGTTTTACCTTCTGATGAAGCCATTCTGGAAGCCATGAGTGGACATGGTAAGATTTGTGAGGATCTTCATCATCGATCCTATTTTCTTCCAAAACTAAGCAGAATAGAAAATCAAGAGTTTCGTTTGAGACTGTTAGAAGATATTGATATACCTATCAATCCCTTGCCTAGGGAAGGAATGTTTGCCGAGGGGAATATGGCAAATATTTCTGCCACTATACCTATTAACATCTCTGTGAACCCTGATGTCGTGGAAAACATATATATAGGTGCAAATTTCTCTCTTGAAGAGATTGCCATCTATACTGCCCTTTTTAAGGAATTCTGTGATATATTTGCCTGGTCATATGAGGAGATGCCAGGCATAGATCCATCGATTGTTGAACATGAAATCCGAACATATCTTGATGCCAAGCCAGTTCGACAAAAGTTAAGACATGTTAACCCGCACAAAGCGGTGGTTGTGAAGGCAGAAGTTGAAAAGCTGTTGAAGGCTGGTTTTATCTATCCCATAGCTTTGACTAAATGGGTATCCAACCTTATTCCTGTTGATAAGAAGCAAGGGACTATTCGCGTCTGTACAGACTTTAGAGACTTCAATAAAGCCTATCCTAAGGACAACTATCCCACACCATTTATAGACCAGATCATAGATGCCTATGTGGGAAGTGAGGTGTTTTTGTTTATGGATGGTTTCTCTGGATACAATAAAATTCAAATAAAAACCGGAAGACCAACATAAAACTGCTTTTATTTGTCCTTGGGGTACCTTTGCGTACAAGAAAATTCCCTTTGGATTGAAAAATGCTGGGGCAAACTTTCAATGGGCTATGAACTTTTATTGCCATGACATTAAAGCCATTGTTGAACCATACCTTGCTGATCTTCCTGCACATTATCGTAAGAGGATTCAACATCCAGATCATTTACGGTTGATATTTGAGAAATGGAGACATTATAAAATATGCTTGAATCCCCACAAGTGTGTATTCTGGGTCGATTCAGGAAGATTACTCGGGTTCATTGTCTCTAGTAGAGGCATCCAATTGGATCCTTTGAAAGTTGAGGCCATTGTAAATCTGCCTCCTCCTTGTTCCCTCAGGCAACTTCAAAGCCTGCAAGGAAAGTCTAATTTTCTTCGACATTTTATTGTTAACTATGCCAAGATTACTAAAGGTTTCATCCGCCTGCTCAAATAGGACACCCCGTTTGTATGGGATGAAATCGCACAACTTGCTTTCGAGGAATTGAAAAAAGATTTGCTGTCGGCACCCTTATTACGTCCACCAGATTATTCTAGGGATTTTATATTATATCTGGCTGCGTCGGAGTTGACCATTGGGGTAGTACTAGTTCAGGAGGATGATAAGCTTTTAGAGCATGTCATTTATTATCTTAGTTGTGCTTTGGCCGGACCTGAACTTAGATACTCCCACATTGAAAAATTAGCCTTAGTAGCTGTTTATGTTGTGCAGAGGTTACGTCACTACATTTTACTGAGGACCACCACAGTAGTGGTGGATGTGAATCCATTCCAATATGTTTTATCCTGATAGATTGTTGGGGGAAAATTTAACAAATGGATAGTCATTCTCCAAGAGTTTGACTTGGATTTCCAGTCCGCTAAGTCTAAGAAGTCCTTATTTTTTGCTGAACTTATAGCATAATTTCCTACTGAAGAAGATGTAGTGATTGAAGATGACTCATTCCTAGATGAGCACATCTTCTTGATATCCACCTCTGATCCTTGGTATGGAGATATTCTTATATATATCCAAACTTTGAAGTACCCTACAACTTCCTCAAGGGAAGAACGACGTAAATTACGCCTTCATGCGAAGAACTACCTCATTATAGGAGATACCTTATATCAACGAGGGGTAGATTTCGTCTTGCGTCGTTGACTTACCCATTAGGAAGCGGAGATTGTCCTGAATGATTCCCATAGCGGAGCATGTGGGGGTCATTTTTCTGGGTTAGCAACGGCCCATGAGATATTACATGCCAGTTATTTCTAGCCCACGATCTTTAAAGATTGTGTGGAAGCAGTGAAGCGCTGTCATCCATGTCATCTTTACACTAGGAAAATGTGGTCACATCCTGCTCCGTTATTTCCCATTGTCTCAGTAGGCCCCTTCATGAAATGAGGGATTGATTATGTGACATGCAAACCATCCTTGGCTGGAGGGCATAAATACATCATTGTCGCTATTGACTATTTTACAAAATCGGCAGAGGCAATGCCTACTTTTAAAGCCGACGGGGAAACAACAGCTTTCGTTGTGTTCAATTAGATTATAAAATGGTTTGGTATACCCAAAGTGATTGTCACTGACCATGGCGGTCATTTTCAAAATAACATGATGATGGAACTAACTACTATGCTCGGATTCAGACAAGAACATTCATCTTCGTACTATCCGCAGGCAAACGGTCAGGTTGAGGCTGTCAACAAAACTTTAAAAACTATCCTTAAATGTACAATTGATGTAGCCCACTCTAACTGGCACATCATGCTATATCCTGCTCTTTGGGCCTACTGAACCAATGTAAAAAATACTACGGGTTTCTCCCCTTTCCAACTCGTTCATGGAGTGGAAGCAGTTACTCCGATTGAGTGTGAAATCTCGTCTCTAAAGATAGCCATTCATGTGTTACCTGATACGGCTGAGCTTGAGGAACGTCTGGTACATTTAGAACACCTTGATGAACAGCGTAGAGATGCACTGATTACTAATCAAGCTCATAAAAATAGGGTCAAAACTCAGTATGATAAATTGGTCAAACCTAGGGTTTTCTCTGAGGGGGAACTTGTCTTGCTTTGGGACCAAGACAAAGAACCCCTGGGGGTAGGAAAATTCAAGTCCATGTGGTTAGGACCTTATGTCATGTCGAAAGTATTGAGTAAGGGCGCATATGAGTTAGTTTATTTTGATGGGAACAAGCTTCCTGAGCCTAGAAATGGGCTCTACCTGAAGAAGTACTATGCTTAGGCTTAACACTTTTTCTTGTATTTTTCTTGTATGTATTTTTATGTACATTAGGTTGTCAGTTTTTTTTTTTATACTATCTGCTGGTTGTTGTAGATGTCTTCTGAAAGGTATATAGGGTTCACTGATGGTGCCAGCCATCACACTTGTAACCTAGCTTCGGCAGCATGGGTTATTTATTCTCCCTCAGGACAGCTTGTTGCCGCGGGAGGTGCTTGTCTAGGTCCTGCTTCTAATAATGTTGCTGAGTATAGGGCTATAATTGAGCTCCTATGGGATGCTTTGTCACGTGGTATTACCCAGCTTGAGGCCCGTCTGGACTCTCAGTTAGTGGTTTCCCAGCTCAATCGGGATTATCAAGTACGAAATCCTATTTTATTACGTTAGTTCATGCAAATTCGTTTATTGGAAAGAAATTTTGAGGTTATTACATTCAATCATATTCCACGAAATCATAATTCATTGACTGATGCATATGCTAATTACATTTTAGATTGGCATCTCACACACATTTTTTTTTAAATATACAACAAACATATGAAAAACATTTGTAAATAAACCATCACCAAACAACAATATATATATATATGTAAAATATCTATTTATAGATAGGTCAAGTGTGATCCTCAGATCCTGTCATATACAAAATATACAAAAATATGGATCGTAGTCCATCAAATTGTCCTCGATCTACGTAGGACTACCTTGGTCACTAGGACCACCTTGGCCCCCATGGTCCCTCTGCACCCTGGCTTCCTTAGCTTCGGCAGCCTCTACAGCCTCTATATATAGAAGTACCGCTCTGACCACTCGTCTGAATAGACGTAGCCATACCGGTGGAACTCCAACTATGAACTCCTGCATGGCATTCAGGATATGCTCTATCTGCAAGGTAGGTACTCTTTGGGTCATCCTGGCTAGCTTCCCCTCTAGAACCCTTATCAGTCCCGGGTCTTCGCCTATGACAGGATGAACAAACATGCGTGGGTGCCCTTCAGGACGGATCGGTCAAATACCTGCATTTTGATACATTTATAGGATTAAGACTTGTACATATGTATATATCTATAATTTTAAAATTCATAAAAATTTGAAAAATGATAAAAATTTAAAAATTATTTACCTAGATCGCCCCATGCTCCTCTTAGAGGGAGGACAAGGTCTGGGTCACCTTGAAATTCCATACCGACATATGTAAACTGCTCAAGTGTCGGCAGCTATCGTTCCCACCAGGTATAGAAATCATCATCATATACACTATGTACTATGTCTCCTCCTCCTTAACGGAGGAAGATGTCTCCCCACCTGCTCAGCCTCGGCTGACATGGAGATCTGATCGGTAGAGGTATGGCAGGGCTCAATGCTGGTACTCTCTCGAAAAAGAAGGCCACTAATATGCTCGCATAACCAAAGTTTTTTCGCCTTCCTCTCTTGCAATCGAACAATTGTCTCCTCACGATAGGGACAACTCCCGAGCACCAATCATAGAGAGCATCACAAAAATAGTCAACTGCTAGCTTCATTTGGTTCTATGTAGCCAAATGTAAAGAAGGGGATCCTGAAATCCTCACGATGGTGCTAGCAAGTACCTGTAGAGTAAAGTTACTGATATGTACAACAAGGACGCAGCACCCTCTCTTTTGAGTACCCGGTGTGCAAAATACATCTATATAGTTTTGGACACTTAAGGGGTCATCACCCCTACCAGTGCGCTCTAAGTTAACCAGTGCTCCTCGACGTGACATACTGATTATGAATTTCATGTCCTCAGTGGTAATCTCCAAGGTTTCACCCTGTAGGTTGAACATCCCCAAGTCATGATCCCAATAATTTACCATGAACTCAAGTATGCGGACATTGGCCCGCATGGGTGATGTGCAAAAGAATTTTAGTAGCCCACTTGTTTGCAATGCACGTATAGTGGGCGCACTTTGGAGCGCTGCTTGGTCCATTATTTCATGCTCCCTTTCCCTCCATTCCAGAACCATCTTTTCACCTAGCAAAACAAGTAATTTGATTCAATAATTCTATAAAAAAATTCAAAAATTTTTGACTATTTTTATCCTTTTGTCCTTCACGCAGCACATGTGACTGTCTATTTAGACATGTCGCATACTATACGCGACTGTCTATATAGGAAACTCGTGTACAGAATGCGTGTACGCGAGTCTTCACATCGTCAACCCGAGTATGCGTCATGCCATCTTTAGGATGCTTTTAATAATGGAATTAAGACTCAAAATTCATAATTGCTTGAATCAAAATGACGAGCTTAGGGTGTAGGATTACCTGCAACTTGTGGAATTCGATTTCGTTGGTTCAAATGTCCACAATGATCAAACAAAGGTAGAAGGACAAACTTGCTTTTTATGGCTCAAAGTTTCAAATGGTGAGTTTTGTTTTGATTTTCAACTATTTATAGAAATTATATTTCTTTAAGTGGGTCTTTTTCTATAGTTTGAAAATTCATTCAACTAAAACCTTATTTCTTTGTGCTTTGGAACAGGTTTTTCACTATTATAAAGTGTTGTTGCTCCAATAGGGTGGTTTTGTTATTTCCAATACATTTTTGGCACCTTTATTCAATCCACATTAACCTTAGTAATCAACCTTGTGCCACGGACTATGGTATTATTAACCATTAGTTCCCTATTTTTTACCATTGTTCTTCCATGGATAGGACCCTTTTTTCATGAGTATCCTTTTTTCTAAGCCTATGTTGTCCTTTGGTGCTCATACCGCAACTGTTTCAGGTTTAGGGGTATCCTCTTAGCTGTTTTTCACACCAAATAGAGCTTCTTTTGAATCTCTTTTTACAAGCTATCCCTTTATAGGACTCCCCGCCCTTATGGAGTTTATTTAGGCCCAGGTCTAACTCCTTCAAAATAGACTTGAATGCCGAGTTAACTCGTTCGTTCAAGCTCGTTAAGAATATGTGAAAGGACATCCGCATTGGTGGTAGGTTATCTCTTTCTCGGACCATGCAGAATAATACGAGAAAGGATCGCTCTCTTTTCTTTTTTGATATGAGAAGATTCATTAGAGGAAATTTCAACTCAAAATGGGCCTCCTAAAATGAACTAATAAAATAATAGTTAAAATAATAAAATAATATTTATTAATTTTGGAGGAAGAAAAGAAAAAAACTACTTTTTTGTTTGTATTTTTGACATATCTCCCCTTGTTTTTACTCAAATTTTGATCGGGAGAGCTCGTTGGATGTGGAATTAAATTCCACATCCAATGAGTACCCACTCGGCATACTTTTGATGGACCCCGCTACCCCAAAAACAAGAAATACCTGAAAAAATGGAATGATGATGTCATCATTCCATTTTTTCAGGTATTTCTTATTTTTGGGGTAGCGAGGTCCGTCAAAAATATGCCGAGTGGGTACTCGTTGGATGTGGAATTTAATTCTGCATCCAACGAGCTCTCCCGATTGAAATTTGAGTAAAAACACGGGGAGATATGTCAAAAATACAAACAAAAAAAGTAGTTTTTTTTATGATACCTATCCCCAAATTTATATTAAAAAAGTGTTTAAGACCTATACGGTATTTCAAATTTAAAGAAATTTCATTGGCTAACACATGATGACATGGAATTTGAATAAAAGTAAAAAGGCCCATTTTGAGTTGAAATTTCCTCTAATGATTCTCAGGTATAGGTTTATCACTTTTCCGGACCTGAGGGACTAAATTTACGGAAAAGGAACACCCGGTTTGAGCTTAGTTTTCTCTTTTTCATGCTCTGGACATAAACATGAAAAATATTCCAAGTGTACTTTGTCTCTTTGTCATGCTCGTTAAACACTCAAGAACAAAGCAACGAGTTTATTGTTGTAAGCCCCATTTCTCATAACCAAATGGATCTTTCCAAGTGATCTTGCTTTCCTTCACACTCGTAAAACTCAATCTATTTTATGTTGTTTTGGAAGGAGCATTGGGTAGGTGGTAATTTAACCTCTTTCAGGCCTCCCTCACTAAGTACGAAAAAAGGTTCACCTTGTCTTCTACAAAAGTTAAGAGAGTTCTTCTGTGGTATGTTTTATACTTTTTCGGCCTCAGGAGACTAAATTGGACAAAAAAGGACCCCCCTGGAGTCTTCTTTGGAGTTTTCAGACTCTCTAAATGTGAAAACACCAACTGAGCATGTACTAGTTCAGGCTAATTAAATCCACGAATCAGTGATACTATCAAGCATTATTTTCCTGTCTCTTCAATATTGTTAAAAAATGAAGAGGGATTTGAGTTAACTTTCCTGGACTCGTTAAAATTTAACAAGGAAGGTAAGGAAGAGGTTTTCTCTTGTTTTCAGTAATGGTAGCATGTCCTCCTTGAACATAGCACTCTTTGTTCTTTCTGATATCCATGTTTCAATGATTACTTTTCTGTTCAACTATTACTTTGAGTTTCTTACTCCTCCTCTTGTCCGTTATACCTGGGGAATATGATCATGTCTCCTACATGACATATAGGTCTAGTTGTTCCATCTATAAGTTAAACGCTGCCTTGGGTCATCTCTGTGTTGTGCTCATTGTTCAAGGACTTTACCCAATGTCTGATCTATAGCCTGATCCCATCATTGTTATATCTGTTATCTATTGTGTCTCCCTTCTTTTTCCCAGTTCCTAGTCACTCATGTGATCCTTTGGAGGATCCATTGCCTTCCTTATCACAACATCTTTCCGTCTCAGTACTTCCTGATGAAGAAGACCTAGAGTTTTGACGTTTGTACCTTAGGATTCACTTTCATCATTGGTGAATCGATTATCACCTATTGATTGACAAACTGTTGAATCCTTTCCATGTTCGACTTCATCTTACCCTTATTCACATGGCTTGGATTTTACTGGTTCTTTGGGATCCTTTATGAAGACCTTAGTTCATCATCTATGGACTAATTTGTGCAAGATTATGTTCTATTCATATACATAGCTTCTAGATATTTGAAGACTCATCATTATTGTATATTGTGGCTTCAATCCACCTTTGTAATATATGTGTTTTCATACCAGTATCATATGATGTACTCAAATATTGTAAAGGAGCTAGTGTTCCAGTAAATTGAACATAGCATCCTCAGATGTAACTTTGTATATGACATTATTATGTATTTGTTTCTGAGTTCTCCAAAGATAAATATTATAATGTATTTCAGCCATCGCTTCCCTCTGACCTCACACATTAGGGGGCATCTGTTATCCACCTGAATGGAACCTCTCCGTCCGAGTGCTGACATTCGCTATGTTGGCACAGAAAAGGACATTTATGGATTGAGGGTTGCCCAAAACACTATAGATGGGATTATTAAGAACTACATTTATCATCCATCTAGCTGGTTATTTTTACCTTTTAAATATGTCAAGTCATGTATGCGACTCTTCTTATATGAAAATCACGTGTTGTATGCAAGTCTCGGTTATTGCATCTAGCGTACAGATTTGTACATGGGTTACCCTTAGAGAAACTCGCGTGTCATACGCAAGTTTCCATTATTGATACCCGCATACACCTTTCTTTGACATTTAAAATAAAAACTTGTGATTACTTGAGATTAGTTAAGCACTTAACCTTAATCACCTTAATTGTCTCAAGCTCCTCAACCTTAGAAACTGCCTTATTTCACCAAGTATAAATACAGGCCTTGGGGAGGGTGTTAAGGACATACATTAGGAGAGCAAATTTATGCTGGTGGAGTTTATGCAAAATTATTTGGAGCAGTGGAACTCAGAATCCTTTGGTTGCATAGGAGTCCATGTCTCAGGCATTGGGTTGTAATCTAAACTCTTTCATTATTATTAATAAAGAGAATCCTTCTTCCATATGTGTCTTGAATGTCTCTCATATATTGTGGTTTGATAAATATTTATGTTTCAGCACTCTGTATATGATTTATCTAACCTGTTTATATATATGTATCGTCTTGTATTTGGAGGATTGACTTTTGATAGGTGAAAGAGAAGCATCCCTAAAGGCTTTGGAGGAGAACCAGAGCGAAAGAGGACAAGCTAGGATCAACCATCGTGTATCGGGTGAGTATTTTCTATCCTCCTATTTTCTTTACTACACTCTAGAGTCAACTGCCTGCAAGTTTTATGAGTATGTTGGTAAACCCAGACCATTGGTTATAAGGTGTTTATTCTTATACAACAGTCAACTTAAATGATAGCCGACTAGGTCGATCAGCCGACTTAGTCGATCAGTCGACTAAGTCAGTGGGTCAACTAAACTAGAGATTAGGTTGGCCACCTAAGGTCGTGTCGGTTCACCAAACTAACAGGTAGTTATTTTTTAACTGTTTTGTAATCATATATATTAGGCTGTTGGGCCAGATGAGAACTCGGTTCAGTTCTCTGTGTTGTATGGACCCATTCATGTAATATAATCTGTTAATTCACCTACTTGTTCTTATCTCTTGTCTCTGTTATATATGTATGTTTTAGTATGTATTATTGGTAACCTTATGTGATCTATGAGATTACAACATTGGTTCCATTGCTGGTAGTACATGTGTGATATGTATGCAAACATATGATATCAGAAAAGGAGATTAAGGACTCATGGGAATGTAAAGTTGCAAATTATTTGCAGAATTACGCAGTAAGCAACGGATTAGCAATCGCACAAGAAAAAGAAATATTCTTTATAGAAACACATGATAAGTTTGTAGAATTAGTGCCCCAACTTCTGAAGAAACTCCTGGATGAAAAATTCGGAAGGGACTAAAGACCAACAGTTTCTGGAAAAACTGATCCGAGGAGGAAGAACAAACATGTCGGAGTGGTTCAAGAAAATTGTCAATGAATTCTATGAGGAGCAAGCAGTAGAATACAGAACTTCGATGGAAACCATCAAGGAGAAATTTTACATAGACCTCATCGAGCAATTTCTTTGTTCCTTACCGACCTTGCTGTTTAAATTCCTGATCGATAAGGGAGTAGGTCATATTATCGAACGTCGTCCATCACTTCACGGACTGCCATCAAATTCTAACTGGGCAGAAAAGCAAAAGAGATGGGAATAATTCATTGCAGAAAGGGAGCGGGAATACTTCCTAAGCAAGTAGATCGAACTATCCTGGCTTTCTAAAAAAAGTCGGGTAGGCTATGGGGGGGTAGTTGGTCATATGTCTAGATAAAGTGGAGTGCATTATAGTCAACTAGAAGTAGATACCATTCACCAATAATGAGAATTCGACCAAAAGGGAAATCAAGAAAATAGTATCACACCACGGTATGGCAGACATTCATAAAATAGAGAGGGAAGAGAGACAGCAAAGGAGGGAAGCAAGCAGAGAAAGAGCCTTAGCGCTGCACAGAGGAAGGAGTCCTAGGGCGACCGAATAGGAAATAAATATTCTAGATTCAGGTCATGACTAGTAAGAAGAAGGCGTTGAAAAAGAGGCGTCCCCTATAGAGGAAGAATTATGGATAGAACAGGCAGAAGCTCTCCAATTAAGATCTCCCCATGAAGGAACAACTCTCTCTCCGTTGAATCCATGTACCCAGATACAAACTATTGTCGAAGAGGAGCTAGTGACTTTGGTATATGGAGTTGACTAGACAATGAGACATACACTGGAAGACACCTCATTATTCGTCGACCAGAAGAAGGAAATTGGGTTACCTTTCAAGCGTTAGCCTCCAACCGAAGTATCCACTTACTCTTATTGACACATGAAGGAGCACCCCCCTTGCCAAATAAATATTTGGAAGACAAAGAACATTCAGAATTGCAGACATATAGTAGCAGTTGGATATCGATAAGAGAAATCAACACTAACCGACCACTGGTCGAAGAAGAATCGACAACCGATGGGAATGAAAGTTCTATCGACCATAGTTCCGCAAAGATGAATAATCCAATAACCCCACCACCCCCACCCCCATATCCACCACTGCCACCTCCTGAAAGTAGTGGTAGTGATTCCAATATGGGTCACTGGTCAGCACACATTCCTCTATATGAGGGGGATGAGGACCCTAGATGACATTGGTTCGTCTGTAAGTTGACTTGGGAGGCTAACCAAGTTATGGACGAAGACAGGAAGATGGCACAGTTCATTGGTGCCTTGAGGAAAATGGCATTAACTTGGTATATGATATTTTCTAAAAGACAACCTCGAGCAACCAAAGTAGAGATCAAAGTGCAATTTCTATCATTTTTCAAAACTCCATATGCAAAACATCTGGCAGTGAAAAAACTCAAAACAACATCATAGAAGCCAGGAGAAACTATCCGCGACTATGATAAGCGATGGAAAGACCTTCTTAACTAGTTGAATGATGTTATAGATGAACAATTACTAATCCAGTGGTTTCTTGTAGGTTTATCTCAGAAAGTCCACCGACACGTAAGTCTGGAAACATTCAAGTCTTACGAACATGCACTTCCAAAAGCTCTCCAAGTGGAAATGGATGAGGACATACCAGCATACTCCACTGATCATAGACTAGAAGAACAACTTGAGAGTGTACAAAATTCTTTAAAGAAGTTAAACCTCAAAAATCAAGATACTTGGTGCACAAAGTGCTCAACGACCGGACATTCCAAAGACAATTGTCGACAAGACATTCGATTCATGCATACAAAATGTTTTTGTGACATTTTCTAGGAGAATGGGGACCACTCAACAAAATATTGCCCATTAACATGAAGAACGGTAAGGCATGTTAGTGTGCAATCTGCGAAACTAAAAATCATAACACAACCGACTGCCATTTGAACCTGAAGAACCGTCGAAATGATCATGTAGTCTACCAAACCAATGCAGTTGCACAAAATAATGAGCAAAACAACTTACCAAATGATCAGAATGGTCAGAGATATGAAGGTCAAAGATACGAGCGCTGGTATGACAATTGACATGGAGGCTATGGAGGACAAGGTCGATTCCCTGGGAATCGAGACAACTGACCACGTCGACCCATCCAATGCTTTACATGTTATAAGAAGGGACATTGGTATGCAGAATGTCCATATAAAGACAGAAATGACCTCAAATTTTGTACTCATTGTGGAGTAGGGGATCACTCACTAGAGGATTGCCCTACCATGTTGGAAAAAATAAATACAAAAAAAAATGATAATGTCTTGTCATGTGTGCAAAAAAATGATGTTATAAACACAAAAAAATTGCATATTGTAACTCGACAAGGAACAAAAATAGGAAGTGATAACCCAAGAATCAACAAAATAAAAAAGAAAAATATCTACCCTGATCCACTTAAAGAAAAACAAACATACAAAAAAGAAATCAATGTATTCAAAGAATTTGCACGACAGGAACAATCTAATGATAATCGACATAACACAATAAACGAATTAATACAGCTCGTACAAAAAGACAACTGAGTATCTCAGTTCATCGATTTGCTATATGAAATAAAACATAACAACTCTGAAAAACAAACAAAGAATATCTGTAGCTTAAATAAAAAAGATAAAGGTGATGCTGATCCACTTGTCCACCTGGAAATCGAAGGATACCATGTCCGATAGGTAGTGCTTGACTTTGGATCACAAGTAAACATCATGACTCATGACACTTGGGAACAAATGGATAGACCTTGACTATATGAGTCAGGCATATACCTGAAACTAGCCGACCAGGGCCTAATTGAACCTATTGGAGTCTGGAAAAACATTGACACAACTATAAGAGGAATTTCGACCAAAGTCGACTTCGAAATTACTGACCCTAAGGAAGGATCCAGTTCTTTCCCAGCATTAGAAGGTCGACCTTGGGGTAGAAATATGAAAGAATCAATATCCCTGGACAAAGAGAGAATCAAATTAAAAGGAAATGGACAAAAGGTCATTGTACCTATTCATCCATCTCAAGGAGAACCTTGGACTGAACCTATCGATGAAGAAGTCGACATCCGACAACTCTACTAGATTCAAAACAATGCATATTATACAGAACCTAATATCCATGGAGAACTTTATTTAGGAAACCAAGACTCAGTTGGTTATAATTCAGATGCAGAATTATATGATTGGGAGATCGAGAACTACGAAACGCAAGCAAGAGGGTGTTGGAATATTCAAAAAGTGTAGAAAAATCCCACCCAACAGTGCTTCATAGTGTCCATTGTCCCAAAAACATTTGAGAAGAAAATTATGGAATACCCTACTTTACAACCTACCAATGTAATTACTACACAAATACCAAGATACAAGGAAAGAGAATCACCGGTCATGCATGTAGAACAAGTTTCCGAAAATATTGGTGAACATGGACGACTTCAAAGCCTAGTAGAAACTTTTACAGGACAAGCTGCTCGATGATGGGATACCCATTAGACAATACTGTAGACCTAGACAATATCTTCGACTTACTTTGTCGAAAGGTTTGGAGGAAAGAAGTTAACCAAATAGGCTCAGATACCTATATTCACTCAAGGACAAAGCCTAGAAGATCATATTAAGACATGTGAAAAAGAATGGAGAAAACTTGGATACAAGGATGAACGAGCATGGCCACACCTATTCCCATCAACCCTCTCCGACTTACCAAACAAATGGTATAAAATGGAAGAAGGTAGAGATGAAACATTGTTATGGCATGAACTCAGGGAAAATTTCATTAAATATTTCAACTTTATACCACAAAATGAAATCTTAATCGAAACAACAAAACATATTAAAGAATTTATATAGCCGATAGAAAACAAACCCTTAAAATATAACCAACAGACAATGAGATGCAAGAATATACAAACGAGGACAAAATTGCAGTCGACAAGACTACAGTTAGAGAATGAAAATATAGAAGGGAAAAGATTTAGATGGAAATCAAACCATGTCGAAACATCCAAACCTATTTGTACAGTCCTTAAAGTGGAAACAACCGATAAACATGATACCAACAGAATGACTGCAGCTGACTTCCCTGCCACATTTTCACAATTTAAGGAAGGAAGTTGACTAATCACTGAAGCCAATGCACTAGAATGGCTAGATGCTAAAGTCAAAACTAGGAAATTAGACATCTCAAATGATGATCGACCAAAAATGGCAAAGATTGGTGACTACTGGAGTGAAGCACATACCACAGAGATAGTGAACTTATTAAAAGAGTTCCAAGATGTATTTGCTCAAGATTATAAAGACCTCAAAGGCTTATTCCACGAAATGGGAGAAATGAAGATTGACACTAAACCTGATGTTCGACCTGTGAAGAAAAGGCCATATAAACTAGCTCATAAATAGAAAGAGATAGTCAAAAAGGAAATTGATAACATGCTTGCAGCAGGCATCATCTATCCTATTGACCAATCAGAATGGGAAATTTCGATGGTTGTATAGCCTAAGAAACATGATCTGACCAAACTAAGAATTTGTGTCGACTTCAGAGAACTAAATAAAGTAACACTGACAGACCCATCTCCAACTCCTTATGTAGATGAAATCTTAAATGAGGTTGCAGGACATGAATGCTACTCATTTACAGATGGATTCTTAGGTTAGAACCAAGTGCCAATAGCTAAATAAGACTAGAAGAAGACAACCTTTATGTGTGAATTTGGCTCATTTGATTACAAGGTTATGCCTTTTGGATTAAAAAATGAACCTACAGTATTTTCTAGAATTGTTTTCAAAACATTTCAAGAATATATTTACAAGACCATGGCAGTATACTTTGATGATTGGACAATATACTCCATATTAAAATATCATTGCAAATGGCTCAGGCTTATGTTGGAGAGATGTTGACAATTTCAATTATCCCTAAACATTAAGAAATGCATATTTGTGACAACCATAGGAATATTATTAGGGCACATTGTCTGTAAGGAAGGTATTAAGGTTGAATTTGAAAAAATCAAAATTATTCTTGACCTAAATCCACCAGTAAACCCAAAAAAAGTCAGGGTGATACTTGGCCACATAACCTATTACAGAAAATTCATAAAATATTATTCAGATATGACCTATCCACTTGAAGAACTATTAAGGGAAGATAAAGAGTTCAACTGGATAGAGGAGTGCCACATATCATTCAAAAAATTAAAAAGAAAACTAGTCGAAGCACCAATCCTAAGGTTTCCAAACTGGTCGATCAAACTCCATGTTCATATTGATGCATCAAGCTAGCAATAGGAGCCATCTTAAATCAACCAGGAGATGATGGAATGGATTATCCTATAGTTTACAGTAGCATAAAATTAACAAAGCTGAGAGAAACTATTCGACAACAGAAAGAGAAGCATTAGGAATGGTTGTTGCACTACAAAAAGTATCGACATTATCTTCTCGCTAACCCATTTATATTCTATACAGACCATCAGGCACTTAAATATCTTTTCAATAAACCACTACACCATGGAAGAATTTGTTGATGTCTACTTTTCTTTCAATAATTTGAATTCGAAGTCATTGTCAGACCAGGTAATTTAAATGTTGGTCCCGACCATTTATCCCAAATCGACATAGGAGAAGAACCGATAGGAGTTGAAAATGACTTACCTGATGCACATTTATTTCAGATAGAAGCAGTCCCAACAGAATTAGAAGAAATATCCCAATTCTTAGAAAATGGACATGCACCAGAAGGAATGAGTACAAAGAAGAAGCAAATCTTATCTATGAAGGCTGCACCATACAGTCTTATAAATGGATTCTTATACAAAATGCGATTAGATGACATCCTCAGAAGGTGTTTAATAGAACATGAACGAGACAACATTATTCATGAAGCACATTATGGACCTGCAGGAGCACACTTCCAAGTAGACACAACTACAAAGAAAATCCAACAGTCAGTATTATGGTGGCCAACACTTCACAGAGATTGCAAAAATTTTGTCAGTCAATGTGACAGATGTCAACGACTAGGTCGACCCCTACCTAGCATAGAAATGCCTTTGATATCAGTGAACCCAAATTTGACATTTGAAATCTGGGCCATATACTTCATAGGACCATTTCCTATACCAGCAAAAAGGACAGGTGCAAGGTACATCATAACTGCAGTTGAATATGTAACTAAATGGGCAGAGGCTGAACCAGTCGACACATGTTCTAGTGAGACAGCTACTAAGTTTATCTATGAGAATATCATCACCATATTTGGATGTCCACTAACCTTAATTAGTGACTAGGGAACACACTTCATCAATAGAACTATCAAAACCCTAACCGACCAGTTCCAAATCGACCATCATCGGAGTACATCATAAAATCCTCAATCGAATGGAGTAATTGAAGCATTCAATAAAACATTAACAAGAGGACTAACCAAAATATGTAATGCTAATAAGGATGACTGGGACGAAAAAATACCTGTAGTATTATGGGCTCACAGAATAGCATACAAATGCTCAATCGACCAAACTCCTTTTTGACTAGTCTATGGACAAGAAGCAGTAGTTCCATTACACTTCCGACAACAGACACCTATCATTGCAGGGATCCTACATGTCGATTTCAAACAAGGAAGAAAGGACCGACTATTACAACTCAGCAAACTCGGTAGACCCGATAAGGAATCCAGGCACTGGCAAATAGGAAAACTACTGATGAAGCACTCAGAACCACAATAGAAGAAAAAATAGTTCTTGAAACAGCCAAGCAGCAGAAACTTGAGAGGGAAGCACATCAGTGGGTACAACAAGCTATCCCCAACTTGGAAAAAGTCGACATCATCTGCCCGCAGATGAAATGACTTATCGAGAATACAAAGGAGAAGGACCATTTTATGGGTCTTGACATGGAGAGAATAGTTGAAGTCTCCATTTCAAAGAAAATGTCGATCTTATCAAGCGTGACCACACTCACCATTGACATCCATAAGATTCTGCAAAGTTGGATAGATTTCCAACACCACCTAGCAGTGACAACCCCAACCATTGTCAAAGTCTATGTACAGAAAAGACCGACCATCAGATTTCATAGCCCATGAAGGCTAGGCACATCACAATAACTATTGAGATTAGACAAGAAGAATTTTGTACCTCCCCATTTCTTCGAGACGAAGAAAAATTTTGTTCGTGGGGGACATGTTGGAGGAGCAAGTCGATAAGTAGACTTGAATGAAATCCAACTAAGTCGATCAGCCAACTTAGTCAATTAGTCGACTTAGTCGATCAGCCTACTAAGTCAGTCAGCCAACTAAACTAGAGATTAGGTTGGCCACCTAAGGTCATGTCGGTTCACCGAACCAACAAGTAGTTATTTTGTAACTATTTTGTAATCATATATATTAGGTTGTTGAGCCAGATGAGAACTCGGTTCAGTTCTCTATGTTGTATGGACCCATTCATGTAATATAATATGTTAATTCACCTACTTGTTCTTATCTCTTGTCTATGTTATATATCTATGTTTTAGTATGTATTATTGGTAACCTTATGTGATCTGTGAGATTACAATAGATATCCTCTTCTTTAGAAGAGGAGATATTGATAGCAGTCAAGGATGAAATCACTCATCTTGAAGCAAACAAGGAAGAATTGACACTAAAATCATGCATATTAGAAGGAGAGCACATGTTCAAACTGGAGATTGAAGAGGATGAAGAAGGGGTCTTGGGTGATCATCATGCAAATGAAAGATGGATCGAACAATGGTTCCAAGTAAGTGTTAGGTTAGATAGGTTTTGTTTTCACTTTTATTTTATTAATTCACATTTCTAACATTTATTTTTTCATATTATTTTATATTCTAGATTTAGTTTTTCAAAATTAAAAGATAATCTTGGTTTTCTTTTGTTAGACAAATGGTTATATTGAAAATTTCATTTTATGTAAATAATTTTTAATATTTAATTAGAGAAGGTAGATTTTAGTTTTTATCTCTAATTTAAAATTAGCATGTAGGATGATTTCATTTTCTTTAATGTTTCTATTTACTAAAATTTACATTTTTTCTTAATTACTATTTTGTTTTTAATCTTGAAATCTTGATCTCTTTTCAGTTAAATTTTTTTTTTTCATGCTAGGAATAAAAAAACAAATTAAGAGTTAGTTTCTTTTAATGAACAATTAGAAAATAAAATAAATAAATTCACAAACCAATAAAAAATAATTTATATAGTTTTTGTTTTAAGTTTACTATGTTTCTTTGTTTGTTTTAGTTTTTTAAAAAGAGAAAAAATAAACCTAAATAAAATAAAAATTTCCCCTTTAATTTTGTTAAGGATAAAAAAGTCTAGTTTGTAACTAAGCATACTCTAAAATAAGATTAAAATTTTTAACAGTGTATATATATATATATTATGTTTCCTTGTTAAGTTTTTTTAGTTTTAATTCTAGTAAATTAATATATATATTATTACTATTAAAACTAACAAAACCTGCAAAGATAAATAAAATCATTAAAAATTCTAAAAAGAAAAAAAATATACAATACAAATATATATAAAATAAATAAAATAGAGCCTTTCAGCCCTCCATCTGCAACCTACATGTTAGAATAATCAATCCATAGTTACCTACCTTAGACATTAAATTAATCATTTTTGTCTTATTTGCCTAGTTCATGTGTCCCACCTTATGCAAGATGTCATTTGCCTATCCATAGTGGTCAAACTTGCCTATTTTGACTCATGTATCACATGGGAAACCTCAAGGAATCAATTCTGCTTTATTCTTGGTCTCCTAGGCGCCCTTCTGCTTTTTTTGCTTTATTGCCTGCTTTTTCAGTGCTTTAAGGCAATTGGGAAAGTTTGACTAGGTGAGGTTAACTAGTTTTTTGTCCTCCACGTCCTCCACTCTTTTCTCCTTTGAAAAGAATGTATGAGTTGTCATTCCATCACTCTTTATCTTGCCTAAGTTCTTTTTCCAATTCGTGAGCTCCATGACTGATTTGGAAACTACTTTATGCACCTACGGGGGAATTGCTTAATTTTAGTAAGCCTGCTTTTGACTAGATTCGAATTTCCTCCTCATGCATTCAAATATCCTATGTAATTATTTAATCCAACAACCTATTATGTTACAGGGTTGGCTATTGTACACTGAGTTAATATAGTTTAGTTTTCAGCTCCATTTTCAGTCTCTTTTGTGAGTGATTTTGCATGATCAATTGATAATTGCTATGAGTAAAATTGTTCTATCACTGGGTTCAATTTACACATGGTATTAGAGCCATTTTAGATCGATTTATCTCCTTCAAAATTGTTTTTCAGGTTCGACATCAGTGACTGGGATCCTTCTACTGACAGCCAGGACAATTTCTAAGCTATGGATCAATCTCAGAAGATCATCTTCACTCCGTTCAACTTCTTTGAATGGAAAGCAGAGATGGAGATACTGTTGAGAGTGAAAGGCCTCTACAGGGTGACTATGACAATAGAAGCAGAGCCCAATGCAGCTGCAGAGAAGATCAAATGGCACAACATGAGGGATGAGGCCTATGCTCTCCTGTGTCTGAGTATTTCCAGAGACCTCCTTTTCCATCTTGATGGATTGACATCACCTAATGAAGTATGGGAGAAGATTACTAATCCTTTTGGAAAGATAGATGAGATGAGGGGACATCAAATCGAAAATGAGCTGATTTCCCTGAGTCCCAATAGCTTTGAATCACTGCAACTCTATTTCTCTAGGTTCAAAGCACTTGTTTTGCAGCTAAAACAGTGTGGGATCGAAAAGAAGGATGATCAGCTGGTCTTGGCCATTCTCTCAAAGCTTGGCCCTGACTATTCAGTGTTTTTTTCGACCTTCTATGCCACAAAGTTGACAGCTTGAACCTGGAAGATGCCTAGCCTTGCAGATTTCATGGATTCTCTCACACAAGAACAGGACAAGCTGGTGATGATGGACACCATCAAACCATCCAAATACCAAGCTCTGGTTGCTGGAGATTCGAAGGTGGATTCAAAAAGCAAAAAGAAATCTAAAAATCCACCTGAGCAAAAGAGAGACAAGAACAAGTCTCCAGAGGAGCCACAAGGTTCCAATAAGAACTACCAGAAGAAGAAAAACAAAGGAGAAATGAGCAAGTGCGCATACTGCAATAAGGAAAATCACACTGAAAGATCTTGTATGAAGAAGCAAATAAACATGCTGACCCAACTCCTGGAGAAGAATGGCATCTCCCTTCCAGATATCTCAAAGAAGAGAGAAGGAGGATCAAGTTCGGATGACAGAGAGAGAGTTCATGCATTGGTTGCTGGCACATCAAGCTCACTTAGTTTTATCATTGATTCTGGAGCTTCAAGACACATGGTTTCGACCAAGGAGGAATTCTCCTCACTTGACATGTCGAAAGGACCACCTATAGTACTGGGAGATGACTCTCTCACTGAAAGTTTGGGCAAAGGGAGGATTGATATTGATCATGGTCAGTTCAGCAATGTGTTGTATGTGCCTGGCCTTGCCTCCAACCTATTATCAGTGTACCAGATGAATCACACTGGGTCTCCAAAGAAGGTCATATTCTCCCCTGATGAAGTTGAGATCACAGAGATCTCAAGTCGTAAATTCATTGCAAAAGGAGTTGCAAATCATGCTCAAAAGGTATACATGTTCTCACACTTCCTACCCTACTCAAACCCCTCTACTCTTCTGATTCATGCTAATGAGGCAAGCAATATTTGGTATGAAATATTTGGCCACCTAAATTACAAGTATCTTTCTGATCTTAGTGAAAAAGAGATGGTCATAGGGTTGCCCAAGATAAAATTTTCTAAAGGAGTCTGCCAAGGTTGTATCCTAAGAAAACACCCAGAGCATAAATTTGAGAGAGCTAGTCATAAGAGAACCTCTACACCCCTCGAGCTGATCCACAGTGATGTTGTTGGTCCATTCCCTCATATGTCCATGATTCAGGACAAATATGCATTGACTTTCATAGATGACTTTTCCAGGTATTGCTGGGTTTACTTCCTGAAACACAAGTCTGAAGTTTTTGGCCTCTTCAAGGTCTTTAAGGCTTTGGTTGAAAACCAGTATGGGAGGAAACTCAAGGTCCTCATATCTTATAATGGTGGTGAGTATGTCAAGTCTGAGTTTATTAATTATTTTGCAGATGCAGGTATTCATATGCAGCATTCTATCCCTTACACACCACAACAGAATGGTGTTGCTGAGAGGAAGAACAGATCACTGAAGGAGATGGCAACATGCATGATGGAGGCCAAAACTTTTCCACCAAAGTACTGGGATGAAGCTATCAAATGTGCAGCCTATATCCATAATAGGGTGCCTCACAAACAGCTTGATGGTATGACTTCTATCGAAGCATGGAGTGGGCACAAGCCAGATGTGACCCATTTCAGGATTTTTGGCTCAAGGGCTTGGGCTAGAATTCCAACAGAAAAGAGAAAGGCTTTGCAGCCCCAAAGCCAAGAGTGCCTATTTGTTGGGTAATATGAAGATTCAAAAGGGTACAAGATGATAAATTTGAGCACAAACAAAGCTTTCATTGAAAGGTGTGTTCAGTTTCAAGAAGAACCCCTTGCAACAGTGGAAGTTGGAGAAACCTCTTCACCACCTGAACCCCTGAAAGTAAGTGAAGAGTTTGCTGAACATGCTGATTCTGATATGTCTAATAGTGATGAGTTTATTACAAACCCTAACATACCTACAAGGCCAAAATGGGCAGACAAGACACTACATGCAGTAGGAGAGCTAGCTGGGGATCCCAATGACCCAAGGAGGACTAGATCTCAATTTGAGAGTGGTTTGTGCATGAAGGATCCTATGTTTACTGAGAAATGATATTTGATGGTGGAATATGATCCTCAAACATATGAATAAGCAGCAGGATATCCAATATGGAAAGCATCCATTAAGGAAGAGTTCAGCTCACTCCAGAAGAGCAACACATGGGAGCTAGTGGATCTTCACCCAGGGAAGAAGTTAGTTCAGTGTAAGTGGGTCTACAAGACCAAATTTGCTGCTGATGGTTCACCTATAAAGTACAAGGCCAGATTGGTAGCCAAGGTCTACTCACAAGTTCATGGCATTGATTACAATGAGACCTTTGCACCAGTGGCAAAGATGGACTCCATCAGGCTAGCCTTAGCCATTGTAGCCTCAAAGCAATGGGAGGTACATCACATGGATGTAAAGTGTGAATTATTGAATGGAGATATCACTAAAGAGATATATATATGTAGTATCCTCAAGGATTTTCTACTAACCCTTCTCTTGTGTGCAGGTTGAGAAAGTCATTGTATGGGCTAAAGCAAGCCCCCAGGGCTTGGTATGCCAACATTGATAGCTTCTTGCTATCACTGAATTTTGTTTGGTGTAAATCAGATCCAAATGTATATTTGAAGTTAATTAATGGTTCATTAATGATCATTGTGTTATATTTTGATGACCTCCTTATTACAGGAAGCTCAAAGGTTGAGATTGCTTCCTTGAAGGGTGCAATGAACCAAGCCTTCTCCATGATAGATTTGGGGCTCTTAAGCCAATTTTTGGGGCTTGAGATTGCTCAAACCAAAGATGGAATCAAGGTGCACCAATCCAAATATGCCTTGGAATTTCTGAACAAATTCAAAATGAAGGACTACAAACCAAGCAAGACTCCTTTCCTTTCAGGAGTGAAGCTGGAAGAAGCTGATTCTTCACCTATGGTAAACAATACACTGTATAGGCAATTGATTGGATGTTTGTTATATATTTCACATACTAGACCTGATATTTATTATGCAGTAAGTGTGGCTTCTATATACATGGATCAGCCTCATGAGATCCATTGGAAAGCAGCCAAAAGGATCCTTAACTTTGTTCAGGGAACAAGGACACATGGGATCTTCTATAAAGCAAAATATGATCTTGATTTGATTGGATTTACTGAGAGTGATTGGACAGGTGATAGCACAGACAGAAAGTCCACATCATGATATGTGTTCATGCTTGCAGAAGGGCCAATCAGCTGGTCAAGCAAGAAACAGAGTGCCATTGCACTCTCATCTACAGAAGCAGAGTACAGAGGAGTTGTTAATGCAGCAACTCAATGTTTATGGTTGCAGGGTTTACTTGGAGAGTGTGGCTTCGAATCAGAGTACTCAAATACCATCTACTATGATAACCAGAGTACCATTCGAATCTGCAAAGATCCAATTCAGAAGTAGAGAACCAAACACATTGAGATCCATATGCACTTCATCAGAGAGCTTGTGCATGATGGCACCATTCACCTACTCTTCTGTTCATCTTCAGAACAAGTAGCTGATATCTTCACCAAATCATTTTGTGAGAAGACCTTCAGCAATCTCAAATCACTGCTGGGGATTTCTGATCATGCTATGAAGCATGAGTGAAGACAAGATTTCCAACTTTTGTTTTACAGTCCATGTTTAAGGGAGGATTTTCCCATGTCGTTTTTGCCTCTTTCCTTGTTTAAATGGACATGCAGTATGTAAAGGGTGACTAAGCCTTGTTGCTAGGCCCTATAATTTTCTGATATATTACTCATAAATCGGGCTTAAGGGGGGGTTTTATAATAATCAACCCATAGTTACCTACCTTAGACATTAAATTAATCATTTTTGTCTTATTTGCCTAGTTCATGTGTCCCACCTTATGCAAGTTGTCATTTTCCTATCCATAGTGGTCAAATTTGCCTATTTTGACTCATGTAGTGCATGGGAAACCTCAAGGAATCAATTCTGCTTTATTCCTGGTCTCCTAGGAACCCTTCTGCTTTTTCAGTGCTTTAAGGCAATTGGGAAAGTTTGACTAGGTGAGGTTAACTAGTTTTTTTTCCTCCACATCCTCCACTCTTTTCTCCTTTGAAAAGAATTTATGAGTTGTCATTCCATCACTCTTTAGCTTACCTAAGTGCTTTTTCCAATTCGTGAGCTCCATGACTGATTTGGAAACTACTTTATGCACCTATGGGGGAATTGCTTAATTTTAGTAAGCCTGCTTTTTACTAGATTCAAATTGCCTCCTCATGCATTCGAATCTCCTATGTAATTATTTAATGCAGTAACCTATTATGTTACAAGGTTGGCTATTGTACAATGAGTTAATACAGTTTAGTGTTCAACTCCATTTTCAGTCTCTTTTGTGAGTGATTTTGCATGATCAATTGATAATTGTTGTGAGTAAAATTGTTCTATCACTGGGTTCAATTTACACACTACAAACAATCTATCATACAAAACCTGTAATCAAAACAAATATACAAACAAGATTTCTTGGATTTGTGATCCTGCAAATCTGTTCGCTATTGTTGACCGCAAGTTTATTGTTCGCCATCTGTTTCCCCCTAAGTTTTGATCTGCGCATTCATCCTTCTACACTAAAACATGCAAATATATAAAAACTATTAAACTATCGATGGGTCCGCAAATTAGAGATTCTGGATCAGTATGCCTATGATAGATTTGAATCCTGACCGTTCACGATTTCCCTTTTTGTTGTCACATTCTTTTGATTTTGATGATTCAGCTTAGCAAATGATCAAAAATCCCTTTTCATTGGTGAATCACTTCATGATATAATATTTTTCCAATATGTGATTCAAGAATGCCTCTATGTAATCTCAATATTATGTTGCCAACAAGATGGACTGATATGGTAGCTTCATTTACTGAAATTTAATAGGGTGATAACAAAATGATGTTTATTCACTTTGATTTTTATTTTTCTTGACTGTGTTGTGCAATTATCTCTTCTCTATTAAATGGAATGGTTCAATTGTAACATATTTCATATAGCTGGAGCACTATCCTTTTACAATATCTTCTCCACGAATGCTTGAATTCCATGTTCCTTTTTTAAACTAAGAATTTGCAATATTCTGAGGCTTGATTGATGTAGTCTTTCTTTGTAATAATTTATGATTAAAAACTTAAGTATTTTCTTAGATATGTTATATTTTTAACATTTAAGATATATGATCTTAGGATCTTATCTAAGAGAATAACAAGCACAGCAATCAATCACAATAGACAATGAACACAAATATTTTCCTCAGGGAAACCATAAAGGAGAAAACCCCGCAAGTTCCTCAAAGATAGAATCAAAACCAAAAGTAAAACCCTAAGATAGAAATATGATCTACCGACAACAGTAGTCTCTCTCTCTCTTGTCCCGAATTCTTCTCTCTCTCAATTATGCGCTACAACTGAGTGTGTGTGACTGTATGTTAAATAGAGAGGCTCACTCTCTATTTATACTAATTCCTGACTTGACATTAACTCAACAGGGCCAACTTCTCTAGGAGAGTCTAATAACCCCAGTTCCTCGCAACTATGGGGACTTTAACCCTTGAACAATAAGGAGGGTTACCCTCAATGACTTTACATGACTTGTTTACTTCATTGATTCTCCCGATAGGATCATCGGGGTATGACATGAAACAATTACATCATGGATACTCCCAATAGGGACATTGTGGTATAATATACAAGTGAATACATTCTGAAGTTACAAATACATCAACACTCCCTCTTAACTAGGAAGTTATTCTCTTAACACAATTTATCAGCACAAGTTTTCTTCTCTGGGTCATCACTGGATCATCATCAAGCCTAAATCATTAGTATATCATCATCAAGTATGAATCATCACTGGATCATCATCAAGTCCTCATCATCAATTCTAGATCATCACTAGATCACAATCAAGTCTAGATCATCATTGGATCATCATCAAGTATGGATCATCACTTCTTTTTCTATCTTGAAAAAATGGTGCTATCTTTCAATTATACTCATCACAGGAAGTTCTATAGAGCTAGCCCTTTTTTATGCTATTTGTAGGCCTATCCTCCATGTAGGTATTCATCGTCTTCAGCACTTATATATGACCATGGAATGAACCATGTCAGAAAGTCCTGCCCAACACTTACATCTGGCCATAGGAGGAACACATCCAAGAACCGTGTCAGAAAGGCACGCCCAACACTCATATCTTACCATGGGAGGAACACATCCAAAACCCATGTCATAAATTCCTAGCACCACTCACATCCGACCTCATATTATCAGAAAGGCTATGCACTTACATCTGACCTCATCTTGTCAGAAAGGATCTGCACTTACATCTGACCTCATCTTGTCAAAAAGGATTTGCACTTACATCCGAACTCATCTTATTAGAATTACTCTGCACTTACATTTGATCATGTGGGAACAAATCCCACAATCACATCAGAATGGCTCTACACTTATATTTGATCATGTGGGAACACATCCCGCAATAACATCGGAATGGATTTGCACTAATTATGTGGGAACAAATCCCACAATCACATCAGATTGTATCTGCACTGATCATGTGGAAACACATCCCACAATCACATCAGAATGTATCTACATTGATCATGTGGGAACACATCCCACAATCACATCAAAATGGCTCTGCACTGATCATGTGGGAACACATCCCACAATTACATCAGAATGTCTTTGCAATCATCATGTGGGAACACATCCCACAATCACATCAGAATATCTCTGCACTTGCATCTAACCATGTGGATCCCAACCTTCCACCATGTTAGAAAGGCTAATGGACATATCAATTCCCTTTGGAGGGAACCTCAATCTGGAGAACACCAAGCTTCTCCCTGAGGTACTCAAACTTCACTCTAGCTAATGGTTTGGTCAACACATGAGCTATCTATTCGTCCATCGCAACATATTGGAGCTTCACTGCTCCTCTCTACACCATATCCCTGATATAGTGATATTTGATCTCAATATGCTTTGACTTGTCATGGAACACTAGGTTCTTTGACAACTTCACACAACTCTGATTGTCGCAATATATACAAGTAGCATCCAGCTAGAGATCAAATAAGTCAGACAGTAGTTTTCTTAGCCACACTACCTCACAACTAGTTAAACAATATGCATCATACTCTTCTTCGGATGTACTCAATGCCACACAAGATTTCTTCCTGCTAAACTAGGAGATCACTCCTCATCCCATACTAAAGCACCCTAAAGTTCTCTTCCTATCAATGGCACTTCCTGCCCAATCCGAATCCACATAACCTTCTAGGTTAATCTTCTGATTTTCCTCATACTTGAGCCCATAATCAACTGTACCCTCTAGGTACCTCAGAATATGCTTTTGTAGCAATCAGGTGAACATGTCTCGGATCTATTAGGAACTGGCTCAACGTAAATATTTGGTCTTGTATTTGTCAGGTACATCAAGGACCCAATCATCTAACAATACATCATAGAATCAACTGACTCTGATGAAGCATCACTCAATAGCTTTAGATTTGATGCCATAGGTGTGGTCATGGCCTTGCAGTCCATCATCCTAGATCTCTTTAGGATAGAGACCGCATACTTCCCTTGTCCTAGGAAGATTCCATCCACATTTTTCCACACCTCCATGCCTAGAAATTAATGCATCATACCCAATTCCTTCATTTCGAACTCAACAACCAGCTTCTTCTTCCTGTAAACAATCAACCCATCTATACCTATTAAAAACAAGTCATTTACATATAGTAGGAGAATCACTGGGTTCCCTTCTTAAACCTTGTAGTAAAGGTTGGAATATGCTTTACTTTTGGTAAATCCCAAACTAGTTAGGAAGCTGTCAATTCTGTCATACCACGTCCTTTGTTCCTGTTTCAAACCCTACATGGCTCTCTTCAATTTACACACATGAGTCTTCCTATCATGTGTCTCAAATCTGAGTGGCTGATCCACATATACTTTCTCTTCTACTACACCATTTAATAAAGCTGTGTTGACATCCATCTGGTGTACTTTCCATTTCATTATTGCAGCTAAAGAAAATATTGATTTGATGGAAGTATATCTGGCTACAGGTGCAAAAGTCTCTTCATAATATATCCCTTCTTTCTGGGAGAATTTACGAGCCACAAATATTGCTTTATATTTCTCTATTCTACCATATGTAACATGCTTGATCTTATAGATCCATTTGGAAGTTACAATATACTTCCCCTCTATTCTTGGGAAAACATCCCAAACATCATTTTTCATGATCGACTCCTCGATAATAGCACCCTTCCATTGTTTATTTTCTACCGCTTCTTCATAGTTGGAAGGTTATTTATCGATGATGTCACATAATAGGGATACATATCCAGAGTAGGACCTAGTTCTCTTCCTTTCTCTGTGCATTTCTTCTAGATCCCCATATCTCTCTACACCTTGGATAGCCTCTCGTACCCATGCAGGTTTCCTCTCATGAGGATTCTTCTCCTGAGGTGGATCTAGAGGTTCTTAAGGTTCTTCTATTTCTCGATCTTCTTCTGGAAATGCTTCATCCATTGTTGTATCTCGAATCTTGGGTATTTCAGTCTCTTCAAGATATTCAATTGGTCTCTTTCTAGATTTGTTGTAAGTTGTGTCTTTATCAAATGTTACATCTCTGTTGATGTCGATATTCTTGAATCCTGGGAAGTATATTCTGTAAGCCTTCAAGATTTTAGAGTATCCCACAAACATACCCTTCTTTCATGAATGATCTAACTTTGTCATCTTTTATTTTTGAATGTGTATGTACACTGGACAACCAAATATTCTAACATGTCCAACTTCTAGTTTCTTGTTGAAAAACACTTCTTCATGTGTCTTATTCTTGAGTACTCTATGTGGAGTACGGTTCTGTACATACATAGCTATCTTGGCAGCTTTTTCCCATAGATGCATAGAAATATTTTGATCATGAAGAATTTCCTTTGCTTCTTCCATGATTGTTCTATTCTTCCTTTATGCAACCCCATTTTATTGTGGATTATATGGAGTGGTCAACTCCCTATTAATCGCTGAATCTCTACATAATTGCTTGAATTCATTTGATGTGAATTCTCTACCATTGTCTGATCAGAAAATATTTATCTTCTTCTCTTTGTGGTTTTTGATCAAGGCTTTGAATTCCTTGAACTTGTTGAATACTTCATCTTTGTTCTTCATGAAGTATATCCATGTATTCCTACAAAAGTCATCAATGAAAGAAACATAGTATACATACCCGCTTAATGAATTGGATGACATTGGACCTCTTGCATCAGAGTGAATGATTTCCAAGATTCCTTTAACCTTGCTTTCACTACTTCGAAATGTCTTCTTTGTGTTCTTTCATTTCACACATCCCTTGCATACTCCTTCATGTTTTTCTTGCATTTCTGGAAGACCTTCAACATATTTGCTTGCAAGTGGTAGTTCCCTATAGTGCACATGTTCAAGCCTTCTATGCCAAAGTTCATTTGGTTCTACTGAGTCATGAACCAAATCTTGTTCTGGTTGGCCCTTTAATCTGTATATTCCTCCCTCTTGTTCTCCAATTACTAGTGCATCGTCAATATTCTTTCCTTTTGGCCACATGAGGACTTGGCCATCTATAAATGCAACTCTTATGCCTTTTACATATTATGGAATGATGGAGAGAAGGTTCTTCTTTAGTCCTAGTACAAATATGACATCCTTCATTTTCGTAGAGTTTCCAGAGTCTAATTTGTAGAAGCATGCTCCACTACCTTTTATTGGATAGTCGTAGTCATCCCTAAGTTTCACCTTGTGGGGTGATTCATGTTTTGATAGTTTCACAAAGGATTCCTTAAATTCCGTCATGTGTTTCGAATCCCCACTTTCGATAAGCCAATCATTGCTTCCATGTGTGACAGCTCCCATGAGGGAATAGATCAACACATATTCTTCATCAATTGAAGAACTGTCACTGTCTTGTTTGATTCTCTTCTTGGAAGGCTCATCATCTTATGCAGCATGAGCATGATGTATTTTCTTGTTTCCCTTCCTCTTGTGAGATCTATATTTGTTTCTAGGAAAATCTCTTGCAAGGTGTCCTCTTTCATCACATGTATAGAAAATGAACTTAGAAAAATCTTTGTTATATTTTCTAGTGTTATTCTTTCGGCAAGAGTGACTACCTCTGTGATGGTCTGTTCTTATTTTCTTGGATTGTAATGTGAGAGATTGATCTTCACTTCTGATCTTTTCTTCTTGAGCTAATATTCGAGATTCTTCTTGTGAGAACCCCTCCCACAGTATTATAAAATTGACTAGCTTATTTCTGGCATAGATCCCTTGAATGAAAGAGTCTTATTCCCTATGGAGTCCATTCAAAGTGGTCATCATAATTTCTACATTCTCTACTTATTCATCTATAGCTTCAATCTGTTCCTTGATCTGAGAGACCCTTGTAAAGTAAGACTGGATGGTCTCCACATTCTGGATCTTTACATTCTTCAATTGGTTTCTTAGATTCATCTTCCTGTTTATGTTCTTCCCTTCAAATAACTTGGTTAGGGCATCAAACATCTATTTAGGTGTCTTTAGGGAGGAAACCTGAGGTATGAGATGATCCTTGATTGAATCAGAAATAATCCTCTTATCCATGACCAATTTATTTTTGTGTAAGTCCTTAGCCTCACCTCCCTCTGGAACTGGAACTTCTTCATTTATGTAGGAGTCCAATCATTTTCTTCCAGGACCAGGGATATCCTATACTTCCAGGCTCAGAAGTTATCAGCTCCCTCAATATTTTCATCAAGCTTGGTATGATGATACATATTAACAGAGAACCTCAAATGGAAATGCAAAATATTTAGGTCTTACTAGGTTAAGATGTCAGAACTGGATTTGGAGCTGAATTTTTGCAGAGTTGGTTTTCTGGTTTAGGAGCAGATTTAGGGTTTGACATTCCCATAGTTCTACTGAACCAAAAAAATTGATCTTGATCTCTAAAATTTTATTTTGGGGAGGAGATCAATCCAGTCCTGGGCTCACTCAAAAATTCCACTTCTATGGAAATCCCTAATTTTCCGCAGTAGTGTCAGGTCAAAAACTGAAAATGATCAGAATTAGATTCTGCTTCAACGAAAATATGTGCCCTAGAGAGGAGAGTCATCCTAGCCTCTGTTTTCCGAAAATCTGTGGAGAGAGATCCAAAAAGTAGGAATCCCTAGCTTCAACAGCTGCATAGTGTCTTCTTCTCAATTTAGCTCTGATACCATGTTATACTTTTAACATTTAAGCTATATGATCTTAGGATCTAATCTGAGAGAATAACAAGCAAAACAATCAATCACAAGAGACAATGAACACACATATTTTCCTTGGGGAAACCATAAAGGAGAAAAACCCACAAATTCCTCAGAGATAGAATCAACACCAAAATTAAAATCCAAAGATACAAATATGAGCTCCCAACAATAGTAGTCTCTCTCTCTCTCTTGTCTTGGCTTCTCTCTCTCTCTCAGTTATGTGCTACAACTAAGTGTGTGTGGCTGTCTGTTAAATAGAGAGGCTCACTCTCTATTTATAATAATTCCTAACTTGACATTAACTCACCAGGGCCGACTTCTCTAGGAGATTCTAATAACCCTAGTGCCCCACAACTGCAGGGACTTTAACCCTTGAACAATAAGGAGGGTTACCCTCAATGACTTTACATGACTTGTTTACTTTATTGATTCTCCCAATAGGATCATCGAGGTATGACATGACAAAATTACATCATTGATACTCCCAATAGGGACATTGGGGTATAATATACAAGTGAATACATTCTTAAGTTACAAATACATCAACAAGATACACCACATAGACCTAGAATATTCTACAAAATCCAGGGATTAGATTGCATATATTCAAGAGCAGTTTCATATATTTAGTTTAATTGACGGTTCGAAGCCGCGAATATCTCTCTATTATGATTTGGTTTATAAATGATCTAGATGAAATATTTTGTTCCATTGTTATATAACTATTATCGCGGGTCTTATCATCATATTATATTTTTTTTTGTTTCAAAGAAAATAGGGATTTGATTTCAATATTATTTACTGCACAGTTCAAATGAAGATGTGGATCAAATACCACAATAGCACCAAAGGGGGAGAGCACCTACCCAACTCGAGGAGGAAATAGGGAAGCTAACGGGTTCGTACCATCTAATAAGATGCATTATAAAACTACCCAACCTAACCCAGAGGTCATTACTCGGCATGTGAAGCCAACTACACTAGAAGAATCAAATGATGCAAGGATCCTGGAGCATTTGTTGGATATAGTTGAAGGAATAAGGGAGTTATGTCTAACTCCATCTCACAACAAAGAGGCAGACGATGAGCCTGTTAAAAAAGAAAAGCAATTTGTTTTCTATCTACAACAGACAGTCACGAGAAGGAAAGTCTTGAGCTCCCTCCCTGCACATCGTACGTAGGAAACAACCATATTTCAGCAAGTATTTATCACTCGCAGGAAGGAACGAGGAGTCAATTAATTAGATAAAGCATAAAGGCACCAGGAACCTAACCTGTAAAATATTTTATGTTTCTATTGCTAAGTTTCTATGGTGGTAGGTTTCAATTGAAGAAGTTGGAGAAACCACAGTAGTAGGTTGACCATGTTGATGTTTCGAATCCATATCAGGATTCATCATCAGGATGAATTTGTCAAATATGGAGAGTGTGAGGACCTAGGTATTAATAATCGAGAGGTGGAGAAATGCTTGGATTAGTTTTGAGAGAATAGTGCTTGGTCGGTGAAGCCAATTAGGGTTCCTCGTTTGGAAAAAAAAATATTATTACATAAGATGATGTAAAATAAGGTTAAGATTAATTAGTTTAGGTTTATAGTTAAAATGGGTTAATACATTTAATTAGTATTATAATAATAAACTTTTATTAAATGTTAAATTAATTAATTTATATTTTTTAATTTATTAATTAATTATGTTTCTTCTAGGTGTAGCAGGATACCAGGAAGTTCTATAGCATGTTTCCAGGGTATCATGATCTATTTCTCATCTGGGGTTCCATAACTAAAGTTTTCCTTTATCCAAATGGATGGATGAGTTAAAGCAGTTCTGGATAGGAAGGAATTTATTTCTTTGCCCAGCCACATCGCTCCTCGCTCGACCTAAGAAGAAGTATGAGTTCCTTGGTCTATTATCATTGATAGGAGTGCAAAAAATAGTCAAGAGTCCTCAAGATGATTCTAAGGTATGGAAAAATATGCATGTATTTCCTTCTTTCATATATACTACAAACATCTGGATCACGGGTAACATGGAGTGTTGAGACTATTGAGGATATTGATCTGACTTAGTGAATAGCATGTATATTACACTCATTCAGGTAAATAATATATATTTATACCTATTCTTATTTATAGGAGGAAATGGTAATCACCTTATTTTACTCATTGTTCAATGGTGTTAGTTCATCTTAGTAATGTTGAGTGTAAGCTAATAGTAAGTGATACTACTAATCCCTATCATAAGCAGCTATAATAGCTTGAACAAGCTATGTTTACCTAATTATGATTACTAGTATATATCCCATATTCATACATATCCATTACAAATATTTCATTACTATCAATAGTTATCATACTATAACATACAACTCTTATCATAAGCAATAAGGTTAATATAGCCAATCATTCCAAATTAGTTACAAATCATATATGATCAGCTTATCACAATAGTGGAATCAAAGCAATGGAAATGAATCATATAGCATTAGAATTAATTAGATTTTATATAAATCCATGTTCTGAATGGTATGGACACTACCATAAAATTAATGGTGGTATATATAGAAGTAACTAGTAGACAAGAGGTTGACATGTCACATCGAAAGTCAAATATTACAATTAATATGTGACTTTAATGAGCATTTCCCTCGATTTGAGAATCGCATGAGATATCGTTGCATGGACAAGGGGAGATAAACTATAAATATAAACATATATAGGGAACAAACCATTAGAGATAAAGGTAATAGAATACTTGACTCTGAAAAGGATAATTTGCATTGTAGTTGAGAAGAATCAAATAATTTTTTTAGAGAAAACATGGTGCTTAATATGGGAGGAACAATATCACCTAGAGTCACCTCAAAATCGAATACAATCGAGCCATAAACAAATAAATTATTTGAGAAGAAAAGATAAATGCCAACTCAACTACAACAAAGAATAGATTCTAGAAACAATATCACGCGTCATTTTTTGGGAGATAGCATAATTAATTGTACCATGTATGTGCCAACAAACTGTTGTTGATTGATATAAAGAAACTCACTAGGTTTCATGGGATGTTCTCCATCCGTGGCTGATTGTGACCAAACCATCATAAGAAAAAAATTATTTGTAATAACCCAAAAATTCATACAAATATACAAATTTTCATGTAACATAAAATGTTCAAGGTTGTCATTGCTAATGAACCAATAACTATTAGCGGATACTCAAATAGTAATAATTAACAAAGAGCGTTATATTTCTTTAGCTCTATATAATTTAAAAGATTATCTTGAAGTGCTATGTTAGGGATGTTAAACAAAGCAGTTTATGTTTTAGAAAGCAAGAAAGGAAACTGCATCTTAATCTGATACTAAGTGTGTTATTACTTTTTTTTGTCAAGTAGGAAAGGATCTTAGATGAGATTTGGGATTACTTAGTTTACAGCTAACGCAGTGGAATGATGATTCTTTTATAGGTTCTAAACAGGTAAGGAGTGTTGTTACCAGTAAAAATATCCAGATCGAGAATAATATTTGACTAGCATAGGATAAAATGCTAGTAAAAATGTTTGTTTACAACTTGACCCTGTAAAAGGTATTGATGGTATTTCTAACGTTATCAAACTGCATAAATGATGGTGAAAACAATACTGTGAAAGGATGGGTTATGTGCAGTCAAGTTTACCACTATAGTACTTGATCCAAATAATCTCCCTTCTTGTATTTTCAATTTTTATGCTTATATTTCATTTTGGGATGTTATAGATTAAGAAGAGTTCTACTCCTTCCAAAAGAGTTTAGTGGCCTAAATAATTTCATAAATAAGAATATAGGTTACACATACTTGCATCCATAACTACATATTTGTGGTTTAGAGATTTGAATATGGTACTGTTCATATCTATTTGAGTTCTTTTTAAACTTTAAAATACTCTACGTTAGTAATATTTCTAAATCGCGTATTCTTACCTAGTTCTCTAGTATATAAATCTTGTTTTATATGAGCTTTCCATTACAATGGATATATTGTAATTTCCAAAAGTATTATTATACTAATCCCAGCTTCAGGATTTTTATGAATAGGTAGATTCAAGTAGCTGGTTTATTTTCCTTGATTTGTATAATATCATTAACAATAGTAGATGTTAGAGGAAATCTTATAAATGCTAAATGTATAGTAAAACTATGCACAAAACCCTATTGTAAATGAACACCTTTTGACATCCAAGATCTATGGTTAAATACTATTATCAAAGGTTAATTTATCTCCACAATTGTGGTTTTTTTACTATCAAATATAAACATTATTTAATATCAAGATGAACATAGATAAATCATAGCTAATCATAGGTCCCTTAGTATAAATGAATACTTTCCCATAATGCAAGGACTATGGTTTATGAAGAAGGAAACGAAACAAGGAGAAATATTGGTACTATGCAATAATGTTATAAGGTTTTGAATTAAAACCCAAATGATTTGTGCAGGTTAACAATCGAGACTTTCCACTATAGCTTGATACCCATAATTTATAAATTATTGATGGACACATAGTTGGTGATTAAATCTTAGGGTTTTTGTTGACTTGAAATGACATATAATTGGCTTCAAACCCTAAAACGTGTTTTTCTTTGTGTGGGTTGTGGACTGGTCGAGCCAAGAGGTCATGGCCACCATGCTTGATGTCAAACCTCCATCCAAAAGAACATAGACCTTTGTTAGCCTTATGAGCTGGTGTAAAAGGGTGAGTAAGCATTCTTGCTACCATCGTGAGGTGGTTTTTAACTGTGTTGAGAGTAGTGAGGGTTTCTCTTTGCCTTTGCATTACTGTGAGAGTTGGAACTCTAAATGAGTAAAGAGTGCAATGGGGGTTGTTCACTGTGTGAATTGATTTCTTATTGAATGTTCCTTCCTCCACGAGGTTTTTCGTCTTACCCTACCGCAACCTGAGACTCCACCTTTGGATACTACACTCTATAGTTTTCATGTTGGAAGGCTCGATTTCAGCTTGTGAAGCTCACAAGGGTGGCAGGGTGAGACCGCAACATCTAGCAGTTGCGTCATGCCCTTGGTAAGGTTTTCGATTGCTTTTATTGCTCTGAATAAATTTAATTTTATTTATTTATGGATTTCAGTATTTAACTTTCATCTTCTTTTGGTATTGTTTGTGCAGTCTCGTCATGGTGGCTCGAAGTATTGTTAACTTCATCAACAGAGATTTCATGAAGGATTTGAAACCGGTAAGCCTCGGTTTCACCTAGGGTTTTTCTCCTGCACAGTTGTGAGGTGGATTTTTATGGAACTGCCATATATTGTGGTTGTTGGTTCGCCTGTGGTATTTAGTTGCTCAGTTTGTTCTTTAATTTCCATTTTTAAAATCCCTAATGGCTGTTTGTAATGTGAAGGTATGGGCTTTCACATTCGTGACTTACATAGCCAGTTTTGACCCTTCTCGGCCTTAGTTGAAAGTATGGAGATAAATTTTAAAGACTGGCTTTAAGTTGTGACTTTACTGTCAGGCCATTTGGTCATTTCAAGAGGTTTTGAATAGATTTTTTAAAGAAAACTTGGAGGGTTGTTCTTACAGCACTATTCGCTTCGGTAAAGAGAATTCAAACATGAAACAATGTTTGTTTTGATTTTGTCAACCCTGTTTAAGTATTGATACTTTTATGTAATCTTTTAAGCTTTGAATGATAAATAAAAGGTTGCGAGCCGAGACTCAGTTTGTTCAGTTTCATTTTTATTATTAAAAAGGATTTTCACAGCTTAATGTTGATTTAGTAGTATCTCTGTTTGGTTTATAATTATGTATATTTGGTTTATTTTAACTATTATTGTTATTTACTTTTTTGATGGATAGGGTTAACTAGATCAATAAGATATTTTTTTTTCTTATTAAAAAGGACTAATCTTTAATAATCTTTGGTCAAGAATTATTTTGCTAGCAGTAAAATTAATAATACTATAATAAATTCTAGAAATGGGATCGAGTATATAAATGTATTTCTTTTATGTAATTTTCTGGAATATACTGCTAGGTTTTAGTATTATAAATTTTTTACTTTCTTCTATTGTGAAACAACAGATCTTTTGTAAACCCTAATTATTCTTAATGGTTTATAGAGCTAGTGTTTTTGTTTTAGTAAACCTAGTTTAAATATTTAACTATTCCTATATTATTTATTTAGGTCTACTTACTAGATTTATAATTTGTAACTTTACTAGCTTTACTATATAAAATATTATACATACTACTAGGTATTATTTAAACTTGTTCTTCTATATTTAATTAATTAATTTAAATATTTTAAGTAGATAATACAAATGCAGCTAAAGTTCTGTAAATAATTTACACAAAATCATGTAGAAAGTAATCGTTTGCATCTGCATTCAAGTTTTATTGAATCTACTTATTTGAAATAAATATACGTGTTGTACTAGAGTACTGCCTTGCAAAAGGCGTGGAAAAATATAGTTTAGGTAATTTTTCCTATCTATCAATTTACTCATAAATCTCTTTACGGATTTACACTAATCTAGTTAATTACTAATTTTTACAGCATATATAACTCTCCTACTTATCCCTTAACAGAAATAAAACAACAATATACTATATCAATGAAAAATATTAACTTTATAAATGCAGTGGATAGATAAAATAGCTGAACTAAGTGAAACCTGGAAGTATAGATGAGGTGAAAACAACTTAAGGATGTTGTTCCTCCCAACCAACTCTTGGAGAATATTTGGACTGTAATTCTCAAGACCCACGAGCTTGTCTCCTGGTCCTCCTAGTAGAGTACTGGGTGAGAGATGTAGTCTTGATATCCTCTGCAATTCTACTGAGTGTTTAGCAGTAACTGAGTTCTTCTTACAGTAGTAAAAACTTCATCTTAGAATAGTTGCACTAGTTTTGGTCTGCTGCACTTATCCCCTCAAACTTACTTTAGCTAGTCTGCTCCATCGAATTCACATGTGCACTTAATTCACTCAGAATGATCACCAATCCAGAATGAGCAACCTTAGTTGTCTTCAATGAGAAGTTTTACTAGCATACCTAGGTCTTTTGGGTTAGTTTTTACTTAATGAGCCACCTGCTCCTGTTCTAATTTCCTGGGGAATCATGACCACAAAAATATGGAAGTTGCTACGTTCAACAACTATAAGTAGTTTGAGGATGCTGCCACATGTCAATCTACTCTCAACCTAGTCTCCTCCACCAAGTGACCAGTAAACACTCATTTAGCAACTTCCCTCAGTTGTTGTCTCATATTTTATTTATTTATTAATAAAATAGTCTGCAATACATTAAATTATCCTTGAACCCACTTGGTCATTAATTACAAACTTTAACATAAAATATAACATAATTTTCTTCAATAACATAAAATTCTTTTGCAAATTGGGGCATGTGACATACACACCCCCTTAATTTATAACATCATCCTCAATGTTATTTATTCTTTGTCCTTAGAATTTCCTTGAAATAGAATTGGATATGCATCCTGCATATGAATGTCCAATTCTCAGGTGGCTTCTTCTGGACTAAGGTGCTTCAATTGCACCTTCACCTGACCAATGGTGCAATTCTGAAGCGAGATATCCCTCCTTTTGAGGATACAATCCAGTTCAATGAGAAAATCTCCCTCGGGTTCCACCTGTACATCATTCTAGTTAATAACATGAGTAGCATCATGTACATATTTTTTTAATACAAAAATATGAAAAACACTGTCAACCTTTAAGATTGGTGGTAAAGCTAATTCATATGCTACCTGTCCTATTCTGGACAATATTTCAAAAGGTCTGCAATATCGAGGTGCTAATTTAGCACAACTTCCTAACCTCAGAGAACTCTTTTTAGTTATCACTTTAATAAAAACATGTTCACCTACCTCGAACTCCTTTTGAGTTCGTTTAATATCTGCTTGACCTTTTTGTCGATCTTGTGCAACTTTCAAGTTACCTTGTACCTATTTTACAATTAATTCCATCTCTTTTAATAATCTAGGTCCTAATACTAGCTTATCAATTAGATTACTCCATGAGATGAGGGTATTGCACTTCCTTCCATACAAAATTTCAAAAGGACTATATCTTGTCGAGGCTTGATAGTGATTATTGTATGCAAATTATACCAGGTATAAGTAATCTTCCCATTTACCTAGCTATTATTTTACAGACATTCTGAGCAAATCCTCCAATACCTGATTTACTCTTTCAGTCTATCCATTTGTCTCAGGATGGAAAGAGGTACTGAAGTTTAATGTAGTATTTAATCTTTTAAACAAATACTTCCAAAAGTTTCCTGTAAACTTAGGATCTCTATCTGAAATTATTACTTTCAGTATTCCATGTAACTGGAAATTTTGTTTTAAGAAAATATCAGCAATATTTGCAGCTTTATAATTAGTTTTTACAGGTATAAAATGAGCTTCCTTGCTTAATTTATCAACAACTACCATTATTGAGTCGTTTAAGTTTTGATTTCTAGGTAGTCCTATGATAAAATCAAGGCTAATTATCTCCCACTTCCAGCTAGGAATAGGTAATGGTTGAAGTAACATAGCTGGATGTTGATGTTTAGTTTTTACTTGCTGACATTCAAAGCACTTAGTAATGTATTCTGCCAATTCATTTTTCATGTTTGGAAAAAAATAATCCTTTCTTAGCATAGTTATAGTTTTCTGATAACCTGGATGGACTGCATAAGGAGTTTTATTCATTTCGTTTAAAATCAACAGCTTAATCTTAGGTACATTAGGGTACGTACAGTCTATCTTTATATAATAATAATCCTTTTTCGTTCAAACTATACCCTGTACTTAAACTTTCAATTAAATTTTCTCTTACCTTTGCTTGTAAATTCCGATAATTTTCATCTTGTTCTATTCCTTCTTCTAGCTGTTCTTCTAAATCTGTTTTATAGGTGCTGATTGCTGCTGAAAATTTGAGTTTTGCATTTTGGCTTAATGCATCAGCAATGTTATTTTCTTTTCTTTTAATATGTTGGATTTCAAAATCGTATTCGCTAAGGAAAGCTAGGCATCTAAATTTCCTAGCATTTAAGTTAGGTTGATCCAACATATATTTTAACCTTTTATTATTTGTCATTAATAAAAACTTTCTTCTTATTAAATGATGACGCCACATTTTTAAGGCATGTATGACAACAACCAATTCTAAGTCATAGGTCACATAATTTTTCTCATGAATCCTTAGCTTCCTAGAATCATAAGAAATGACATGTCCTTCCTGAGTTAAAACTCCACCTAAACCGTCATTGCATGCGTCAGTACATACTATAAAATCTTTATTAGGGTCAACAATTATTAAGATTGGTGCGGTAGTTAATAATGTTTTTAAATTTTTAAAACTATATTCACACTTTTGACTCCACTTAAATTTCTTCCCTTTCTTCTGTAAAGAAGTTATGGGATTTGTAATTCTTGAAAACCCTTCAATAAATCTTCGATAATAGATAGTATTCCCCATGAATGATCATATGTCAGTTACGTCTTTCGGGACTAGCCATTCTTCAATTACCTTTATCTTTTTGGGGTCAATGGAAATTCCTTCTTTAGTCACTACATGATCCAAATACTGTATTTTTTCCTTAAAGAAATCACATTTACTAAATTTTGCATAGAGTTGATCTTCCCGTAACTCTTGTAAGACAATTTTTAAATGTTGTTTATGTTCTTCTTCAGAATTTGGGTAAATTAAGATGTCGTCAATAAATATGACCACAAACTTATCCAGGTATTTATGCATTACATTATTCATTAGACACATAAAAAAAACTGGGGCATTAGTAAGCCCAAACAGAATAACATCAAACTCGTAATGACCATACCCAATCCTAAAAGTTGTTTTAAAGATGTCTTCATCTTTGATTCGAAACTGATGGTAACCAGATCGTAAATCAATCTTCGAGAATATCATTGCTCCATGTAGCTGATCAAATAGATCATCTATGCGGGGTAACATATATGTATTTTTGATATTCATTTTATTTAGTTGACGGTAATCTATAGATAATCGTAGAGTTCCATCCCTCTTCTTAACAAAAATAACAGGTGCTCCCCAGGGAGACACACTGGGTCTAATATAATTCTTATCAATGAGTTCTTTTAACCAGGACTTTAGTTCATTTAATTCCATTATATTCACCCAGTAAGGGGATTTTGTGCTGGGCACTGCACCAAGTACCAGCTCAATAGTAAATTCTAACTCCCTCTTCGGAGGAAGTCTTGGAACTTCTTCTGGAAATACATTTGAATACTCCCTTTAGGATCAGAATATTTTCCAGTTTTAATTTATCCTTGTTACAAGTATTTTATTTCTTAATTATTGTTACAACAAAGGCTTTACAACCCTTTTGAACAGATCTCTTAACCTGCAAAGAAGAAATATGTCTTCCATCTATTTTCCTAGGGATTTCTTTTACATTTATTAGTTCTCCATCGTTACTTACGCAAGTAAATTTTTTATCAAATTAGTTCAGTACTACCCTATGTTGTTCTAATCAATCCATACCTATTAACATATCATAAAAACCTAAAGGTAAAACATTAAGCTTAACTGAGGTTTCAAACTGATCCATTTTTCTAGTACAATTCTTAACAAAGTTGATCACCCCTTTTTTCTCACCAGTAGCTAGTTGGAATAACCAAGACTTTGCAAACTTTTCTACTGTTAACTTACACTTTTGTACTAAATCAAGAGAAATATAGCTTAAACTAGCCCCTGGATCGATTAAAATATATATAGGTATTTGATTCAGCTTACCTTCCACTTCCACCATGGAAGTTTGGTAATCCACTTGCCTATTTTCCAGTGCTGCATTGATCCTGGGCATTGTCCTTACTAGATCACCGATAGTCATCTCCTCCTATATCGTATGTATGTTTCTAACACTCTTCTTTCGGTTGGGTAAAACCGATGCATAATGAGGACCATTACATTCCTAGTATTTTATTGGTTCCTTTCATTCAAAATTCTTGGTATAGTTACTATGATTATTAATAGATTCTTTATTTTTTGACCATTTGGATTCATTGGTGAATTACCTTTGTTCCCTTGGAAATTTTTATTAGGAAAATTTCATGTGTTATTATTCTTAAAATTTTGGTTATGTACAAAACCTTTCTTCCTCTGTTCAAAATTATTAGTTATTTTTTCCTTCTAGTTTGTCATAATTTCCTTTTTGTGATTCTATTCATAACATAAATTCTCCTTTCTCATTGCTTCTTCTAAAGTTTTTGGATTGTCATAATCAATTATGTCTTTTATATGATGGGGTAAGCAGCTTAAAAACCGTTGTACCTTAGGCTTCTCATCTACAATATAAGGCACATATCTTAGCAGACTTAGAAATTTACTATTTAGTTCTTTCATGTTCATTGTTATGAGTTTTAATTCATAAAATTCCTTAGCTTGCTCCTCATAGTACTGTTTAGACAAAATCTTATTCTTAAAATAATTCTTGAACGTACTCCAGTTAATTTTTTTCTCCCTAATGCATTTTACTCTTTTTAGGTGCTGCAACCAAATATCTGCCTTCCCAATGAGTTTATAAATAGCCATTCTGGCTTTCAGTTGATTAGAGTAATTATAAATTTCAAAATATTTCTTCATCCCGGACAGCCATGATTCTGCATCTTCTCCCTTCTCATTTTCACCATTAAAGGTTGGTGGCTTCATTTTCTTGAATTCTCCAAAGATTTCTTCGTAAGGTTTAAATTTTCACTTTCTTGTATGATGATTATCTTCTCTACTATCACTAGTATATTGATAATTATTTTTATGTGGATCGCCATAAACCTCTGTAGATGAGCTATTTTTGATTTTAAACTATTTAGTATTTTTATCTTTATGTTGGTAAGGCATATCTTCATACTCAGTTCATTTATATTTTTCCTCATTCTGAAATATTTCCATTAAAATATTATTTAGCTCCTCGTGAGCTCCCAAAATTATCTTATTTTCCTTTTTGACCGTTTCCATCTCTGTTCTTAGTTCCTTGACTGTTTGTAGTAATTCAGATTAGTTATTAGTTATTTATTCTTGTATAGGTTCTCTTTTAGAATTACTTCATTCAGTAAATTGGGAATCCTCATCCGCATATTCTTCCAATCCTTCCATACTTGCAGTTAACTCAGAAAAATTATCTGTAGTGTAATTCGAAAGAAAAGTAAAAATCGGTGAACATGTTTTAAATATACTATTTTATTTATGCAAGTTGAGCCAATTTAGGCCTAGTGTTTGAACCTTGTTCTCTGATACCACATGTAATAACACAAAAATTCATAAAAAATTAAAATTTTTCATGTAACATAAAATGTTCACAGTTTTCATTGCCAATGACCCAATAACTGTTAGCAGATACTCAAATACTAATAATTAACAAAGAGCATTATATTTCTTTATCTCTATATAATTTGTAAGTTTATCTTGAAGTACTATGTAAGGGATGTTAAACAGAGCAGTTTAGGTTTTAGAAAGCGAGAAAGGAAACTACATCTTAATCTAATGCTAAGTGTGTTATTACTTTCTTTTGTCAAGTAGGAAAGAATCTTAGATGAGATTGGGGATTACTTAGCTTACAACTAACGAAATGGAATGATGCTTCTTTTACAAGTTCTAAACAGGTAAGCAATATTGTTACCAGTAAAAATATCCAGATCGAGAATAATATTTGACTAGCTTAGGATAAAATGCTAGTAAAAATGTTTGTTTATAGCTTGACCCTGTAAAAGGTATTGATGGTATTTCTAATGTTATCAAACTGCATAAATGGTGGTAAAAACAATATTGTCAAAGGATGGGTTACGTGCAGTAAAGTTTACCACTATAGTACTTGATCCAAATAATCTCCCTTCTTGTATTTTCAATTTTATGCCTATATTTTATTTTGGGATGTTATCGATTAAGTACATTTCTACTCCTGCCAAAACAGTTTAGTGGCCTAAATAATTTCATAAACGAGAAGATAGGTTACACATACTTGCATCCATAACTACATATTTGTCGTTTAGAAATTTTAATATGGTACCGTTCATATATATTTGAGTTGTTTTTAAACTTTAAAATACTCTATGTTAGTAATCTTTCTAAATCATGTATTTTTACTTAGTTCTCTAGTATATAAACCTTGTTTTATATGAGCTTTCCTTTACAATGGATATATTGTAATTTCCAAATGTATTATTATACTAATCCCAGCTTTAGGATTTTTATGAATAGGTAGATTTAGGTAACTAGTTTGTTTTCCTTGATTTGTATAATATCATTAACAATAGTAGGCGTTAGAGGAAATATTATAAATGCAAAATCTATAGTGAAACTATGCACAAAACCCTATTTTAAATGAACACTTTCCGATATCCAAGATCTATGGTTAAATACTTTTATGGAAGGTTAATTTATCTCCATCATTGTGGTCTTATTACTATCAAATATAAACAGTATTTAATATCAAGATGAACATAGATAAATTATAGTTAATCATAGGTCCCTTAGTATAAATGAATAATTTCCCATAATGAAAGGCCTATGGTTTATGAACAAGGAAACGAAACAAGAGAAAATATTGATACTATGCATTAATGTCATAAGGTTTTGACTTAAAACCCAAATTATTTGTGCAAGTTAACAATCGAGACTTTCCACTACAGCTTGATACCCATAATTTGTAAATCATTGATGGACATGTTGTTGGTTATTAAATCTTAGAGTTTTAGTTGAATTGAAACACCATATAACTTGCTTTGAACCCTAAAAATGTGCTTTTCTTTGTCTGGGTTGTGGAGTGGTCGAGCCGAGCTTGTGGCCACCATGCCTGATGTTGAACCTCCATTAAAAAGCACACAGACCTTTGTTAGCATTACGAGCTAGTGTAAAAGGGTGAGTAAGAAGTCTTGCTGCTATCATGAGGTGGTTTTTAACTATTTTGAGAGCACTGAGGGTTTTTCTTCACCTTTACGTTACTGTGAGAGTTGGAACTCTAAATTAGTAAAGAGTGCGATGGGGGTTGTTCACTATGTGAACTGAGTTCTTATTGAATGTTCATTCCTCCATGAAGGTTTTGGTCTTACCTTGTCATGGCCTGAGACTCCACCTTTGGATACTACACTCTGTAGTTTTCATGTTGGAAGGCTCCATTTCAGCTTGTGAAGATCATGAGGGTGTCAAGGTGAGACTGCAACATCCAGCAGTTGCGTCGTGCCCTTGGTAAGGTTTTCGATTGGTTTTACTGCTTTCAATAAATTTAATTTTATTTATTTATGGATTTCAATATTTAACTTTCATCTTCTTTTGATCTTGTTTGTGTAGGCTCGTCATGGTGGCTTGAAATATTGTTTACTTCATCAATAGAGCTTTCGTGAAGGTTTTGAAATCAGTAAGCCTCAATTTCACGTGGGGTTTTTTCTCCTGCACTGTTGTGAGGTGGATTTTTACTACACTACCATATATTATGGTTGTTGGTTCAATCATGGTATTTAGTTTCTCAGTTCATTCTTTAATTTCTATTTTTAAAATCCCTAATGGTTGTTTGTAATGTGAGGGTATGGGCTTTCACAACCGTGACTTGCATAGCTAGTTTTGAGCCTTCTCAACCTTAGTTGAAAGTATGGTGATAAATTTTAAAAACTGGCTTTAATCCATGACTTTCCTGTCAGGCCATTTGGTCATTTCAAGAGGTTTTGATTAGGGCTTTTAAAGAAAAATTGGAGGGTTTTTCTTACAGCACTATTCACTTTGGTAAAGAGATTTCTAAGCTGAACCGATTGTTTTGATTTTGTGAACCCTGGATAATTATTGATACTTTTATGTAAGCTTTTAAGATTTGATTGATAAATAAAAAGCTACGAGCTGAGACTCAGTTTTTTCGTTTTTATTATTAAAAATGATTTTCACAGCTTAATGCTGATTTAGCAGTATCTCTGTTTGGTTTATAATTATGTATATTTGGTTTATTTTAACTATTATTGTTATTTACTTTTTTGATGGATAGGGTTAACTAGATCAGTAAGATATTTTTTTTCTTATTAAAAAGGACTAAGATTTAATAATCTTTGGCTAAGAATTATTTTGCTAGCAGTAAAATTAATAATACTGTAATAAATTCTGGAAATGGGATGGAGTGTATAAATGTATTTCTTTTCTATAATTTTCTCGAATATACTTCAAGGTTTTAGTATTATAAATTTTTACTTTATTCTGTTGTGATAGAATAGATCTTTTGCATACCCTAATTATTATTAATGGTTCATAGAGCTAGTATTTTTGTTTCAGTAAACCTAGTTTAAATATTTTGTTGTTCCTATATTGTTTATTTAGGTCTAATTACTAGATTTATAATTTGTAACTTTACTACATTTAGTGTATAAAATATTATACATACTAGTAGGTATTATTTAAACTTGTTCTTCTATCTTTAATTAATTAATTTAAATACTTTACGTAAATAATACAAATGCAGCTAAAGTTCTGTAACTAATTTACACAAAATCCCATAGAAAGTAATCATTTGCATCTACATTCAAGTTTTATTGAATCTACTTATTTGAAATAAATATACCTATTATACTAGAGTGCTTCCTTGCAAAAGGCGTCGAAAAATACAGTTCAGGTAATTTTTCCTATCTATCAATTTACTCAGAAATTTCTTTACTGATTTACCCTAACCTAGTTAATTACTAATTTTTACAGCATATATAATTCTCCTTCTTATCCCTTAATAGAAATAAAACAACAATATACTATATTAATGAAAACTCTTAAACTTTCCATATGCAGTAAACAAATAAAATAACTAAACTAAGTGAAACCTGGAAGTATAGATTAGGTGAAAACAGCTTAAGGAGGTTGTTCCTCCCAATCAACTCCTAGAGAAGAGCTAGAGCACAATTCTTAGGACCCCCAAGCTTGTCTCTTGGTCCTCCTAGTAGAGTATTGGGTGAGAGATGTAGTCTTGAGATCCTTTGCAACTCCAGTGAGTGTTCAGCAGTAACTCAGTTCTGCTTATAGCAGTAAGAACTTTAGCTTAGAATAGTTGAACTAGTTCAAGTCTGTATCACTTATCCCCTCAAACTTACTTCAGCTAGTCCCCTCCATCGAATTCACATGTGCACTTCATTCACTCAGAATGATCACCAATCCAAAATGAGTAGCCTCAGCTATCTTCAATGGGAAGTTTTATTAGCATGCCTAGGTCCTTTGGGTCAGTTTTTACTTAATGAGCCACCTGCTCCTATTCCACTTTCTTGGGGAATCATGACCACAGAAATAGGGAAGTTTCCATCGACAACAGCTAAAAGTAGTTTGAGGATGCTGCCACATGTCAATCTACTCTCAACCCAGTCTCCTCCACTAAGTGACTAGTAAACACTCATTTAACAACTTCCCTAAACTGTTGTCTCATCTTTTATTTATTTATTAATAAAATATTCTGCGATACATTAAATTATCCTTGACTCCACTTGGTCATTAATTACAAACTTTAACATAAAATATAACATAATGTTCCTCAATAACATAAAATTGTTTTTCAAATTGGGGCATGTGTCATAACTAGTATTTACATCTAAACTATTGCTTTCACTCTGTTATCATATAAGGTAGAATCAAACCCAGGGAATCAATACTAATAAGATACAAGCTATAATACTATGTCAGTTTTAATGGGTATAACACTATACTAATTGTAATCAATATTGTCTAATACAAGACGTATCATTACCAATATCTATTATGGATATTACTTATGAGATTTATTATCTATAGTTAATATGATAATAGTTATGCTTATATTAAACAAAAATCTAGCTTCAATAAATTACCTTAGGTAATAATACTACATTAATATTGACAATATTAATTGACATTGTAGTAATAATTTGACATTTATAAGAAAGTGTTGAGTGGACTACCTTGATTACAAGTATAATAAACCATTTGTTTGTTTGTTTCTGTTTTCATCAGATTTTTTGGTATATNAAAATTATTATAAAAATATAAAAATATTATAAAGATAGTCAACATAAAATAATTAATAAAATTAGTATGTGTCTTTAAAATCAAAGGTAGCTGCTGTTTCAGCTAAGCCTTCTTTTTAATTTTAATTTTTGCATAGTGGGACCTAGCACATCTTTCGTTTGGGGGGAGGTAGGTGTCTTTTTCAAACTGCCAAATTTATCATAAAAAATCACTTGTTTTCACACTCTTCTCCAATCTACATCATTAAGATAGTATGTTTTTAGAGGGGTCGACCACTAAAAGGGTCGACCCTTGCTCCCTATTATGCAATCATTACATAAGGTCGCACTCATCGTTGTAAAAGGAGGATGTAAATTTAGATTAGTTTATATATATATAGAATTTATCACAATTAAAATGAACATATACAAATTTCTTCTTGTGGTAAATAAATCAAATGTTAAAAAATTACATATAACACTTTTAAAAATTTTAAAAATAAAATAAAAGTTAAAAACTAAAAAAATATAAATAAATAAATAACTAAAAACATTAGGTAATAAATAAAACCATAAAATTATAAATTATAAATGGACTTAGAATCTTCTTAAAATTGTATTCCTTTTGCGCTAACTTGTTTTCGCAAGTTACTGAAGAACATGTTTTGACAAGAAGAGTTGCTTAACATGCGTTGCTACTTTCAGGTATAAAAGCATTTTATTTATTTTCTTTAACTTTTGTTAAGCACATGTTTTCCTATATTTTCAATACTCTCATAAGTTTGTTGCAGGAAAATGCTAACCTTTTTGCGGGTTCAAAGATGAACGAATGGCATTTCCATAATTGTAAAAAAGTTTCTGAAAAATGCTCCATTAAAATCTTGAAGAAGTTGATTTTCCACTATGTATGTCATGACATTTTGCTGCCACAAAGAAACTTTTCAGAAACCAATTACGCCATGTCATGATTACTTACCTTCTTTTCCTTCCAATCTTATTCATCGTCCATGTTAGATTCTGCATTATACATCATGACTTCCCGGATGTCTACCTTTCTGAATCGCACACATTTTTCCTCATTTTTCAGTTTATTTTTTTCCTTCTAAATAAAACCATTCAGTTTCATTTCCATGACTACATTGCTTTGTTATCCCTGCCATAAAAACTGTGTTTTATTCATATCTTTCATCTATAGTCCTACCACTCATTATGTACAACTCGTGTTGACATATGTGGGATTCCTTAATGCCCACCTTTCAACACGTATTGCCCCATCGACCTCAGCACCTTATCTAGGATAGAGACTAGAGTTCATTTTTAGTACCTTGAGGCTTGCATACCTTAATGGAAATTTCTCTTTTTGACAATCGTGGGAATACAATAAAGTCCCTTGATCATTAGATCTTGCAAGTGGCTCCACATGAGCTCATTTATTCGTACTTTGCACGATGTACTTAGGTACCTTGGCACTCATTGACATCAATGGTGAGATTGCCTCGCATTGGTTAACAACATTCATTAATGGTCAGTAATTCAATGACTTCTTTCTATGTTTGACATCAACACATTTATTCGCAAGGTAAGAATTGTACCATCAATTTTTGTAGCAGGTGAAGACTATATACTTCGCATGACTCCATTAGCAGTTTTACAGCAACATACTATATACTTCGCATGACTCCATTAGCAGTTTTACAACAACATACTTCAGCCATATGATAGTACCACAGTTCTACTTTCAACTTTAATATTCTACTTCATCCAACCAAGCAGCAATTTAGATCCTTCACTTCACATTCTATTATCCAACAGTAGTAGTGGCATTCCTATTGCATAGTTCATCGACTTTTTGGGTAAGTGGAGGTATGTGGTTTTCTAAATCTTTAACCATTTAATTCCTTACATGCTAGAAAATGAATGAATTTGGAAAATTCCCTCACTACATTCCCTTTCTCCTTTTCATAAACCTAATACATCTTAAGTTTTGGGGGAGGGGGACTATTCATTACCATTTTACATATTCATCATCTCATTTACCCTTAATCAATGTGTCTTTCCCAAACTATGCTATATATATTGGCATGATTCATAATATGAAGAAAAGGATTTCTAATACAGATTGATGGTTCATCATTTCTAATGCATGTATACTTCTAAATCCTATTCATTGCAGAAAACATAAAAATAAAAGAAATGAATGTTGTTACCATAAGAACAAACATTTGTTATGGTTGTCACACAAGAACCAGCCACAAATATATATTAAAAAAAAAAAAATTCTGCCACTCATGCACTTCAAATCATGTAATGATTTACTATTACATACCATCATCATGTAAAGCCCAGCTACCAAGTGAAATTTTTTAAAGAGAATCAATGCATAGTTGCATGAGGACATGCAACCAGTCAAGTTGGGGGGAATGTTGAGCCACAAAAATACCACATATTATTCATCTTTTATCTACCATTTTTCACCTTATTCCTATCGTATCCTTACATAAAACCATTAATATTCACCACTTTCATAATAAATATGAGTTTATATTACCATTTTCCAAATCATTTATTTTTGAGTATTTTGAGTGAACTTGTGGTTAATTATTGAGAAAAATCACACATTATCATTATAGTTTAAAGTTGGATGAGTTTGGTGATGCTTACAGGTGTATTTGAAGACTTTAACAAGGTCAAAAGTGACCACCTAGCCTCAAATTCGAATTTCATCCTTAGGATGTGGGCTAATTTCAAGAAGAGGATCATGGACATGTGGAGACAATATCTCATCCAATATTTGTTGAGGGTTTGAAAAGATGAGTTGTATATTTGTTGAGGATTTGGAGAAATAAGTTGAGAGAATAGTGAATCTATAATTATGATTAGTTATATTGAATTCATGTATAAATAGGAGGGCTCTCTCCTCAATTTGGTTAGAGATCTCTCTAGTGGTTTGGAAGTAGAAAATAGTTTAGAGTTAGTCATAAAATGGATCTTTGATTGTTATGTAATGGAGATTATGCTTTGATGCAAATTCTGTTACTCTTCAATGTTAATATATATTTTCATCACGTTATTTCTTATGAATTGATAGCATAGATTTATTGTGAGCTCATAAGTTAATGTTAATCGCTTTATGTCAGTTTATTTCATGCAATTTCAATCTTTCCTTATCAAGTTAATTTACGTAATTTCATGTTTTCTGCAATTAGATTTATTTCCATATAATTTCCTGTTTTTATAACTTAGATTCAATTTCAAATGTAGAATAGGTTAGCAATACTCTGCCCCTGTATATATTTTGTATGTACCTCACAAGTTTACGCTCTCTCTAGGTTGACAATTAAATCGTTGGATATCTGTTATAATTTGTTTAATATTTTCCCCAACAGTCATCCATAACTAGACCCTTACTAATTTGATAAGAAATGGTTTCTTTTTCATAAGCACTCAGAATATACACTAACACTAGATCCTAAGGTCTAGTTAACGGAGGGTTGAAGGGTCTATAAAATATTTTGGATTGTAGATCTTCAAATCTGGTGATGTGTGGTGTAGAAGTGTTATTTCTTGTAGGTTGAGGGTCACCAAGTAAATCAATGGGGCCTTCTAGTTCAAAGTAATTGTCTTTGTTTATTATGTTCTTTTCTGGACATGGTATAGGTTGAAAATAAACCAAAGAAATATTTTGGATCCTCTTGGATTGACGAAGTGATTGTTCTTCCACACTTAAATATTTAAAAGCAATCAATTCTTGAAGCTAGCTGAGTCACACACAACACAAAGAGGAAACCACTAGAAAAAAAGTCCTAAGTAATCAAACATGGAAAATAGATAATCCTTCCAAGTTTTTAGTTATGGGTTGATTAAGGTACGCCACTAAAAAAACAAAGGATGAAATCAATTACTAAGGAAAGGCATGTTTCCCTTCTTGGTGCAAGTATTTTTGTAGATAAATATGGAAAACACCCTCCAAGAATATTAATTCTCTAGTTACAAAATCCTCTTAGGAGGTCATACAAAATCCTCTACTAACACCTATGTAAGACCCTAAGGACAAGACTCTAAGGTTACTAATACACATCCAATGTCTGTAGATATAGTCACAAGTAAATAAGTTAAAAAATCAACAATACTGGAACAACATGGGGCCCGAGTTGATTTTGAGAAGTGCCCATACATGTAAAACCAATTGTAAATGCTTGATTAGGAATTGGAGGGATCTTTCTACAACCTAACCTCATGCGACCTTGTCCATAACTCTAATTTGAGTAGATATTCTCAGACATCCTTATAGAGTTGGATTTATTCCTATCCTTCTTAAAATACCACTAAATTTAACAATATAAATGATATTTGATAGTTTGCAACCACCCTAGTCAAACATCCTGAACTTAATCAAAATTGGTGAACCCTATCAAAGAATTACTTTTAAGTAGCAGTCTTTTATGCAAAGTAACATAAGTGCAAATAGTAGTGTTTCGAAACTTACAATAAAATAAAATTACTTTTAAAGACATGCAAGTGTAGAAATAAAATAGTCTTCCACTAGTTTACGTACCATAGAACACTTCAGAAAGCCAATATTTTTCCAAATTTATTTTTTTCTTTTACAAAAACTAATTTAAAAAAAGAAAGAAATTAAGATGCAAATTTTCTTTTTCTTTTTAAACTGGATTAAGCAAACCGAAGAAACACTCCTTTTTTTGTTTTCTTTTAAATGGAAAATTGGAAAAACTCTTTGAACTTTCAAAAATAAAGAAAACTATATCTTTTTAAAATATTTTTGTCTAACCTATTGCAACAAAAATAAAATATTTTGTTGTACTTATAGTGAAAATGAAAATTAGAAAGAAACCAAAAATTTCCTTTCAAAATGCAAACAGTGACAACAAAATATACAAAGTAAAAAGGACTTTTTATTGATATTTTGTGATGATATGGATAGAAAAATAGAAGCAAAAAAAAAATATTTTTTAACAATTTGAGACTGCAAAAATATTTACAAAAAAAAAAAAATAGCAAGATTGTAGGACCAAAACTCTATAACTAGAAAAAAAAAATTAAGCTTTCAATAAACGTCACTTTCTAGAAATAAAACAAGTGAAATTGATATTGAAAATTCTCAGTCAATGGGGACAAGCCTATTCTTCCCTAGTATGAATGACTTGGATCTAAAAAAAAACAACCTACAAAACAAAGAAACTTTCCCTAGAATTCTAGACTACTTGAATTAGTTGCTCTCGGACCTTCAAATGGACGGATCTAATGGTCTTAACTTGTTGTGCTCAAGATACATTGTAAATGAACCTACAACAGACACAAAGGTACAAAACCATATGAGAGTAACACGATAATCTATAATTCTATGTAAATGACCAAGAATATTAACAATAAACAAAGCATGATAATGAGATACATAGTGTTTATGGGAAAGAAAATGATGTTTGCATTAATAAACAATGACGGAGAGATCACAACCAAGCCTTGGTTTTGAGAGCTCTTCACAATGGGACATTTCCTATAGCTTCATCTTTACTATAATGACTCAATAAATCCTAAGATTATTTGGATATAGTTTGGATGTTATCACAAAATCTTTCACCCGTTTCCTATGAGGGGTGAGCGACTATTTAAAGGCCTTGATTTATAGAATGGGTTGAGGATTCAATGGAGAAGGTTGACGAATCATCCCAAGGATAAGGTAATTTAGAGTTCCATGTGTCCATATACTTAGGGATGAGGTTCCACGAAGGAATATTTGAGAAACCTCTCGAAACTTCTCTTCTTTGCATTTTTAGGTTGAGCACCACACTTTGTGTGAGCAAAACAGGTGGTCGAAAAGGGTAACGATCGATGAGAGAAGGAAATGGATGGAAGCACCATTCCATTTTACTAGATAAATTGTGTTTTCAGCATGGGTTTCACTTGTTTCATAAGGACAAGGTGCGATTGTTATAGCTTACTTTACCACACATGGTTGATCACATATTTATGGCCTTCCTTGTCCCTCTGCAGAGTCTTTAGACCCCATGGACTGATATTATACATTGATGTTTCCAATTTCATCAATAAAAACCCCTTTTTATTGTTGTATGTGACTTTTTAACCAATACTTGCATGTACACATGAATTTTGACCTCAAACCCGCGTACATCGAGATGTGTGCATAAATTAGGGATGATTTTAAGGAACCATACTTATTTAAAAGTGTATAAATGTTGGCGAATATTACCAATTCTTAAAACACCAACTATAAAATGATTAGCGATATTTTTCAAAAAATATTTTAATTTACAAGGATTTTATATCATTTATATAATAATTTGGCTATTTTTAGGGTGAAAAATTTTTACCCCATCAAAATAGGGCGAAACAAGGCTTCAAAAAATGCAAAATGGAGAATGTTTTTTGGGAGAAAAACATGGAAAAATAGCTCACTGGGCTAAAATTCGCCCCTAAAATTATCCCTAGCATAAATCCAAACAATTTTGTATTTTTCCTTGGATGAGTCTGAAGATCCTGACTCTTGGACTTCCATATTCCCTTATATCACTCGTATTTGACCCTCCATTACCATCTTGGAGTTCTATATAAGGAACACCTTGGATACATTGTGAAGGAGGATTTGAAGAGCAACGAAACTATAGTCCATTGTTGCCATATCTTGCATATACTTGAGTCTACATCCCTTTGTCCCTTTGGAGCACTTTGTGTTCTTCCCAATATTTCCTTTTTTTGTGATCTTGTTGTCAAGATATGGAGGATTGAGGTGGTGGAGGCCCAGGTGGACGACTCAATTTCTTAGGTTTGTAGCAGTGCCAATAGAGGTTTTCACTTGTGTAATATTTGATTTCATTAATAGAAATATCGTTTCCTGTACAATAATGTGCATTTGAATGTGAATATTGAATCCATGGATATGTTTAATTTAATATACATTGTTGATTATATATGCTAAAGTAGATCAAACACCATATTATATTGAAATCTTTTCTTGTTTGCTATTCTTTTGAGAAAATTGTCAGCGCAAGTGGGATTGGAAAAATCTCAATGGGGATCTACTTCAATAGTCCGGAATAAGGTAAGATTCAAGGTCCCTTAGTGTTAGATGTATGGTTTCTCTTACATATTGGGAAAGGATTGATTTCTCATGTCGATCTGTCTGTTGTAGTACACCCCAAGCCATAGGAACGTTCTCTCTGTAACAGAATTGGCAACCATATTGGGAAGGTTCCTAGTTGTTTCTCTTTGGGATTTTTGGTATTCGATGTACTTGAATTTCTCTAATTTCTTTGATTCTGTGTCGGTTCTGGGGGCATGTTTTCCCAAGTAGGGTCCTGAAGGAGTAAATTTTTTCTTAGCTTATCTGTTTTCCCTATTATTCTTCCTTTTTATTCCTGTACATGGGTTTAGCGTTAACAGTCGCATATACACGTGGTATTTCCTTGAACAGTCATGTATGTACGTTCGTGTACTGAGAAAAATCACGTATGCCTTGATTTTGAGCCTTAGTGGGAGGATTAAGTGTTGTTGGGTGAGTTTGGATGATTGCTGAGTCTTCTTGGATGCTTCTACAGTCTGTATACACCCTCTTTTTCTGACCATAGATTTGATTTTAGTTTTATTTTTTAGAAATGTTCTTGTCATTCATTTTCTACTTTTTGTTTTGGGATTAGCGCATTAGGTCTCTTTTACCTTGGTGCTTTTCTTTGTTGCTTTTTGTGAGTGGTTGCATAGTCTAATGGTTGTCGAGTCATATTTTTTCTTTCATATCTCATTTAATTCAAAAATACAAAAATACTTATTGCTTTTTTGCATAGTTATGCATTGCTTTCTTTTTGCATTGGCACGATACTTGCATTAGGTTTGTTTGGTGAATTATAGTCAGATTTTCATATAGGAATGATTGCACTTACATTTGAAGGAAAAATATTGCATTTCATTTAGTGGCATACCCTATTTTTCATTCTACAAGATTGCACTTGGAATTACTTATTAGGTGTGCATATTTACTTTATTGCTGAGTCATAACTTCCTAGGTTGCACGGCCATTACCCTTTGAGCAATCATAGCCAAATAAAATCAACGCTTAATAAAAATGTGTTACACTCTTTTTTTTTAGGTTGCATCAACAAGATTAGGATTTAGGGTCTTGGAATAGTTCATTGTGATTTAATTCTCCAATACCACTAAAAAAAACAATTAGGTGTCTATCCAGGTGAGAGTGTGAAACCCTTGGTATAATTAGCATTTCTCAAGATGCTTCTCTTACAAAATAGTTAAGAATGAGGCAGTGCATGCGATTGTGATTGGGATGACCCTTGGTCAGTTTCTGTGAGCACCATATATATTTCTAGGATTGTATTTGTATCTTGGGGCCTTTGAGGTACGATTGGTGCACCCCTGGGGTACCAGTTTGTGCTTTCAAGCTTTGAGCTTTTCTACCCTGCCCATATGGTCATTCTGGCCTATGACTATTCACTTGAGCATTAGTTATATTGAGATGACCTTACTTTCCTTACCTAGGTTATCGAGGGGGTATTTGCAGAGGTTATTCCACAGGTGTCCTGGACGGGTCGGGGTCGGAAAACACAGTTGCTATATGCATTGAAGCTGAGGGCCACTATAATTGGTTACGAACCTCCGCTTGTTGTGTAAGGGAGTCTCAAGCCTCTCCTAGGTGAGACATACCTACTTCATTTGGGAGCTCATATATCCTACCCTTGGTTTGATTTCTTATTGGTTGTAGTTTTTCTTAGGTGTATTCTCTGTGCACGCTATATTTCTTTAGTTTGTGTAGTTACATTGAGTCTTTTTATTTTGATTGAGTCATTATGGATTCAGGTGCGGTTCCTGTCTCTCTTGTCATTTGGAAGGTATTGCTCCTTCTAATTCTCCTCCTCCCTTGGGAGATAGATCCAGATAGTCCATGAAGATTAGTCATCGCTTTGATTCACACAAAGATCTCACCATGAGTCATCATGAGTCTGAGGTACAGAGCTTCCCCCTTCCCCACCTCCAGGGACGAAAGTTGAACTTCAAGCATATATGGGACTCTAGCTAAGTCTGGTCCTTGTGGGGCTACACCATCACAATAAGATCTATCACAGTTTCATGATTACATTAGCTTCAACCCCAGGTATTGGTTACACTATCTGGGTGAAGAGACTCACCATGCACCCTCCAGCACTAGCCACATTAGGTATGGCATGCCTAATATTCCCGAGACCGGTCTAACACCTCATGTCTAATTGGTTGGTGATCCTGGTACTACGCCTGGGGGCACTTCCATTCCTTTCCATGCAGAGATGTTTGATACTAGTAGTCACATTGCACCATCCACTCCAGCAGTGAAAATTCATTCACACACACATCCCATACCTAGCCCTAGTTTTTCTATTTGCGGACCTCATCCAAGACATGTGAATATTGGGGTACAAGCTATATTCCTTCACATATTCCATCATCTTCTCAACCTTGTCCTTCAAATTCCTTCTTGATGCATCCTCTTCCTTACCCTAGTGGTCCTTTGGGTTGAAGTTCTACTGTAAGTCATGTACGTCTTGTGGCTGCTAACACTATAGTTCCACAATGCCATGTGCCTCCTCATGTGTTAGTAGGTCATGTACCTACTTCTGGAATGTCTCATGGAGTATCTCGTGGACCATCTCATGGAGCCTCCTATATACCTACCTATGCACCATCTCACAGAACATCGCGTGGACCATCTTATGGTCCAGCCTGTGGAGATTCCCATGGACCTTCTTATTAACTGTATTACAAAAAAATATAAATCGTATGGGTACAGGTATCAAAAACCCGCTTACTCTCCTAACTATGGCTTTGTAGCACGTCTGCCGCAAGGTACTCTGCATTACAATTCTTCCATACAGCCCTTCATTGGTCAAATGGGAGGAGATTATTATCGCACTAGGTAAGGCCATGGTGTGTATAGAAATCAACCTTATTTGAACCATTCATATCATGGAGTATGGCATTGACTAGCTCAACCTAGGCTCCCTTTCCTTGCAACCTTGGACCTACCTGATTTGTCGAGATTGACGAATGATCCCATGTCTCATGATCCGGCATGGCCGAAAGTCCCTACCAAGATTCCTTCGGACATTCCCAATTTTGAAGGAAATGCTGGTGAAGATCCTGGTGAGCATGTCACAACGTTCCACCTTTGGTTCTCTTCTAATTACCTAATCGATGATTCCATCTGTTTGAGGTTATTTCAATGCACCCTCATGGGTCCTACAACAAAATGGTATATAGAGTTACCGAGGGGGATCTATATTATGTTTGATGGCCTAGACCTCACTTTTATTAATCACTTTCAGCTACCCGTATGTTACGACGTCGGTGCCGAACTCTTCTCGACTTTCCAAAAAGATAAACCCACACATATTTTGGATCATATTCAAGAGTGGCATAGACAAAAATGATTAATTAAATCCTTTATACCACTAGAGTTTATTCTGGAATGGTCCCTCAAGTCATTGTTACCTTATATCACGAAGGATGTTTCCACATCTAGAATTAAAAATGAGGACCAAGATATTTTTAGGGCTCAAGAGTTGGATTTGATCTATGCTCAGTGCAGACTCTTGTATGAGATTATCCCAAATGCTCCAGGATCCAATTTTGACCCCAAGATTAAACTTGGGCCACATGTCGATGGTATTGTTGGCTCAACAACTAACAAACCTGTAGACTCAATTACAAAAAAAGTGATCCATTTATCGCTTAACCAAACTGCAATGGGACAAGCCACAAATTCATCTCATCCTACCCAATCGGTGAGTGTGCTTTCAGCGCAATCGTCGAAACTGAAAGGAAACTAGTAGCCTGGAACAAATAGAAAGAAAGGAAAAAATAATCATAAGGGTTGGAATAAAAATAAAAATGGTAATAATAATGACAAGAAGACAAACAATGTTGAGGGGCACAAGCATCCTAAGCGTAAGGTGAATTTTCCTTGTAAGTTGTGTTAGGACGATCACCTCACTCACTTGTGCCCTAGTATGGAGGAAGCCTCGAAGTTCATAGCACATGGCCCAGCTGTGTTTACTAATCCTTTACCTAATAATCAAAATATAAACTTGAGGACCATTGATCTTGGTATTTCTTCTAGTGGGACTCCAAACCCGTCAGATGCCACTAGTGGTCATGGCTACATCAACATGGTGAATGTTACAAATGTTGTGATGCATGCGAAATACTACAGTTCGTCAGAATCTGACCTTGGGAAAGAACTGTTGATGTATTTGTAACTTCGGAATGTATTCATCTATATTTCTTATGTATTGTAACCTGATGTTTATTCCGGGATGTGTTTGTAATGTAATTGAGTCATTTCATACCCCGACATTTATTCCAGGAAGTTTCTATAATATAAATAAGTCATTTCAAGTCATTGTGGGTAACCCTCCTATTGGTCAAGGGTTAAATTCCCCATAGTTATGGGGCCCTAGGGTTATTAGACTATCCTAGTGAAGTCAACCCTAGGTGATTCATTGTAAGTCAAGGTAATAGTCCCCACCATTGTGTTAAGGATAAACCTCCTTGTTGGTCAAAGGAGGGAATGTTCCCACAAGTTGTGGGGCACTAGGGTTATTAGACACTCCTAGAGATGTCAACTCTAGTAAGTAATTGTTAAGTGAGGCTGACATGATGAAGTGGGTTCCAAGTGAATGGAAGAAGATAAATAGAGAGTGAGTCTCTCTATTTCGGATACACACACTCACTCATTGGGGTGCATGAGTGAGAGGAGAAGTTACTGGGACAAGAGAGATACTTCTATTGTCGGGAGATCATCTTTGTGTTTTCGGGTTTTACATTTTGTGTCGATTCTATCTCCGAGGAAGTTGCAAGGTTTTCTCCTTTATGGTTTCCCCGAGGAAAATTCTTTGTGTCTCTTGTCTCTTGTGTTGTGCTTGTGTTTTATTGTTTGCATGTTATTCTCTCAATTAAAGATCCTAAGATCATAATCGTAGCTTGAATGATAAAAATCTAACAAGAACCTACTACACCTGATAGCTCTTTGAGAATTGAAAATCCTATAGATAATCCTGAAGCTCCACCTTGCATTCCTAAGGGACTCTTGAAGCACTTAGGGCACAATCGTAATGCTCGAGCCGCCTAGAACTATTCAATTGTCGAGGATTTGGGCCAGACTCCTTGTGTGATGTCTACATTAGAAGTGCTTCAGACTTGTCCTTCGTAGAGAAAGGCCTTATTGTATGCTCTTGGTGTTGGTGATGATATCTCTCCTTTTGTGATCAAATTTTAAACTCATGGAATCCATCCTTCCTTTCGTTACTACATGTCTCTCTTGATTCATGTAGAGTGCCTCAAAAACACCATCATGCATACTGTGATGCCTGTCTTAATAAATATGATGGTGCTTCTTCTAATTATATTGGAAAGAAGATTCATGAGTTCCATACTAATTATTTTGATAGAATTGATTCATTTATTGTTTAAATAAAAACCTATAATGAAATAACTAAATAACTATGGTAAACATTACCAAAAAATGATACTACCCTTGTTATTCTTGTAGAGAAAAAATTACCTTTTGCCTTTGATTTTCTCATCTAAACTATGAATAGGACCATTTAAATTTCTAAAGGGTCTATGTCAAGATCCTTTCAATACTTTTGTAAAGTTTGGATATGTGAGCAAGATAGAATGATTTCTTAAGGTCAATTAACTAGTGCTAAAGTTCTAATAGCACATAGTAAGATGAATCCTAATAATATTTTTAATAAAAAACCTAAACAACATACTAAGGGACCAACACATCACTCTTCTAATGATGCCTCTATCGGATGCTCCTAAAAATAACTTGTTTAATCATTGTCAGTATTCTAGAAAAAACAACCACTATAAGAATATTTTCTTTAAATGGAGACATGAACTTGCTAAAGAAAAAACATGAATCCTCCTAGGAACAACAAGTATCACTTTGTGCCTATTGTGTTCACCTACGAAAATCCTCTTCTTTTTTGGAATGTATTATGGATTATGATTCTCCTTATCATATGAAAAATGTTTCTTATTTTTTTTCATCATATGACACAAATTAGCACACAACACATAAATTTTTAATTAGTGACGGTTAACAACTTTCAGTAGTAGGTTCTAGTGATGTTAATGTTTTTTATTGGTACATTAGAAAATATTTTTAATGTTCAAGGAATTATATCGATTTGATTTATATTTATTGTTATTGTAAAAAAGGTTACAATTTTAAAGTGTGGAAATTGAACCCAAGAGATAGAACAATTACACTCACAAAATTGCTCATCAAACATGCAAAATTAACATCAAAGGAGACTGAAATCGGAACATTACACTAATTTGTATTGAATAAGTGTGCAATATCCAGCCTTGTGAAGTAATAGGATTTTGAAATATATAACTACATGAGATATTTGAATGCATAAGGATGCCATTCAAAAAGGTCAAAAAGTAGGCTTACTAAATCTAGTCAAATCCCCCATAGGTGCATAAAGCAGTTTCCAAATCCACCAAGATGCTCACGAACTGGATAAGTCAAGTAGGAAAGCTAAGGAGGGATGGAAATAAAAATAATACATGCTTTTATGAGGACAAAAGGTGGGAGGATGATGTGGGAAAAAAACAAGTCAACTACACCTAGTCTAGCTTTTGCTTTTGCCTTAATTCTCAATAAAACAAGCATCTTTTGAGAAAAAGCAGAGGATCTGGAATAAAGAAAACATGCTAAAATGGGTTTCCATGAAGTTTCCCAAGTGCTCCATGACTCATTTTTGGCATGTGTTGACTTCTAGGAGATGTAGAAGGAAACTAGCATAGAGTGGAATGTAGGAGACTAGGTAATAAGACAAAAATGATTTAATTAATGTCTAAGGTAGATAACTATGGGTTGATTATTATAACACCCCCCCTTAATCCTTACTTTATGATTAAATATCAGAAAACTATAGGGCCTAGCAACAAGGCTTAGTCACCCTTTACATACTGCTTGTCCATACAACCAAGGAAAGAGGCAAAAACCCAGTGGGAAAATCCTCCCTTAAACATGGACAGGAAAACAAAATTTGGAAATATTGTCATCAATCATGCTTCATAACATGATCAGAAATCCCCAACATTGATTTGAGAGTGTTAAATTTCTTCTCACATAAAACTTTGGTGAAGATGTCTGCTACTTGTTTTGAAGATGCACAGAAGAGTAGATGAATGGTACCATCATGGACAAGTTGTCTGATGTAGTGCATGTGGATCTCAATGTGTTTGGTTTGTTGTCTATGAACTGGATCATTGCATATTCGAATGGTGCTCTGATTATCACATTAGACAATAGTTGAAAATTTTGATTTGAAGCCACATTCTCCAACTATTCCCTCCAAACAAAAAGATTGAGTTGTTCCATTTACAACTCCTCTATACTTTGCTTCTATAGATGAGAGTGATATGGCACTCTAATTCTTTCTTGAAAAACTGATTGGTCCTTATACAAGCATGAATACATATATTGATGTTGAATTTCGATCTGTGTTGTCAGCTGCCCAATCACAGTCAGTAAACCTAATCAAATCAAGATCATATTTTGCTTTGTAGAAGATCCCATGACTTGTTGTTCCTTGAACAAAGTTAAGGATCCTTTTTGGTGCCCTCTAGTGGATCTCATGAGGCTGATCCATGCATATTGAATCCATACTAACTGCATAAGATATATCAGGTCGAGTGTGTGTAAGATAAAGTAAACACCCAATCAACTGCCTATACAGTGTATTATTTACCATAGGAGAAGAACCTGCTTCTTCAAGTTTAACTCTTGAACGGAAGGGAGTCTTTCTTGGCTTGCAATATTTCATGTTGAACTTCTTCAGCAAATCCAAGGCATACTTGAATTGATGTAATTTTATTCCATGTTGGGATTAAGCAATTTCAAGACCCGAGAATTGGCTCAACAATCCCAAATCTGTCATAGAAAATGCATGGTTCATTGCATCCTTAAAGGAGGAAATCTCTTTCATTGAACTTCCTGTAATCAGAAGGTCATCCACAAACAAGAAAATAATAATCAAAGAAACATGAATCAACTTCAAATAGAAATTAGGATCAGACTTGCATCAAACAAAAGTCAATGACAGCAGAAATCCATCAATCTTTGCATACCAAGCCCTAGGGGATTTCTTGAGCCCATACAATGATTTCTTTAACCTGGAAACTAAATATGGATTAGAAACATACCCTTCAGGTTGCTTCATGTAAATCTATTCAGTGAGATATCCATTTAGGAAATCACACTTCAAATCCATGTGATGTACCTCCCACTACTTTGAAGCTGCAATGGCTAAAGCTAGACTTATGGAGTCCATCTTTTCCACTAGTGCAAAGGTTTCATTGTAGTCAATACCATTTACTTGTGAGTATCCCTTGGCTACCAATATTTCCTTATATTGCAAAGGTGAACCATCAGCATCAAACTTAGTCTTGAAAACCCACTTACATTGAACTAGCTTCCTCCCTAGGGGAAGATCAACCAGTTCCCAAGTGTTGTTCTTCTGGAGCGAGCTGAATTCTTATTTCATGGTTCTTTTCCATATTGGATCATGTGCTGCATCTTCATATGTCCATGGATCTGATTCAACCATCCACGTGGAAGTCCATACAACTTCGTTGTTTTGAACAGTCCTTTAACAGGTCACCTTGGGAAAATGATCATAAGTCCCAACTGGTGAAAACAATTCTGATGAAACCTATGGTGTTGGATCGGGGAAATGTGAGGCTACCTCAGTGAGAAGTTTTAGACTCAGAGGAGAAGTAATTTTGGAGATACCGCAGAAATAGTAACAGACATTTTTGCAAAAGAAATTGGAAAACTACGGCTTCCTATTTTGAGAGCTTGCCTCGACTGTTTTCAGAAAAGGAGTACATTGTATAGCTCAACTTGAAGAGATCTATATTTTTATCCAATAAGATATGAAATATTTCAATTTTTGAAAATTAGGGTTTCTCTGACAAACCCTAGACCAGCCAGCTCTGGAACCAAGACGAACACCTCAAATCAAGAGGTTCTAGTTCCAGAGGGAGAGGCTAGAATCCTTACACAAGAAGAACATTGAACAAAGACAAGAAGATCATTTCTAATTAAGTCATGAATCAAATTGTATAACAAGTTTCTTCCCTAAAGACACCGAAGATGTTTGATTCCTTAACCAAGCTATTTAAAGGAAAGAACATACATCGGAAGATGACCTTAAGAAACTAGTCAAAGAATGTGAAGATCCAGAATGCAAAAACCATACAGTCATACTTTAGAAGGGTCTCTCAAATAAAAGAACAACTTGAAGCGGTAAAAGAAGAAGTGAAGAATGTAGAAGTGGTGATAGCCACCTTGAATGGTCTCCCAGGATCATGGGATTCATTCATTCGAGGAATGTGTGCCAGAAGGAAGTGATTACTTTCAGAAAACTATGGGTACAAGAAGAAGAAGATCGACTCATAATAAGAGAAGAGAATATGGGAGCAACTGAAGATCAATATCAAGCTCTCACCATCCAAATAAGATCCCTCAAGCGATGAGGAATATGAAGAACTCAACTCTTGAAGAACCTCTTATCCACCTTAGCAGTTGGATAATAAATGATTCTATTATGAATATAGAAGATGATGAAGCTAAAGGCTCAAGAACGTGTCTAACCACAAAACAAATAAAGATAAGTATTCAATTGTCATTTCATGATATTGTTTTGTTATGCATCTGTTTATATTTAGTTAATGTATTATGCATGATAGAATGTTTGCATTAATGACAGTATACTACTAATGGGTAAGTAGCTCATGGTGCTATACAAATATCCATTGCTACTTATCTAGAATGAAACCTCTTTGCTGACATATTAGATTAGTACACAATCTCAATGTTCTCCTGGTAGAGATGGAAGGCATCTAGAAACGTTTCCGTGATATATGGATGAATGTTGCATTGGCTAAAGTAGTTGCATGATCATATATTTATGCATAAGAATTTTCCAGTATGAACATTCCTTATGAAATGTTTCTAACCATACAAATTTATTTGACTTGTAGGAAAGTTCACATACATAATTGGCTACAAGCAAAGAAGGATGAGACTTGTTCCAAAGAACAAGTGATGACATTTCAAAATGAAAAATAATATGACGAATGCAGCGGCATCATTGATGCAGAACCTTCCAAGAAAAAAGGGAAGATCAGTTCAAGAAGAATGATGTCTAGGATGTAGTATCGATACGTGAAGGGAAATTCATAGTTCCATCATGCAGTATATGGAAACATTATGGGATACAAGGCATAGAATGTGAAGAGACATTTGCAGCCACTGGAAGTGAAGTCACATGACATGCATAATCATGTGTGCAAATGAAAGAAGGCCTTGTAAGAGCTTATAAGACACCCATGGGATAACACATACATGAGGAGCTTGATGAAGATATGAACCTTTGCTACAAGGTTGATCGAGGATGACAATTTCACAGATTGGTGTGAGAAGAACTTTTAAAAAAGTTCAAGATAGAGGATCTTGGTATCCAGTGTCACTCCAATACAAAATGTTTCAATGCATAGAGTATGGAAGACAGAGGGAGTATGATGCTTCAGAGGGAGTGAATGCAAAAGATCCTAAGGTTTGACATGGTACAATAGGATGGATAGATTACTGATGATCCTAATCTTTACCGAGAGTAAAGTGCATTCCAACCTTTGCTTCAAGGTTGAAGGAGGATGTCACAACCCCAAATTTTCACAAAATTTTAAAATTTTGAGATAACATAAAATGCTGAAACTACAGTTTACTAATAGCTAAAGGTTAGCAATAAAAGAAACAATTAAAAGATTAGTATTACATAATCTCAATTATGTTAACTCAGCAGTTTTCTTTTTGTAACAAGATTAAGTTTAACTTGCGCATTGTTTTCATTTTAGTTTACTGATGAGTTTTCTTTATGACCAGTAGGTGGAATCTGACGTTGAAATCCTGTGCTTACTTAGCATTTATTCTAACACAAAAAGATTACTTGTTCTTATAGGTTTAAATGTATGAATGATCGAGTAACATTTTTAATTTCATAAAGTATCCAACAGTATTTCTAACTGCAATTAATAAGCTTAGTAAATAAGCTGCTATATTTCAAACGAACTTCCGTGAGGTAAAAATAGTTTGTTTTCTTCAGTTCTTCTTGTAATGTATTTAAATCAAATCAAATAATATAATATTATTTTTAAAAAATTGGGGCATGTGACATACACACCCCCTTAGAACATAACATCGTCCTCGATGTTATTTATTCTTCATCCTCAGAATTCGCCTAGAACAGAATTGGATATGCATCTCGCATATTACTTTCCAATTCCCAGGTGGCTTCTTCTGGTATAAGGTGCTTCCATTGCACCTTCACCTATCCAATGGTGTGGTTCTGAAGTGTGATCTCCCTCCTCCTGAGGATACAATTCGGTTCCACCAAAAAAATCCTTCTGGTTCCACCTGTACATCATTCCAGCTAACAATATGAGTAGCATCATGAACATATTTCTTTAATACAGAAATGTGAAAAACATTATGTACTCTTAAATTTGGTGCTAATGCTAATTGATAATCTACTTGTCGAATCCTGGATATAATTTCAAATGGACCACAGTAACGAGGTGCTAGTTTTGCACAAATCCCCAATCTCAGAGAGCTCTTTTTGGGCCTTACCTTGATGAACACATGTTCACCTACCTGAAACTCCTTTGGAGTTATTTTTAAGTCTGCTTGAATTTTCTATCGATCTTGTGTAACCTTCATATTACCTTGCACCTGTTTTACAATTTCTTCCATTTCTTTTAGTAGTTCAAGACCTAATACCAATCTATACATCGGATTACTCCAAGGGATAGGAGTATTAAATTTTCGTCCATACAAAATTTCAAAAGGACTAAATCTGGCTGATGTCTAGTAATTATTATTATAAGCAAATTCTACCAAATGCAAATCATCCTCCCATTTACCTGGATGATCTTTCACATACATTCTTAATAAATCTTCCAATACTTGGTTTACTCTTTTAGTTTTTCCATCTATTTGATGATGGAAATAATTACTAAAATTTAATGTAGTGTTTAACCCTTTAAACAAAGACTTCCAAAAGTTTCCTGTAAATTTAGGATCTCTATCTGAGATTATTACTTTCAGTATTCCATGCAATTAGAAAATCTGTTTTAGAAAAATATTAGCTATGTTTGCAGCTTTATAACTAGTTTTAACAGGTATAAAGTGAGCTGCTTTGCTTAACTTATAAACTAATACCATGATAGAATCATTTTGATTATGATTTCTAGGAAATACAGTAATGAAATCTAGACTAATTATCTCCCATATTCAGCTAGGAATGGGTAATGGCTAAAGTAATCCAGCTGGGTGTTGATGTTCAGTCTTCATCTGCTGACATTCAAAACACCTAGCGATATACTATGCTACTTCAGTCTTCATATTTGGCCAAAAATATTCTTTTCTTAACATAGTTATAGTATTTTGATAGCCTGGATGATCTGAGTATGGATTTTTATGAATTTCATCCAGAATTAGCAGCTTAACTTTAGGTATGTTAGGTACATACATCCTGTCTTTATACAGTAAAAAATCTTTTGCATTTAAGCTGTATCCTTTACTTAAGATTTCTATTGGATTTTCTTCAGTTTTAGCTTGTAAACTTTGGTAAATTTCATCTTGTTCTATTCCTTGTTTAAGTTGTTCATCCAAATTTGTAGCATAAGTGCTGATAGCTGCTGCAACATTCATCCTTGCATTCCTACTTAATGCATCAGCAACTTTATTTCCTTTTCCTTTAATGTTCTGAATTTCAAAATCATACTTGCTTAAGAAATCTAACCACCTAGCCTGTCTGGCATTTAGATTAGGCTGATCTAACAGATAATTCAATCCTTTATTATCAATCATTAAAATAAATTTCCTGCCAATTAGGTGATGTCGCGACATCTTTAAAGCATGTATAACAACTACTAATTCCATATCATAAGTTGCATAATTATTTTCATGAATTTTTAATTTTCTTGACTCATAGGCAATAAGATGCCCTTCTTGAGTCAGAACACCACCTAAGCCATCATTGTAGGCGTCAATGCATACTACAAATTCTTTATTAGGATCAGCTATTATTAAAATAGGTGTGCTGGTTAATAAAGTTTTTAATTTTTTTAAATCTTTCCTCACATTTCTGGTTCTAGTCAAACTTCGTTCCTTTCTTCTGCAAAGAATTTATCAGATTCGCAATCCTTGAAAAACCTTCAATGAACCTCCGGTAGTACCCAGTAATTCCCATAAAATATCGAAACATCCGTCGCATCCTTAGGAACCGGTGAATCTTCGATTGCCCTTATCTTTTCAGGATCTATTGAAATCCCTTCCTTGGTCACCACATGACCTAAGTACTGAATCTTATCCTTAAAGAAATCACATTTACCAAATTTTGCGAACAGTTGATGATCTTGCAACTCTTGTAACACAATATTTAAATGTTCTTTATGTTCTTCTTGAGTTTTTGAATAGATTAGAATGTCATCAATAAACATGACCACAAACTTATCTAAATACTTATGCATAACATTTCTCATTAAACACATAAAAATAGTTGGGGTATTAGTAAGCCTGAATGGCATGACGACAAATTTGTAATGACCATATCTAGTTCTGAATGTTGTCTTAAAGATGTCTTCATCTTTAATCCTGACTTGATGGTATCCAGACCTTAAATCTATTTTCCAAAACATCGTGGCTCCACGTAGTTGATCAAACAGATCATCTATGCAGGGCAATGGGTATCAATTTTTAATGGTCATCTTATTCAACTGACAGTAATCTATGCAAAGTCGCATGGTTCTATTCTTTTTCTTAACGAAGATGAAAGGTGCCCCCCAGGGAGACACACTTGGTTGAATATACTTTTTATCAATTAATTCTTTTAATTGATACTTTAATTCATTAATTTCTAGTATGTGCATTCGATAAAGATCCTTTGAGCTAGGTACTACACTAGGTACCAACTCAATGGTGAAATCCGATTCCCTTTTCGAAGGTAGTCCCAGAATTTCTTCAAGGAATACATAAATGTGTTCTCTTAAGACTGGTATGTCTTACAATTTTATCTTATCTATCTTAATTAGACTCTCCTCATTAGTTATTGTTACTACATAAGCTTTACATCCCTTCCTAACAGCTCTCTTAAGCTGTAGGGCAGAAATCTGCCTTATGGTGGTTTTTCTAGGGATTCCTTTAACACTTACTAGTTTTCCATCACTGTTTAAACATGTGAAGGTTTTATCATAACAATTTAAAATTAACCTATGTTGTTCTAACCAGTCCATACCAATCAGAAAATCATAAGAACCAAGAGGCAATACATTAAGCTTTACAACAGTTTCAAAATGATCCATAACTACTGCACATTCTTTTACAAAACAAATTACCTTTCTTTTAACACCAGTGGCTAACTGAACCAACCAAGAATTCTTGAATTTTTCAATAGGTAACTTACATTTTTCTACCATTTTAGGTGCAATATAACTGAGACTAGCTCCTGGATCAATAAAAATAGTTACAGGGGTTTGATTTATCATACCTTCTACTTCCACCATGGAAGTTTGATATTCTGCTTGTCGATTCTCCAAGGCTGCATTGATTCTGGGCATAGTCCTCGCTAATTCCCCAACGGTCAACTCTTCTTGTATGGTATGAATATTGCTAACAATATTTTTTTGATTAGGACATACTTAAGCATAGTGTGGGCCATTACACTCCCACCACTTTATAGGTTCTTTGGCTCAAAGTTCTTGGTAAAAGTTTCATGATTATTAGCAATTTCTTTACCCTTAGAATAATTTTGATTGTTGGGTGTATTATTCTTATTTCCTTGAAATTTCTTATAATTGGGATCATTTCTGGCCTTATTGTTCTTAGAATTTCTATTGGGCACAAAATCCTCCTTCTTTTGTTCATACTGGTTATTATTTTTCTTGGCTTTCCAGTTGGCCAAGCTTTCCTTCTTCTGATTCTGTTCAAAACATAAGTTATCTTTCCTCATAGATTCTTCCAAAGTATTTGAATTTTCATATTCAATCTTGTCCTTAATATGATAAGGTAGACAGCTGAGGAATCATTGTACCTTTGGTTTCTCATCTACAAGGTATGGCACATACCTAAGTAGACTCAAGAACTTGCTATTCAAATATTTCATTGTCATTGATCCTAATTTCAGCTCATAAAATTATTTTTCTCTCTCTTCATAATATTGTTCAGATAGAAATTTCTTTTTAAAATACCTCTTAAAGGTACTCCACTTTACATTTTTCTCTTTTATTCCCTTAACTCTCTTCAAGTCCTGCCACCAAATGTTACTCTTTCCTGAGAGGTTATAGATATCCATTCTAACCTTTAACTAGTTAGAATAGTTATATAGTTGGAAGTACTTATTCATCCCAGATAACCGGGATTCAGCTTCCTCCCCCTTCTCAGTCTCTCCATTGAATATTGGTGGTTTTATCTTTTTGAATTCCCCAGAAATTTCCTCATAAGGTTTGTATTTCCGCTTTTTAGTGTACTGTTTATCATCACTACTATCACTAGTAGAATGGTAATTTCGTTGTTCACAAAACACCTCTGAAGATGAAATACTTTCAGTTTTAGTATGTTTCATCTTTTTATATTTACGTTGATGACTTGTATCTTCTGATTCAGTTCTTCTACCCCTACCCTCAGTTTGAAACCTTTCTATTAGGATCTTATTCAGCTCCTTCTGAGCCCTCAAAATACTTTCATTCTCTCGTTTTACAGACTCCATTTTATATTTTAGGTATTTTAAAGTTTGTAACAGTTCTGAGGAATTGGTAGTTAATTCCTCTGGTATAGGATCTCTTGGTAAGTTTCCTGGTTCAATAATTGAAGATTCCTCCTGTGAATATTCTTCTAGCCTTTCCATACCTGTTTGTTAAAATTCAGAAAACAATTTCTCTGTTGAATAACATTTAAAAGAAAGTACATCAGCATAATAATTCAATTTACTGTTTCATAAAAGCTCGTTGGGCTTCATCAAGGCCTAGTGTTTGAACCTTGTGCTCTGATACCACATGTCACAACCCCAAATTTTCACAAAAATTTAAAATTTTGAGATAACATAAAATGATGAAACTATGGTTTACTAATAGCTAAAGGTTAGCAATAAAAGAAACAGTTAAAATATTAGTATTACATAATATCAATTATGTTAACTCAACAGTTTTCTTTTTGTAACAAGATTAAGTTTAACTTGTGCATTGTTTTTATTTCAGTTTACTGACGAGTTTTCTTTATGACCAGTAGGTGGATTCTGACTTTTAAATCATGGGATTACTTATCATATATGCTAACGTAGAAAGATTACTTGTTCTTATAGGTTTATAGGTATGAATGATCGAGTAACATTTTTAATTTCATAAAGTATCCAGCAGTATTTCTAACTGCAATTAATAAGCTTAGTAAATAAGCTACTATATTTCGAATGAAATTCTGTGAGGTAAAAACAGTTTGTTTTCTTCAGTTGTTCTTGTAAACGAAGTTTAGATGATTGAGTTTCTTTCTTTAATGTACGTAGCGATAGTAAAATACTTTCTATGGCTCTAAAATTGTAATCTTAGTTTCTTGATAACTTCTACTTTAATAAGTATTACTTGCAACATTATACTGATTGTACTTTGAGTTATTATACATTATCATACCACTTATTTGAGTATCAAGTTGTTTGATATTTAACTTCTGTAGGGAAACTTACAGCCTCTAAACTTTCGACAGTTAAATTGATTAGTGTAAAAATGATAGTGTCTTTTCATAAGAAAACGTTGTTGTATACATCTCTTAAATCTATTTCAAACCATGAGGTTCTATTGATTATAGACTCGAGAAGGATCAACCCATTTTAAATTCTTATTGTCCTATAATACTTTACTTATATTAAGTTACTGTCTATCAATAGCTTCTAAGGTTGATGTTTCTATAAATATCAACCTTCTATCCTATGCTAAGCACCAGTTATTTTGTGTAAGCATAAGATCATTCTACTAAGTATAAAGACATGGTAATTTACCAGCAAAATGCCATGTTGAGAAACAACCAATGACTATTAAAGTCTAATCCCAAATAGACTATGTAAAAGAGTTTTGTATATATTCTTTTACCATATTAGCAATCTTTATTGTTTATTTCCAATCGAACGTTGGTTTTACATATATATATATTATTATTATGTTTATAAACATACAATTCTGCCATTTAATTTGAAGCTCCTAAACAAGTCTAAACAACATTGATCTTGTAAAGAGTTTATGATTCTAATCTTTATTGTGCTAATCAACTTTTATAATAAAATCCACTAGAGTTATGGGTTTAGAGGATTCTAGCCTTGCGTTGACCATAATATATATAGAAACATAGAAATATATAGTTGTTCTATGATTTTGCACATTTCATCTTGGACTTTACATTAAACAAATAGTTATTATATTTTAACGTGGATAAACATGGTAATAATAATGTTCACATTATAATATCGACATTTGTAAATGATTTGAGGATTCATTTCCACCCCAAACTGATTGGTTTATGAATAAAGGGTATGTTTTATAAATCAAATATAAACAAACATAATAGTATCGAACTATATGATTACTATACCTTCGATTGGTCAACGATCCGAGGTTTCTTGTTATCTAATGCCCAAACAACATTATGTTATAAACATATTATGTGAACGATGAACTTTATAAATTATTGATCAATATAGTTCCTGCATTATTTGTTCACGAATCATTATATAAATAATTGTAAATTATTGCCATGTAGGTGACTATAGAGCTCAACCCATGCATTGTTTATTTTTTCCAGTGGGCACGTGGACTTCTCCTGTCCGTGCATTAGGGATATAAATTCTTTGTAACCCTACTCTTTGTCATTTCCTCCATGGTTCTTGGGCCTTCGGCTGCTCTGCAACCATTCTCATGGTGGCCACGATACCCTTCTGGTTGCTAGTTGTTCTACGAGTCTGGATTTGAGTTGTTTAAGCTTCCACTATTCAATTTTATAACTCATTCTTTGTACTGTGAGTTTTTATCTCTGTAAGGGTTTACTGAGATTCGTAGCATAAGGATTACGTCCTGTATGTGGTTCCTTCTTATTCATCCGTGTCTGTCATTACAGATACAGGTTAATATTTGCTTATTGTTGGTTAAAGAATTTCGCTCGTCGTAGGGTTTGAGAGTTTCGTTTTCATGCCTTGCTTGTTGGTGATAGCTCTAGCTTCGTTGTTTAGTTCTTTTGTGGCCGTTGCTCATGCTTATTCTTGCTACCAATGTCAGTGTGGCTTGTACATGAGTCCCCGTTGTCTTTGTCACTGCGATTATGAAGGTTTGGCTTCTTGTTACACCGGTTGCGGTGTTGTTGGTCCTTCGTGGCTCCATAACCTTTGCCTCCAGGTAAAGTAAGAATTTTAGAGTTTTTAAAACTAGATTTTGTTTTCAGTATTTAGTTCTGAAATAAAGTTTTTAATTGAACTTTGATTTTCATTTTGTAGGTGACAGTTCACATAACCCTTGACAGAAAACACTTCACAAAAGGATCAGTGCTCTGGCTACGGGTAAGCCCTAGTTATCAAATGGATTTCCCTCCTTGTGTAGTCCTTAGGGGATAGTTTCTAGTTGGAAACATTTACGGCATGGTTGTTACCCAGTCTTGGGTTGTTGTTCTTCAGTTTACTAGTTTTGATTTTTGTTTAAACCCTCGCTTACAGCAGGGTAACTTCGGCTCAAGCTATGACTTGTAAATGTGTGTTTCTCATTTTTGTACAATGTTTATATTTAAATCCTTTATGGTCTGTCAAGAAATACATCGTTTCTTTTCAAGCATAAATATTATCCTTTGAGCTTAGACTCGGTTTATCTTTAAGCTCTTATGGTGACTTTGTAAACTGAGGGTTTTTACCCTATTCGCTTGTGAAATAGAAATTTTGTTGTATATTGATTATTTTTCCTAAAGAACATTATTAATGGCTTAAGACTATTATTCCATCATATTATATAATTATTTACCTACAGGCTCAGCAATTCGAGCTAGGGTTTCCTATAGGTAACCCTTGTGTAAAATAAATTCTTCAATTTGTCCTTTAAGCTTTAGTTACTTAGTTTAATTCATTTAATTATTGTTACAGGTATATAGTGTAAATTTCCAATTATATTATTATAATTGTCCTTTCACTGTCCTTAAAGGACTATAATAATTTATAACAATTTAGTTGTTCAATAAAAAATAATCCAAATAAGTGGATTATCACTTAAATGATTGTCATTTACTTATTTTGTTTGTTATTAGGGTTTCAACCCTATATTTTCTTTTACAAGTATAACGTGTTTGTATAGGTTAAAAGAAATAGTTCTTTTTATAAATAAACATTTATTATCATATTTTAGTTGTTTTAATTTAATAAAATACATATAGGGTTTATTAAAGTTCTTTGATAAGATGTATGTAAACTATCTACTTTGTTTGTTCTTTAGAATTTAATTATGATAATAACACTCTACTTGAGGGTCGAATAATTGTGGATATAGTCAGTTATTATTAACAGTAAATAAACTAAGTGTTTCTGATTTAAATCTCTACTTAGTAGAATAAAATAAAGTGGTTTGTCTGAGTTATTTCTACTGCCTCTGCTACAGGGTAAAAATATAATTACAAGGAAAAGTATATTTATATATATATATAATATATCACAGTTTACCCTCCTGCATATTTTGATTTTAATCACAAAATAAAGTAGTATGTAAGAATAATAACTTATCTACTTGAATAACTTATTAATATGATAAACCTGCTACCTGTAAAGAGTTATGTCTATTTCTTTTCTAGCATACTTACATAAGCAAGCTGGTTAAACAATAAATATAAATAACAGGTCAATGTTCTTTTCCAATAACAACTTACATACATAAATAGATTACTCTGATATTATGAAATGCATAATACATCTATTCATTTCAGATTCCTATCATATCCTTCATCTATTTTAAATACAGTGCCTGTGCTAGAGTACGGTCTAGTCCTTCCAGATGTGGAAAAACAAAGGTTATGATTATTTTACATCTATTTCAGGTTCATTCTTTCAAATATCTATAAGATTACTAACTCTAATATTTGCAACTAAACATTTAACATAACAATCAGATTCACTTTTTATCATTTAACACAGTAAAACAAAAAGAGTGTAGAACCTTATTAAGCTAGACAACAACAGCATTAGGAGGTCGTTTCTCCCTACCAACTCCTAGAGAGTGCTCAAATATCGTCTCCTCAGGACCCCCAAGCATGTTCTTGGTCTCCTTGGCTGAGAACTGGTGGAGAAAGCAAACAATAAACTAGTCCAATGAATCGGTAATGATTCTGCACACAGTAGTAAGATCCTTCAGCTGAAAAGATGCACTAGATCACTCAGCAGTTTAACCCATCAATTTCTTTCCACAAATTCCCTTGCCATTGAATTCTCTGAAGTTCATTCACCTGAATGGTCACTTCTCTAGAATGAGAAGCCTCGGCTCTCTTCAATGGGCATTTTTATAAGATTGCCTAGGTCTTTTGGGTCAGTTTGTCATTAATTGAGCCACCTTTTCTGATCCCACTTTCTTGGGGGATCATGACCCCAAATGTAGGGAGGTTGCCACCTGAAATAGTTGGAAGTGTTTGAGGATGCTGCCACATGTCTGTTTGCTCTCCACCCAGTCTCCTCCACCAACTTGACCAGCAAACACTTTTATAACAGCTCTCCTAAGCTGTTGTCTCCACTTTTATTTATTTATAATTAAAATATTCAGAAATACATTCAACATCCTTGACTTTGTTGAATCATCAATTACAACTTAGCATAAAATTTAACATAATGTCTTTAAATAAAATCAAATAAGATAATATTATTTTTGCAAAATTGGGGCATGTGACAGAGGAATACTAGTGATGCTCCTGTTATGTGTCAATGCACTACATTCTAGGTATGGAGATGTGGCAGAATGCAGATGGAATCTCCCTTAGATAAGGGAAGTATGTAGTAGACATTATGAAGAGGTTTGGGATGATGGACTGCAAGGCTATGGCCACACCTATGACATCGAACCTGAAGCTATTGAACGATGCTTCATCAGAGTCGGTTGATGCTACCATGTATCATCATATTATTGGGTCCTTGCTGTACCTGACAAACACGAGACCAGATATTTGCTTGGCTGTGAACACCTTGAGCCAGTTCCTGAAAGATCTGAGACATGTTCACTTGATTGCTGCAAAGCATATTCTGAGATACCTGAGGGGTACAGTTGATTATGGGCTCAAGTATGAGGCAAGTTAGAATATTAACCTAGAGGGTTATGTTGATTCAGATTGGACAGGCAGTGCCATCGATAGGAAGAGCACTTCAGGGTGTTGCTTCAGCATGGGATCAGGTGTGATCTCTTGATTTAGCAGGAAGCAATCCTGTGTGGCACTGAGTACAGCTAAAGAAGAGTATGTCACAGTTTGTTCACCTAGTTGTGAGGTAGTATGGCTGAGGAAGCTACTGTCTGATTTATTTGATCTCCAATTGGATGCTACTTGTATACATTGGGACAACCAAAGTTGCATAAAGTTGTTAGAGAATCTAGTGTTCCATGACAAGTCGAAGCATATTGAGATCAAGTTTCACTATATCACGGATATGGTGTAGAGGGGAGTAGTGAAGCTCCAATATGTTGCAACGAATGATCAGATAGCTGATGTGTTGAGAAAGCCATTGGCTAGGGTGAAGTTTGAGTACTTCAAGGAGAAGCTTAGTGTTCTCCAAATCGAGGTTCCCTCCAAATTGAAGTGATGAGTCCATGAGCCATTCTGACATGGTAAGAGGATTAGTTCCTTCCATGGTCAGATATAAGGGCTAAGCCATTCTATCATCGTGAGAGGATTGGTTCCTTCCATGTCAGATATGAGTGTTGAGCCATTCTGATATGATTGTAGGATTGGTTCCTACATGATCAGATATAAGGGCTATTTCCATTCTTGGAATGGAGGTGCCTGGTCAATTACTAGGAAAACTTAGTCTTAGAATGAGGGTCGTTTGGATATGATTGTGAGATGTGTTCTCATATGATCAGATATGAGTGCATGGCCATTCTGATGTGATAAAGGGATGTGTTCCCACTTGATCAGATGTAAGGGCTGAGCCATTCTGTCATGGCTAAAGGATTAAGTTCCTTCCATGTCATATGTGAGTGCTGGCCATTTCGACGAGTAGGTCAGATGTAAGGGCTACTGCCATTCTCTGGGAGAATGGAGGCACTTGGTCAGTTACCAGGTAGCTCAATCTAGGACTGGGGGGAATTCTAATGTGACTATAGGATTGGTTCCTACAATATTAGATGTGAGTGCATGCCTTTCTGACGAGTAGGTCAGATGTAAGTGCAGAGCCCTTCCATCATGGTTGCAGGATGTGTTCCCGCATGGGTGGATGTAAGTGCAAAGCCCTTCCATCATGGTTGCAGGATGTGTTCCCGCATGGGTGGATGTAAGTGCAGAGCCCTTTCATCATGGTTGCAAGATGTGTTCCCACATGGGTGAATGTAAGTGCAAATCCCTTCCATCATGGTTGCAGGATGTGTTTCAGCATGGGTGGATGTAAGTGTAGAGCTCTTTCATCATGGTGGCAGGATGAGTTCCCACATGGGTGGAAGAGCAGATCTTTTTTAGCATGGTTGCAGGATGTGTTCCCACATGGCTAAATGTGAGTGCTGGGCCTTTCTAATATAATTATAGGACTGGTTCCTACATGATCAGATGTGAGTGCTGGGCATTCCTTTCTGACAAGTAGGTTAGATGTAAGTGCTGGGCAGGCCATTCTGACTTGGTGTCAGATATAAGCGCTAAAGAAGACCTACATGGAGGTTAGGCCTACAACCAGCATGAAAAAGGGTTGGATCTGTAGAACTTCCTGTGATCAAAAGAATCATGAGATAGAACCTGTTGTATTGATCTAGATCGAGTGAGGATCTAGATCCAATGATGATTCAATAGTAATGATCTAGATCGAGTGCTGATCCAGATCCGGTAATGATTTAGCAGTGATGATCCAAATCGAGTGATGATTCAAATCCAGTGATGATCCAGATCGAGTGATGATCCAAATCTAATGATGATGATACAGATCGAGTGATGATATAGATCCAGTGATAATGATCCAAATCGAGTGATGATCCAGATCCAGAGATGATGGTCCAGATCCAAAGATGATCTAGATCCAATGATGATGATCCAGATCGAGTGATGATCTGGATCCAAATGATGATGAATTGAAGATGAAGATGATGAGAAATCAATGATGATATAGATGATACAGAGAAGAATACTTGTGCTGATAAATTGTGTTGAGAGAATACCTTCCTAGTTAAGAGGGAGTGTTGATGAGTTTTTAACTTTGGAATGTATTCATCTCTATTTCTTATGTATTATAACCCAATGTTTATTCTGGGATGTGTCTATAAAGTAATAGAGTCATGTCATACCCTGATGTTTATTCCGAGAAGTTTCTATAATATAAATAAGTCATGTAAAGTCATTGCGGGTAACCCTCCTATTGGTTAAGGGTTAAATTCCCCACAGTTATGGGGCCCTAGGGTTATTAGACTATCCTAGTGAAGTCGACCCTAGGTGATTCATTGTAAGTCAGGGAAATATTCCCCACCATTGTGTTAAGGATAAACCTCCTTGTTGGTTGGAGGAGGCAAAGTGCCCACAAGTTTTGGGGCACTAGGGTTATTAGACACTCCTAGAGATGTTAGCTCTAGTAAGTAATTGTTAAGTGAGGCCGACATGATGGAGTGGGTTCTAAGTGAATGGAAGAATATAAATAGAGAGTGAGTCTCTCTATTTATGATACACACACTCACTCATTGGGGCACATACATGACAAGAGAAGTTGCTGGGACAAGAGAGATACTACTGCTGTTGGGAGATCATCTTTATGTTTTTGGGTTTTACTTTTGGTGTTGATTCTATTTCTACTATCGGGATATCATTCTCCAAGTATTCCCTGCAAACAAAAAGATTGATTTGTTGCATTTACAACTCCTCTATACTCTGCTTCTGTATATGAGAGTGATATGGCACTCTACTTCTTCCTTGACCAGCTGATTGGTCCTTCTGCAATAATGAACACATATCCTGATGTTGAATTTCGATGTGTGTTGTCAACTACCCAATCACTATCAATAAACCCAATCAAATCAAGATCGTATTTTGCTTTGTAGAAGATCCCATGAGTTCTTGTTCCTTAAACAAAGTTTAGGATCCTTTTAGCTTCCCTCCAGTGGATCTCATGAGGATGATCCATGTATCTTGAATCCACACTAACTGCATAAGATATATCAGTTTGAGTGTGTGTAAGATAAATCAAACACCCAATCAACTGCCTATACAGTGTATTATTTACCATAGGAGAAGAACCTGCTTCTTCAAGCTTAACTCTTGAAAGGAAGGGAGTCTTGCTTGGATTGCAATCTTTCATGTTGAAATTGTTCAGCAAATCTAAGAAATACTTGAAATGATGTACTTTTATTCCATGTTGGGATTGAGCAATTTCAAGACACAATAATTGGCTCAACAATCCCTAATCTGTCATAGAAAATGCATGGTTCATTGCATCCTTCAAGGAGGCAATCTCTTTCTTTGAACTTCTTGTAATCATAAGGTCATCCACATACAGGACAATAATCATCAAACAAACATGAATCAGCTTCAAATATAAATTAGAATCAGACTTGCATCAAACAAAACTCAATGACAGTGAAAATCCATCAATCTTTGCATACCAATCCCTAGGGGCTTGCTTGAGCCCATACAACAATTTATTTAACCTAGACACTAAAGATGGATTAGAAAAATACCCTTCAATTTTCTGAATGTAAATATATTCAGTGAGATCTCCATTTAGGAAAGCACACTTCAAATCCATGTGATGTACCTCCCACTTCTTCGAAGCTGCAATGGCTAAAGCTAGACTTATGGAGTCCATCTTTTCCACTGGTGAAAAGGTTTCATTGTAGTCGATACCATGTACTTGTGAGTAGCCCTTGGATACCAATCATTCCTTATATTTAAAATGTGAACCATTAGCAACAAACTTAGTCTTGAAAACCCACTTACATTGAACTAGCTTCCTCCCTGGGGGAAGATCAAACAGTTCCCAAGTGTTGTTCTTCTGGAGCGAGCTGAATTCTTCTTTCATAGTTTTTTTACATATTGGATCAAGTGATGCATATTCATATGTATATGGATCTTATTCAATCATCAGATAGCACTTCTCATCAAATAAAGGATCTTTCATACAAAGGGAACTCTCAAACTGAGATCTAGTCCTCCTAGTGTCACTAGGATTTTCAGCTAGTTCCCCAGCTGCATGAATTGTATTTGATTCCCATTTTGTTCTTATAGGACTATAAATATCTGCAATCAAATCATCATTATCAGAAATATCAGAATCAGAAAACTCATTAGTCTCTCCACTTACAATCAATGGATCTAGTAGTGAAGAAGACTCTCCAACTTCAACTTCTACTAAAGGCTCTTCTTGGAACTGAACACTTCTTTCAAAGAAATATTTGTTAGTGCTCAATTTGATCAGCTTGTACCCTTTTGAATATTTAGAATACCAAATAAATAGGAACTCTTGGATTTGGGGCTACAAAGCCTTTCTCTTTTTAGTTGGAATTCTAGCCCAAGCCTTTGAGCCAAAAATCCTGAAATGGGTCACATCTGGCTTGTGCCCACTCCAAGATTTGAAAAATGTCATACCATCAAGATTCTTATGAGGCACCCTATTCTAGATGTAGGATGCACAGTTTATAGCCTTATCCAAAAAATTTGGTGGCAAATTCTTAGCCTCCATCATACAGGTTGCCATCTCCTTCAGTGACCTATTCTTTCTCTCAGCAACACCATTTTGTTTTTGTGTGTAAGGGATCGAATGCTTCATTTTAATACCTGCATCTTTAAAATACTAAATGAACTCAAACTTGAAATACTTAACACCATTGTCATATCTGAGGGTCTTGAGTTTCCTCCCATACTAGTTTTCAACCAAGGCTTTAAAAACTTTGAAGAGGTCAAAAACTTCAGACTTATGCTTTAGGAAGTAAACCCAACAATACCTATAAAAGTCATCTATGAAGGTCAGTGCATATTTGGATTGACTCGTGGACATATGAAGAAATGTACCAGAAATGGCACTATGGATCAACTCAAGAGGTGTAGAGGTTCTCTCATGACTAGCTCTCTCAAATTTGTGCTCTGGGTGTTTTCCTAGGATACAAACTTGACAGAATCCCTTGGAAAACTTGATCTTTGGTAACCCTATGACCATATATTTTTCACTCAAATCAGAAAGATACTTGTAGTTAATATGGCCAAATATTTCATGCCAAATCTTGCTTGCCTCATTAGCATGAATGAGAAGAGCAAAGGAGTTTGAGTACGATAGAAAATGGGAAAACATGTATACCTTCAAAGTGTGATCAACACCACCTTTTGCTATGACTTTACCATTCAAAATCTCAATGATTTCAACATCATCATGGGAGAATATGAACTTCTTTGGAGACCTAGTGTGAATCATCTGATACACTAACAAGAGATTAGAGGAAAGATCTGGAACATACAACACATTATTGAACTTACCATGGTCAAGATCAATCCTTCCTTTCCCAAAACTATCAGTGAGAGAGTCATCTCCCAAAACTATTGGTGGACCTCTCGACATGTCAAGAGAGGAGAATGCCTCTTTTGTTGAAACAATATGTCTAGAAGCTCCAGAGTCTATGATGAAGCTAGGTGAGATTGATGTGCCAACAACCAAGGCATGTACTCTCTCTCCGTCCTCTAAATTTGATCCTCCTTCCCTCTTCTTTGAGCAATCATGAAGGGAGATGTTATTCTTCTCCAGGATTTGGGTCAACATGTCAATTTGCTTCTTCATACAAGAGCTCTCAGGATGATATCCCGTACTGTAGTATGCGCACTTGCTCATTTCTCGTTTGTTCTTCTTCTTTTGGAATTTATTCTTGGAACCTTGGGGCTCCTCTTCAGACTTGTTCTTGTCTCTCTTTTTCTTAGGTGGATTTTAATACTTTTTCTTGCTTTTTGAACCCACCCTTGAATATCCAGCAACCAAATCTTGGTCTTTGGAAGGTTTGATGGTTCCCATCATTAGCAACTTATCTTGTTCCTGTGTGAGGGATTCCATGAACTCTACAAGCTTAGGAATCTTATAGGCTCGAGCTATCAAATTGGTGGCATGGAAGGTCAAAACAAACATTGAATAGTCAGGGCCAATCTTTAAGAGTATGGCCAAAACTAGTTTCTCTTCCTTCTTTTCGATCCCACACTGTTTTAGCTACAAAAAAAGGGCTTTAAACTTGGAAAAATAGAGTTGCAAGGATTCGAAGCTAATGGGACTCAAGGAGATCAGCACATTCTCAATTTGATTTCCTCTCATCTCATCTTTCTTATAAAAAATCTCTACAATATTCTCTCACACTTCATTAGTTTATGTCAATCCATCAATATGGAAGAGGAGGTCTCTTGAAATGCTTAGACACAAAAGACCATAGGCCTCATCCCTCATGTTGTGCCATTTGATTTTCTCTATAGCTACATTGGGCTCTACCTTAGTTTCCATAGTAACCCTGTAGAGACCTTTCTCTCTCAACATTTTTTTGATCTCATCTTTCCACTCAAATAAATTGAGTGGAGTCAAGATGATCTTCTGAGATTGGTCCATAGCTCAAAAACTGTTCCCTTCGGTCAGTAGAATATGCTCCCGGCTAATATGTCAAACCTGCAATAGCAATATGGAAGGAGAGAAAACAATCTGCAAAAGCTTTGATACCATGTGGAAATTTAACCCAAGAGATAGATCAATTACACTCACAAAATTGTTAATCAAACATGCAAAATTAACATCAAAGGAGACTGAAATTGGAGCATAACACTAATCTGTATTGAATAAGTGTGCAATAGCCAACCTTGCGAAGTAATAGGATGTTGAAATATAATTACATGAGATATTTGAATGCATAAGTATTCCATTCGAAAATGTCAAAAAGTAGGCTTACTAAATCTAGTCAAATCCCCCATAGGTGCATAAAGCAGTTTCCAAATCCACCAAGATGCTCACGAATTGGCTAAGTCAAGTAGGAAAGCTAATGAGGGATGGAAAGAAAACTCATACATGCTTTTATTAGGAGAAAATGACAGAGGATTATGTGGGAAAAAAACAAGTCAACTACACCTAGTCTAGCTTTTCCTTTTGCATTAATTCTCAATAAAATAGACAGCTTTTGAGAAAAAGCAAATATGCACTTTGGAGGATTTGGAATAAATAAGCCATGCTAACATGGGTTTCCAAGAAGTTTCCCAAGTGCTCCATGACTCATTTTTGGTATGTGTTGACTTCTAGGACATGTAGAAGGCAACTAGCATAGAGTGGAATCTAGGATACTAGGTAATAAGAGAAAAATGATTTAATTAATGTCTAAGGTAGGTAACTATGGGTTGATTATTCTAACATAAAGCATTTCCACCTGAATATGTTCTAAAATATATAAAACATAACTTCAAAGTTGTTTCTTCTAGTCATGTTGATAGTAATGTTGGTTCATATAAATTTATCATTTTTAATTCAATTCAAAATAAACCATTTTATCCATATGTTGTTCTCGATGATGAACTAAATAAACTATGGCATGGAATATTAGGTCACTTGAATTACGGTAAAACGTAAATGTTATCCAAAATCAATGTTGGATTACCTACATTTTATTCCACTAAAGGTGTTTGTGAAGGTTGTGTGCTTGGTAAACATCGTAAGGAAAAGTTTGATAAAGGTAAAGCATGGCATGCTAAAGAACAACTGCAATTAATTCATATTGATATATGTGGTCCCCTTGAAACTCTTTCTTTGTCTCATGGTGTATATTTTCTTACTTATATTGATTTTTATAGATCAAAAACTTGGGTTAATTTTTTGAAAGATAAAGTGAAACCTTTGGTATAATTCAAAAATTTAAATCCTTGGTTGAGAATGAATTCATTAAAAGTGTTAAGACATTGAGAACCTATGTAAACATGGAATTCAATATCAATAGACTATTCCTTATATACCTCAACAAAACAAGGTAGCTGAAAGGAAAAATAAAACTTTGGTTCAAATGGATAGATGTATTCTTTTATTCTAAAGGACTTCATAAGATATTTTGGGTTGAATATATTTCTTGTGGTAATTATATTTTGAATAGAGTCCCTAGTAAAGTAGTTTTGTATGTTACCTCAGAAGAAAAATACAGGGGAAGGAAACCCAATATTTGTAAGTTTAATACATTTGAAAGTGAATGTTGGGCCCATATCCCCAATGAGAAATGAAAAAGATGAGATCCCAAGTCTCCAAGTATTACAATTTATTTGATTCATCTACCTAAGGTGACATAATCTGGAGATATGTTCTTAATGAATTATCTCCTCCTCTTGAGTCTTTCAAACCTCATGTTATATTGAATTTTAATTCATCTTTTGTTGCTCCTATATATGTTACTCCTTCCTTGAATTCTCTATCTGATCTAGATCCTAGTTCAACCACTTCTTCAACAATTCACTTGAATTTTATGAAGATACTAGAGTGGTTCCCACCATTACTCCTCTTCCTATTATGGCCCATAAAACTCTTGAATCTGTAAGTTTTGAGTTGGTATTTTGTCTGATACTTTACAAATTAGGTATGAATTTGATCTAATTATGAAAGTATTGGCCATAGATGATACCTACACATATTCTCAAGATAAAGATAAACTAGAATGGTAAAAGGCAATGACTGCATAATATGAATCATTAATGACTAACAAGACTTGGACTCTTGTTCCTGAATCGTGGAATCAATTTACTTAGTTGTAAATGAATATATAAAATCAAGTTTAATATAGAAGGAAAAATTGAAAAATATAAATCTCGATTAGTAGTAAATGGTTTTTATCAACAAGAAAGTATAGACTATAAACATTTTCTCTGATTTCTAAAATAGACACAATAAGGACCATAGTTTCTCTTGCTACATTTTATCAATGGGAAAAACAAAAAATTGATGTCAATAGTTCCTTTGTAAATGGTGTTATTCATGAAAACAATTATATGCAACAACCACCTAGATTTATCACTATTGAAACTTCAAGTTTAGTATGCAAATTAAACAAGTATTTATATAGTCTTAAACATGCACCTAGGTATTTGTATGAGAAAATTGATACTTATTTATCGAATAATTGTTTCAAATGGCATAAATATGATCCAAAACTGTTTGTTAAGAAATTTGAAAATGATATCCTCATTGTAGCATTTTATGTGGATAATATCATCCTTATTGGAAGCTAGCTTATAGTTAAATAGGAATTAAAGAATAATCTTAAGTATCAATTTGAAATGACAGATTTATGCCTATTTCATTATTATGGGTCTTTAAATTTGGAATATTGTTGATGGTATATTCCTTTCTCATCCTAAGTATGCTGTTAATTTACTTGATTGTTTCATATGAGTGATTGTTAACCTTCACCAACGACATTTTATTTCGATGCAAAGTTAACTATTAATTGTGAGACTCCTATTGCCAATGCCACTATTTATCATCAGCTTGTGGGGAGTTCAATATATTTGACACACAACATGCCTAATCTCTCCTTTTTCATTACTATGGTATCTAGGTTTATGAAAAATCCTCATGAAATCCATATAAAAGAAATAAAGAGAATTATCGTATATCTACTTAGGATATTACATTATGGTTTTTTCTATTCTAACAGGGCTACAATTTCACTTCTTAATTATAAATATAATGGTTAGGTAGGTGTTGATGCCTGGAAAATCGCATGCGACAACAGCAAGGGATTCTCCCCAATCAACGTTCCCAACTAGCCCGTGACTATTTGGTATGGGGAATTTGTCCGGTTTGCGATCCAGCTACCATAGGTCAAGTAACAAAAATAAAAGGTTCTACGAGTTGTGGCCTAGTCCACCATGTATATTTTGGTGTTTTTTAGTTTTAATTATGAAATGCAAGTGCCTATCTAAAATGCAGATTGATCAAGAGTACGAGGAGCGGTCACAATGTGATGCGCAGGTTCTTACCTCTCGTCTTAAACTCTCTCACATCTAAATCACACATGGCAAGAAATACAAATACCTAACTAAGCTGTCCATAGGGAGAAATATTATCATTTAATGAGTAATGTACTACTGTTCATGCATTGAGAAAAATCACAGGTAGCTATTCTTTAATTCAAAACACATAAGCATGAATAGATAGATGAACAACAAGATAGCTCATTGTTTAAGAAAGCATTTATTAATCATAGTGAAAATTATCATAAAATAAACCAGAGAACATTCATACAAGAACATACATTCAACAAGTTAGAACGATCTCACAGTTAATAAATAAAAGTTGAAAACAAAATAGTTCCCCTTCAACGACATCCATTGCACAACATTTGAACATTCCACCAAAGCTTTCTCCAACAGGCAAAATTGTAATTATCTATTACAAAATGAAATAGTTCCTCTTACAACATGTTCTCACAAGTCTAATTGGGAAAAAGTCCACCCCCTTGCTCTATCTAAATATCCTATATTTAGAAAAAGGGCCTAACTTTTAGGTTGCCCACCGAGCGACCTTAGGGCTCCCCAAACCATTGAATTTCACAATTTTGTCTTTTTGTGAGTGCTCATGATTCATGCAAATGTTACATTTCAAATGAATATTAAGATTTATAGGCACTTCATAAAAGGTAGCCGACTTAGTAACTGATGAACTCCCCCAACCTGGGATTCCGTTCTTAATAATTAGGCTCGGTCAACCGTTAGTCCTTTCAAGATCCAGTTAATCTCAGACCTTCACTATCTTATTTTCCTTGAGAAACATCTCTACTTCTTCATGCTTTAGCTGCTTATTTATTTAGACAACTTACTTCTGAGTTGTCCTCTAGCTCGGTCTTCTTTGCAATAGTAATCATCAACTAGATTTGAGAAAATATGCCACGTCTGTCTATGATCAATATGAAAACTCATCATTAATCCAGACCGATTTCAATGCACGCAAATCATACTACCAATAAAAATGAGCATCAACAATAAAAACCTGAGACTGCATTTTCAACGTGAAAACCTCAATCCGTCGTCTAGGGTGAGAAAGAACCACCAGCGGGAAAACTAAACCTCTGGTAGATAAAAACCTCATTACTGAATCGAAACACACAACGTCAGATGGTTAGTTCACTAAGACACTGCAATGGTAGACGACCAATGATCTAAGGGTTCCGGAGAAAAACAAATCATCGGTGAAATAAAGCATTAGACGAGGGTGTCGGAGCTCAAAACAAGTAAAGCATCAGACCATTAGTACATTAAAACACCAAAACGACAGAAAGTACATAGACCAAAATCACACAAACCAGTCAAAAAAATAAAAAAAAAGAGCCAAATTTTAAGCGACCCATTGGCTAGAAATAGAACATAAAACATCGGCGAAAGGAAAAGCTAAAAAGGCGGATGGCTAGTCTGTTCTGGAGCTACAACGGTGGAACACAAATAGACTAAGGATTTTGTGAAAATGAAAATGACGGTGATTAGACAAACAAAAACTAATCCCCAAATTCAAATGTCCAACATGGCTCTGACAGCGACAAGAAAAAAATTACAAAACCAAACCCCAGGATCGGAAAGGTAAAATCTTCCGTCGTAGTGCTTGCAATTTGCCATCCGAAATGACAGCAATACAAGGTACTAGTGCTCCCACGGTGATCAAACAAAAAACACTGAAATAAAAATAAAACAAAAGTACATTAGCAGAAAACAAGGTTTTGCATCGGGTCATTTTCTATTGAGCTTCCGCAATGGTGGCCGCGTAGGTGGCTACAGCCCCAATTCACAGTTCAAACAATTTTCGACAGTGAAATAAGAAATCATCCGTAAGTCAAAACTTAAGTTCAAATGGTAGCATCAGCATACAAAGATATTCATTCAATAATCAACCTCAAAAAATCAAACTCACAGTAAAGTTAAGCAATCCCAACAAATCTAAGCAAGATAAAATTTAAAAGGAGGGTCCCAAATTTTTTAGAAATTTGGGAAAACATTGCAACGGCAACAACTAGCGACTAACTGGTCAACCCAAATCTCTGGACAAAAAATTTTCCTTAAGTAACAGACTGTTCAGCAATCAAACTAACATGTTGAATTCTTCTAGATGTCTGCATTTCTACAATGGAAAATATATGTACTTTTAATCATTGATGACAGTCCAATTTTAGGAAAAATGGAAACCCAAAATCTCAAAGTCAAGATAACTCTTTTGTGGCCAAATAGATGAGTTTCATTTTACCTCGGTCTTCAAGTAGCTTCCAACTTAGACACCACAGGATTGTAACACATGGTAAACATAAATATTCATTTGTTCATTATTTCCATGCCATTTTGCATCTTTTGTGCTTGTGGACCTTTCGTCCTCTTGAGTCTTCTTCATGCCTTTCTTTCTGAATTTTTATTCAGGCTCCTCTATCCATAGTGTCCTTTTGTCTGAGAGATGTATTTAATTTTCCACTGACGGATGGAGAAGAACTTTTGGCAATTTGTACTTATATGATTCAGTACTTAGTTTTGATAGATATTGTTTTTTTTTTTTTTTAGGAGTTTTGGCTCTTATCAACCTTTTGGCTTTCAATTCTTGGCATGGGATCATTTATATATAACATGATGTTTACCCTGCTTCCTTTCCGTGGGTCTTCTATTGTCACCCCCTCGAACCTTTTTTTTTAGATGTGAAATGGATTGAGCCTCAAAATAGTATTCTAGACCTTTTGATCCTAAGTTATTTTATAGGGATTAAGCAAGACTTCAATGTGTTCATAGCCATTTAGGAAAACTGATTAAATAGAAGAAAATCTATCAGATCAAACAATAGTACATAGTCTTATGCCCAAGGATTTCAGTTAATCCAGAACTTTGATGCTTTCCATGCAACGAAAAGTTTGCCTCTTTTATTGAAACCAAACCAAATTTAACTAGAAACAATCAGCAATGAAATAAAACAAAGTAAACAACCCAATCAATTTATTTATATACANAGGTTTCATAACTAAACCATTAACTGGTAAGGTCTCTTCCCAACCCTGTAAATCTTGCAATTTGTAGGTTGAGGGGCCAATTTTGGCTGCAATCTTAAAAGGGCCAACCCATAACTGTTGAAATTTCATGTGCTTTCCCTTTTCATCATGCGGGTGATCCCACTTAAGAACCAGGTCTCCCACTTCAAATTCCCTTTTTCCAACTTTATGTTTATGAAACCACTGCTTTACTATCTCCTATAAATGCTTAAAATGTTCTTTGGCCTTGTATCTAGACTCTTCTGCCTTCAAAATATTATAGATTCTAATTTGCAGGATTTCATTATTTGTGCCTCTTGACTCCTGCGCTATTATGGAAGAGGGTAGCATAATGTTGGGGGGAAGAATGGCTTCTTTTCCATAAACAAGACTATATGGTGACACACCTAAGGAATTATTGGGTGTAACCCTATCATCCCAAAGAGCATTTGGTAATGTTGAATGCCAACTCCTCTGGTTTTCTATCATGGTCTTTTTTAAGATTCTAATCAGATTATTGTTTGTAGATTCTGCCAAACCATTTCCCTGTGGATAATAGTTTGCAAAATAATGCAACTTAATTCCTTTTTCATGAGAAAATGTAGTCAATCTAATAGAGGAAAAATAAGTAGCATTATCAAAAACTAAAGAAATTGGAACCCCAACCTGGTCATAATATGATCTTGCAAGAAGTCCATGACCGCTTCTTCATTCACTTTAGGCAACAGAATGGATTCAACCCATCGAGTGAAGTAATCAGTTGCCTTCAGCATATATTTATGTTGCAAGGAAGAGTTTGGTTTTATCTCTCCAATGATATCAATTCCCCATTGCTTGAACGGTTATGTTATCATTACAGGCTTTAATGATCCTGCCGCTTTAGCTTGTCTTCCTCCACACCTTTGGCAGGTATCGCATTTTCTCACATGGGCATGTGCATCTTTGAACAGTGTGGGCCAATAGTATCCAGCTCTAATAATTTTATGGGCTGTCGTATCTCTGGGAAAATGACCTCGAGTATGCCCGTCATGTAACTCTATCATGACTTTATTCGCATCTTCTTTCTCTAAGCATCTAAGAAGAACTCCATCATAATTCTTCCTAAATAATATTCCTTCAACGATTTGATATGAAGCTGATTTAAGGCGCAGCGCTCTTCTTTGTTTAGGATTCCAATGTTTGAGTAATAATCCTTCCTGAAGGTAATGCACAAGATCTCGATACCAGGAATCTGGAGCTGCGAAAAGAGGACATACATTTAATAGATGTAACTCAGCTTCGTTTTCCCAATTGTTTTCTTCATTTTTTTTACCTTCCGCCATTAATTTGCATAGCCATTGCCCTTTAATTATAGATGCTGCTTTGAATTCGAGGTCATATTCTTGTAAAGTTGTTACCCAGTTGCCTCTCCTTTCTCCCAACTCCTTTTGTATGAAAAGAGACCTCACGACTGGGTATGGGACTATTACCTTTGTTCAGTTCTTAAGTATGTATGGCCGGAATTGTTTTATCGCTTTGAAGACGGCATAAGCTTGTTCATCCACAGTCGGGTAATTCAATTTGTCCCCCTGCAAACCAATGCTCATAAATGATATGGGGTATTCATCTCCCCCATCTTCCTTTTGAGTAAGCACTATTGCCACTAAAACATCAGGCACGAAAGTGTACAAAATAAAATCTCTTTCAAAATCTAGACTTTTAAGAGAAGGTGCATGAGCAATAGAGGTATTTATTTCACTGAATGCATTCTTTTCTACATCAGTCCACTTGAATTCTATACTTTGCTTCACCATTTGCTGCAAATCTTTAATGATTTGAGTGAAATCTAGCACAAACCTTCGCACAAAATTTACTGTTCCCATGAATGATTGCATGCCTTTCTTATTATGGGGTAAAGGGATCTATTCAAACACCTTAATCCTTTCTAGGTCTATGGAGATCCCTTTTTTAGAAATGATGTGACCCAGTAGCTTTCCTTCTATAACAACAAACACACACTTCTTGGGATTCAATGAGATACCATATTTTCGGCAACGCTCGAATTTTTTTTTAATATGGAATGCGTGTTCTTATCTCTTCTTTGAAAATATCATGATATCACTGAGGTATACTAAAACACTATGGCCAATCAGACTATGGAAAGCTATATCCATAGCCCTCTGGACAGTAGCTCCAACATTTATGAGCCCAAATGGAATCCTTCTGTATGCAAAAGTTCCCCACCTAGTTTTGAATGTAGTCTTAAGTCTATCCTCTTCAGCTACCAACACTTGATTGTAGCCAAAGAATCCATCTAACAGTGAAAATAATTCAGAACCTGAAACCATCTGTAATATCTATTCCATGGGCGGGACTGGATAATTGTCTTTGTCTGAAGCACTATTTAGATTCCTGAAATCCACACATAGCCTAATCTCTCCAGATTTCTTCCTTACGGGTACCAAATTTGAGACCCATTCTGAGTGTCTAACTTTGAATATGATTTTAGCATCCAGTAATTTATTTACTTCATTCTGAATTAAAGGCTCCAGTTTTGGATGCATTTTTCTTAAGGGCTGCTAATAAGGCTTAACCCCATATTTAATAGGGATAACATGCTGAATAATCTTGGTGTCATAAGTTTTCACATATTCATATGTCCAGGAAAAAACATCCTTGTATTGTTTGAATAAACTAATGAACTTATTTCTCTCACCCTAGGAGCAACACTTTCCCAAAATCACATATTTGGGCTCAACTTGAGTTCCTAAGTTTATCAGCTCGAATTGTAAAGATGAGCTGTGAGTCTTGACATTTGCTGGTCTTCTAAATTTTTTGTTTAGATCAAACATTCGCTCTAAAGTCCTGACTCCTTTAGGAATGAATTTGTCAAATTTTAGCTCAGCCTGATGTTCTTCATCATCGATAATTTTCCCTTTGAACGTATCATCATTTTTCAAGCATTCAATAATCTGCTGATCATCATCAAAAACTCGTAAATTTGTAATCATGTCTGGAACCAAAGGTCTCAAAAGCAATTCAATAGAACACCTGTTGTTAGAGGGTACAATCCTTGCAGCTGAGGTAGGTAACAAGTCAGCTAAGGCATTTTTAAGTCTAGGAATTGATACAATATTAAATGCATAAAAACTTTTAAGCAAATCCCATACTTCATTTTCATAAGATTTTAAATGAGGTGAAATGCAATGTATCTGATTTTGAATCTATTTTACAACTATTTCAGAATCTCCATATACTTTCATATTTTCTACTTTTAATTCAATTGCTTTTCTCATCCCCTGAACCAATGCTTCATATTTGACTATGTTATTGGTACATTCAAACTCTAATCTACATGGAATAAAGTTTTTATTCTTCTTTGGATCAATCAGGACACAACCGGCTCCTGATCCTTCCAATGTCTTAGATCCATAAAAAAAAAATGTCCAAAAACTATCTATTTTTACTGTACATGAATCAAACTCTACATCTAAAGCTAAGTCTACTATTTTACAATCAATTTCATCAGCCTGTGAAAACCAAAGGAGATCAGGCTGGGTGTCTGATGTACTGCTGGCTTCTTCCTCTTGGTAATTTCCCGGTTCTAGCTCAACGAAGTAGTTCCCCAATACAGAATTCACTAGTTCATTCTTATCCTCCAACTGAGTGACATTGTGTTTCATGTGAGGCTCTCTTAAAATTTTAATTTGATTGGGGAATCCTTTATAAGGAAACCACAGATATGACCAGTCGGATGCAAAATACCCATCCAGCTTCAGTGACTAGTCCCGACTCAAAACAAGTCCATAAGCCTCAGGTATGTCTGCTACTACAATATCAATGAATTGACATACCTTTTCATTTGAAGATAAGCGAATGAGCACATCCTCCATTTCACCAACTACTTTCACATTGGTCATGTCCAGCTGAGTAAACTTCTAGGTAGATGGTTTGGGTTTTCCATTTATCGTTTTGCAGACTAAAAGAGGCATGACATTTACTGATGCCCCTGAGTCTATTAGATAGTTGTGGACGTTATGGTTGAAAATTTCAAAAGTGAGGAGAAAAGGTGGAGTTTTATATTTGGACTTACCTCCCACACTTGTTTCCCCAATTTCTTCTTCTTCATGTTGGGTATTAGCAAGAAGTTTCTCTTCAGGTGCTTCTAGTGCTTTTAACATTTTTTCTTTCTGCTATAGCACATTGCACATCTCAAATAGTGAAATATTTTCTTTTACCTTTTTGATATCTTCTACAATGTCATACTCCATCTTATGTTCTGTGAAACTCGTCTTTACATTATTTATCTTCTCTTCAATGGGCTTAGTCAGCATGTTGATTTTCTTTGGATTTTGACTGGTAATGGTGAACTCGGGAATTTTATTTGATGTGGTATTTTTCTGAAATTTATTTACATTCTTTTGAAGTATTTTAATCTTTGGGAGTATAAAATTGTTTTCTTTTATCAACCCTTGGATTCTCGTTGTCAAATTTGTTTCTGAGATATCATCATGTATTAGATCATTTTCCTCTTTGGTGTCAAACATCGAGACACAGTCCCATAAAACAATGGCATCATCCTCTTGTTTTTCTGTTGACTTGTTATTATATTTTCCCTCCTCATCGTTAGCCTCTATTAATTTGGAATCTAGTAGCTGATTCATTACTAATGTCATTGAATTTATCCATTGAGGACAATTATTTTCAGAATGGGGTTGCTGGTGGAAAGTGCAAAAGTTATCCATTCCTACCTCTATTAAGTTCATTGATGCAGGACTATGTGGAGGAGGTTGGGATTGATTGTTATCCTCTTTCTTCTTGTAATAAGGCTGATAAGACTTCTGAGCCTCATTTTCCTTTTCCAAGTCTATTATTCTATTGGAAACCTTATGCATCATCTTTGCCATTCCTTCGAAATCATGTGATCGTTCCTCTTAAGGCTTAGTAAATAACAAAGCTTTCTTCCCAAAAAAATTTTCTCCTGACTGCTCAGGATAATCTTCTATGCTTTCCTTTTCAGCTTCTACTCTCTCTGCTTCTTCATAAGTCTCTACTAGTGTAGGTTTGGATTTCATCTTAGAAAACATGGCCAAATCGGGCCCTAGGGCTGAAGTATAATATTCAATCAGAACTTTATCTGAGGGCTTATCAATTTCAGAAAAATTCTTAAGATAGCCTGCAAACCTTTGAGTAAAGCTATGCACCTTCTTTTTTCTTTCTTTCTTTAAAGCGCACAGTCCTTTCATGAGGGCTGCATGAGTCTTCTGGGCTGCATATTTGCTTCTGAATATCCTTTCAAAAGTATCCCAGTCTGGGATTGAATTTGCAGGCAAACCAAAATACCAAGAGGTTGATGCCCCTTTAGAGGTATGAGGAAAAAGTCTGTAGACTACATCTTCGTGTTCTCCAGCCTTTAGTCCTTCTATTGCCAAGTAGAAACTTTGCAAATGATCATCTACTAATATATTTTCATTTTGGTCAAACTTGGGCAGCATCTTCTCAAAATCTTGAGGTAAGTCATGCAAAGGAGGTGATAGGTTTAGAGGTGATTTGGCTCTCCAAGTGGGTGGTATATTTGGTGGGTTAGGTGGTTGATTTGCATTTACGCCCACCATTATTTTGGGTGGAGAGTGAGGTGGTGAATGAATAGGAGTATTAACAGGTGAACCATAAGGTGTATTTGGGCCCACTTGGTTCAAAGGTTCAACCACTTCCTGCAATTTTGTTTCTACCAATTCTTCCAAATATCCAACCAATACTGAGTCTTCCAATATAGGATGGTCTTTTTTCTTATACTCTCTCCTAGGTAAATCAAGGATAGTAGGTTATCCTCCAATACTCTTCACATATGCTCTGGTATGTCTTCTCAGATCATTAACAACTTCGTTATCGACATAATACAAATGTTCTTTCCACTTCTCTTCAGGATTTGGATTGGGAAATGAACTACTTTCAAAACTATCACTGGTGGAGTAATTTGGAGGAAATGGGTTTCCTCAGCCAGCCATGCACTAGTGGCCCTCTTTTTAGCACCAAAAACTGTTGATGCCTGGAAAATCATAGGCGACAACAGGAAGGGATTATCCCCAGTAAACGTTCCCAACTAGCTCGTGACTGTTTGGTATGGGCAATCCATCCGGTTTGGGGTCCAGCTACTGTAGGTAAAGTAACAAAAATAAAGGGTTCTACCGGTTGCAGCCTGGTCCAGCATGTATATTTTGGTGTTTTTTAGTTTTAAGTATGAAATGCAAGTGCCTATCTAAAATGCATATTGATCAAGAGTACAAGGAGCGGTCACAATGTGATGCACAGGTTCTTACCTCTCGTCTTAAAATCTCTCGCATCTAAATCACACACGGCAAGAAATTCAACTATCTAACGAAGCTGTCCCTAGGGAGCGATATTATCATTTAATGAGTAATGTATTACTGTTCATGCTTTAAGAAAAATTACAGGTAGTTGTTCTTTAATTCTAAACACATAAACATGAATATATAGATGAACAACAAGATAGATCATTGTTTATTAAAGCATTCATTACTCATAGTGGAAATTATCATAAAATAAACCAGAGAACATTCATACAATAACATAGGTTCAACAATTTAGAACGATCTCACATGTAACGTCCCCGACCCTCCGACCGACGAAGAGGATGCCACCATGGCCTTAACCATCCGGGAAAATCACCCCATGAACATGGATATACATAAAATGATGAAACAAAAATGCTTTGAACTAGAACATGCATACATGATTATTTATCATACACAACGGAAGCAAACATATGTTAATACAAGCATTCAACATGTTCATCATATTCATTAACAGTAAATATAATTTCAGAAGTAAAATAGACAAGATTACTTATCTTAGGAGGAACTCGTTCCACAACCAGCTACGTCGCTGCAACGTTCCACCCAACCATAGGCCAGCGTGCTCCTTAATCTCTCAGCAACGCTGCCACCCCAGAGTTGGGCATGATTTCCCAAGGAATAAAGAACAAGCATGCTTACACATATCCAAGGATACATAAAACACAACCAAGCTAACACAGTTGGGTTTATCAAGCCATCCACAAGACAGCCAAGCCAACATGGTCAAGTTTATCAGGACATCAAGGAGCTAGGAAAGGCTAAATTCTAAGCTGGTGAGCCCATTACAGAGCTAGAAACCCCTACACCAAAACTATCCTGACTTCTAAGACACCCACACACACCCAACACAAGGAATCAGTCCCTTCTCTGCTACACAGTCCCTCATCCCCTGACTTCCCTTCCAGTGCTATTCAAGGGTTGTGGAGAAGAAATCCAACCCTCTAGCTATGTCTGTGTGGTTTCAAAACACACCAAAATTATCAAGCAAAAAAATCCCCCATCCCTGTGGAAATTGAACCCAAGTGTTAGAACAATTACACTCACAACAATTGCCAATTACACATGCAAATTACTCACAAAAGGAGACTGAATATGGAGCAGAACACTAATCTGTATTGAATAAGTGTACAATAGCCAACCTTGTGAATTCATAGGCTGCCACAATAAATAATTACATGAGATATTTGAATGCATGAAGATTCCATTTGAATTGAGTCAAAAGCAGGCTTACTAAATCTAAGCAAATCCCCCATAGGTGCATAAAGCAGTTTCCAAAACTGTCTAGGAGCTCACGAATTGGCAAAATAAATTAGGTAAGCTAATAGGTGGTGGAATTACAACTCATACATGATTTTCATAGGAGAAAATAGTGGAGGATGTTGAGGACAAAAAACACGTTAACTTCACCTAGTCAAACTTTCCCAATTGCCTTAAAACTCAGAAAAAGTAGGCAATAAAGCAGAAAAAGCAGACATGTGCTAGGGAGGCCAGGAATAAATCAGATTTGATTCCAAGAGGTTTCCCAAGTGATCCATGACTCAAATTTAGCAAGTTTGAACACTATGGATGTGTGGAGGACAACTGGCATAAGGTGGAATATGGAAACTAGGCAAATAAGACAAAAAATGGATTAATTAATGTCTAAGGTAGCTAACTATGGGTTGATTATTCTAACACCCCCCCTTAAGCCTGATTTATGAGTAAAATATCAGAAAATTATAGGGCCTAGCAACAAGGATTAGTCACCCTTTACATACTGCATGTCCATTTAACCAAGGAAAGAGGCAAAAACCCAGTGGGAAAAATCCTCCCTTAAACATGGACTGTAAAACAAAATTTGGAAATCTTGTCATCACTCATGCTTCACAGCATGATCAAAAATCCCCAGCAGTGATTTGAGATTGCTGAATGTCTTCTCACAAAAAACTTTGGTGGAGATATATGCTACTTGTTCTGAAGATGAACAGAATAGTAGGTGAATGGTGCCATCATGCACAAGATGTCTGATGTAGTGCATATGGATCTCAATGTGTTTGGTTCTCTACTTCTGAATTGGATCATTGCATATTTGAATGGTACTCTGATTATCATAGTAGATAGTAGTTGAGTATTTTGATTCAAAGCCACACTCTCCAAGTAACCCCTACAACCGTTAAACATTGAGTTGCTGCATTTACAACTCCTCTGTAGTCTGCTTCTGTAGATGAGAGTGCAATGGCACTCTATTTCTTGCTTGACCAGCTGATTGACCCTTCTGCAAGCATGAAAACATATCCTAATGTTGACTTTTGATCTGTGCTGTCACCTGCCCAATCACTGTCAGTAAACCCAATCAATTCAAGATCAGATTTAGCTTTATAGAAGATCCCATGTGTCCTTGTTCCTTGAACAAAGTTAAGGATCCTTTTGGATTCTCTCAAATGGATCTCATGAGGCTGATCCATGTATATTGAAGCCACACTTACTGCATAATAAATATCATCTCTATTAAGTGTAAGATACAACAAACATCCAATCAATTGCCTATACAGTGTATTGTTTACCATAGGTGAAGAATCAGCTTCTTCAAGCTTCACTCCTGAAAGGAAAGGAGTCTTGCTTGGCTTGCAATCCTTCATTTTGAATTTGTTCAGCAAATCCAAGGCATACTTGGACTGATGTACTTTGATTCCTTCTTTGGTTTGAACAATATCGAGCCCCAAGAATTGGCTCAATAAGCCCAAATCTGTCATTGAGAAGGCATGGTTCATTGCATCCTTCAAGGAAGAAATATCATCCTTTGAGCTTCTTGTAATGAGAAGGTCATCAACATATAAAACAATTATAATTAATGAACCATGAATCAGCTTCAAATAGACATTTGGATCTTATTTGCATCGAACAAAATTCAGTGATAGCAGAAAGCTATCAATCTTGGCATACCAAGCCCTGGCGGCTTGCTTAAGCCCATACAATGACTTCTTTATCCTGCACACAAGAGATGGGTTAGTAGAAAATCCTTGAGGCTGCTATATTTATATCTCTTCAGTGAGATCTCCATTCAGGAAAGCACACTTCACATCCATGTGATGTACTTCCCATTGCTTTGAAGCTGCAATGGCTAAGGCTAGCCTGATGGAGTCCATATTTGCCACTGGTGCAAAGGTCTCATTGTAGTCTATGCCATGAACCTATGAGTAGCCCTTGGATACCAATCTGGCCTTGTACTTCAGAGGTGAACCATCAGCAGCAAATTTGGTTTTGTACACCCACTTACACTGAACTAGCTTCCTCCCTTGGGGGAGATCAACCAACTCCCAAGTGTTGCTCTTCTGGAGTGAGCTGAACTCTTCCTTCATGGATGCTTGCCATCTTGGATTATTTGCTGCATATTCATATGTTTTTGGATCTTATTCAATCATCATATAGCATTTCTCTGGAAACATAGGATCTTTCATGCACATAGCACTCTCAAATTGAGATCTAGTCCTCATAGGATCATTAGGATTTCCAGCTGGTTCTCTAGCTGCATGAATGGTATTGGCTGCCCATTTTGGTCTCATAGGAATGTTAGGATCTGCAATAAAATCATCATTATCAGACATATCAGAATCAGCATGTTCAACTATCTCTTCACTTACATTCAGAGGTTCTGGTGGTGAAGAGGATTCTCCAACTTCCACTGCTGCTAGGGGCTCTTCTTGAAACTGAACACACCTTTCAATGGAGGATTTGTTTTTGCTCAAATTGATCCACTTGTACCCTTTTGAATATTCAAAGTACCCAACAAATAGACACTCTTGGATTTGGGGCTGCAAAGCCTTCCTCTTTTCTGTTTGAATTCTAGCCCAAGCCCTTGTGCCAAAAATCCTAAAATGGGTCACATCTGGCTTGTTCCCACTCCATGCTTCAAAAGGAGTCATACCATCAAGTTGTTTATGAGGCACCCTATTCTAGATATAGGATGCATACTTTATAGCTTCGGCCCAGTACTTTGGTGGAAAAGTCTTAGCCTCCATCATGCAGGTTGCCATCTCTTTCAGTGATCTGTTCTTCCTCTCAGCAACACCATTCTGCTATGGTGTGTAAGGGATAGAATGTTGCGTCTGAATACCTACATATGCAAAATATTGAATAAACTCAGACTTGACATAATTACCACCATTGTTAGATCTAAGGACCTTGAGTTTCCTCCCAGACTGGTTTTCACCAAAGCCTTAAAGACTTTGAAGAGGCCAAAAACTTTAGACTCGTGTTTCAGGAAGTAAACCCAGCAATACTTGGAAAAGTCATCTATGAATGTCAATGCATATTTGGCTTGACTCATTGACATATGAGAAAATGGGCCAGCAACATCACTGTGGATCAACTCAAGAGGTGTAGAGGTTCTCTCATGACTAGCTCTCTCAAATTTATGCTCTGGGTGCTTTCCTAGGATGCAACCTTGACAGACTCCTTTGGAAAACTTAATCTTTGGTAACCCTATGACCATTTATTTTTCACTAAGATCAGAAATATACTTGTAATTTAGGTGGCCAAATCTTTCATGCCAAATATTTCTTGCCTCATTAGCATGAATCAGAAGATCAGAGGGGTTTGAGTAGGGTAGGAAGTGTGAGAACATGTATACCTTTGAAGTGTGGTTTGCAACTCCTTTTGCAATGAATTTACCACTTGAGATCTATGTGATCTCAACTTCATCAGGGGAGAATATGACCTTCTTTGGATACCATGTGTGGGTCATCTGATACACTGATAAGAGGTTAGAGGCAAGACCTGGAACATACAACACATTGCTGAACTTACCATGGTCAAGATCAATCCTCCCTTTGCCCAAACTTTCAGTCAGAGAGTCATCTCCTAGTACTATTGGTGGACCTTTCGACATGTCAATTGAGGCGAATTCCTCCTTGGTCGAAACCATATGTCTTGAAGCTCCAGAATCAATGATGAAACTAGGTGAGCTTGATGTGCCAGCAACCAATGCATGAACTCTCTCTCTGTCTTCTGAATTTGATCCTCCTTCCCTCTTCTTTGAGCTGTCTGGAAGGGAGATGCCATTCTTCTCCAGGAGTTGGGTTAGCATGTCTATTTGCTTCTTCATGCAAGATCTTTTAGAATGATTTTCCTTACTGTAGTATGCGCACTTGCTCATTTCTCCTTTGTTCTTCTTCTTCTGGGGGTTCTTCTTGGAACCTTGAGGATCCTCTAGAGACTTGTTCTTGTATCTCTTTTGCTTGGGTGTATTTTTAGCTTTCTTCTTGCCTTTTGAATCCACCCTCGAATCTCTAGCAACCAAAGCTTGGTATTTGGATGTTTTGATGGTGCCCATCATCACCAATTTATCTTGTTCTTGTGTGAGAGATTCCATGAAATGTGCAAGGCTATGCATTTTCCAGGCTCGAGCTGTCAACTTTGTGGAATAAAAGGTCGAAAAAAACACTAAATAGTTAGGGCCAAGCTTCGAGAGTATGGCCAAGACCAGATGATCATCCTTCTTTTCGATCCCACATTGTTTTAGCTGCAAAACAAGTGCTTTGAACTTGGAAAAATAGATTTTCAGGGATTCAAAGCTAATGGGACTCAGGGAGATCAATTCATTTTCAATTTGATGTCCCCTCATCTCATCTGTCTTTCCAAAAAGATCAACAAGCTTCTCCCGTACTTCATTCGGTGATTTCAATCCATCAAGATGGAAAAGGAGGTCTCTGGATATACTCAGACACAAGAGACCATAGGCCTCATCCCTCTTGTTGTGCCATTTAATCTTCTCTGCAGCTGCATTGGGCTCTGCTTCTATTACCATAGTCACTTTGTAGAGGCCTTTCGCTCTCAACAGTATCTCCATCTCTTCTTTCCATTCAAAGAAGTTAAATGGAGTCAAGATGATCTTCTGAGATTGATCCATAGCTCAGAAAAATGTCCCGTCAGTCAGCAGAATGCTCCCAGTCAATGATGTCGAACCTGCAAAACAAATTGGAAGGAGATAAATCAATATACAAAGGATCTAATACCATGTGGAAATTAAATCCAGGTGTTATAACAATTACACTCACAATAATTGCCAATTACACATGCAAATTATTCACAAAAGGAGACTGAATATGGAGCAGAACACTAATATGTATTGAATAAGTGTACAATAGCCAACCCGATGAAGTCATAGGCTGCCACAATAAATAATTACATGAGATATTTGAATGCATGAATATGCCATTTGAATTGAGTCAAAAGCAGGCTTACTAAATCTAAGCAAATCTCCCATAGGTGCATAAAGCAGTTTCCAAAACTGTCTAGGGGCTCATGAATTGGAAAAATCAATTAGGAAAGCTAATAGGTGGTGGAAGGACAACTCATACATTCTTTTGATAGGAGAAAGAGTGGAGGATGTTGAGCACAAAAAACAAGTTAACTTCACCTAGTCAAACTTTCCCAATTGCCTTAAAACTCAGAAAAAGCAGGCAATAAAGCAGAAAAAGCAGACATGCACTAGGGAGGCCAGGAATAAAGCAAATTTGATTCCAAGAGGTTTCCCAAGTGCTCCATGACTCAAATTTAGCAAGTTTGACCAATATGGATGTGTGGAGGACAACTTGCATAAGGTGGAATATGGAAACTAGGCAAATAAGACAAAAATTGGATTAATTAATGTCTAAGGTAGCTAACTATGGGTTGATTATTCTAACAATCCCCACTCCAAACATAGTCCAAAGACCAACCACTGCATACACGCAACAACAAGCGATTCACATCTTGGGCAGGGGCAATCAATTCCTGGGTCGTTCTTGGCCCTATCATGGCCAAAACGACTTGATACAATCCACAAAAACCAAAACGTAAGGGAGACCATAGAAAACCTGTGAATCTTGGGAAGAACGAGGGCAACCACAAATCAGGGAAAGAACAATAGCCCTGATCTCAACATTGAAGTGACGGGAAAATTACACGGCCATACCAGTCTGTGAGGAAAACATACACCCACATAATCCACAAAATCCGTATGTAAACATGCACACACAGAATGTGAATGGGTTATTCACAAGGGAAAATTGTGGGTGAAAGAACACGACTCCCATCTCGCTGCATGAGACCAAAATAGGAAAAGAATCCTCTGCGTGAGACACAGGGAATTTTTCCTTGCATGAGATTGAGCGACAATGGAGAACAACGTAGTGGAGAGAATGGAGAGTCCCCCATGGAGTGATGGCGGTGGTGGTTTTCCTAGCCAACGTGCGGGTCAACCTGCTGGTGGAGTGTGCGTGTGGGCAAGGACTGACAGTCCTGCCACACTCCACTCCTCAGCCATAACTACCTCAACTACTTTGTAGAGCATTAAAATGGTAGTTGGATAAGACAAGGAAATATGGGCAAGTCAAAAGGGTTTAACAGCTGACACGTGGATTTTCCCCATAGGTTCAAAGTTTAACAATTCCCCCCCTTATCCTTAGGAAAATCATGCCCTTTTCAATTTAGTTGCCGTGAACATAGCTGGTTGGGTTATTTAATTAAAGATGCATATTTACATGATGCCAAAACTTAATATATGTGTCGTATATCATGATATCTAGTGTGATGCCAAAGGATATTATGATGTTTCATATAGAAAAGGAATGAGTAATTCACTCTATATTATGTAAAATGAGTTATATCACATGCATCATGGAGTAATATTCTCCTATTACCACTAATTATAAGGAGGTGGGAACTCATTTATCCCACATGTATTATGGGATGATATTCTTACATACCTCTAGCTATAAAATAGAGGTGAAGGAGACCATTCGGGTAATATGTTGAAACTATTGTGAACAATATTGTAAATAGATGCTAAGCATATGTGGGTGGATGTAAAGTGTAATAATGGATATTTATGGAGAATAAAGAATATCGTACCTTCCCCTGTATGTTTCCATATTTGGGATTTTAACAACTACATATGGTGTACTATGTCTTTTTATCTTTTCCCTCTCCTACTATTTGATTATTTGGTGTATGTAAGGATAGGATATTAGACTACATAGATTCCAGTTATTTATTTACATGTTAGTGAATGTATTGGTGTATGCTTATGCATACTTCTCAATATTATAACATACACTATGTAGCTAATTTCAAAAATGATATATCATATGTTGGACTATGGAATTTTTTCATTAATCAAATAAAATAGTCAAGGGATCTCTAACTAAATAGTTCATAAGGAACAAAACTTGTTAAGGTTTTGAAAATTATCTAGCAATCTAGGTGGGTTTGATTGTGGAGAAAAGTCCATAGTTAAGTTCTCTTGGGCTAGTAGACTCTTGGGATAGGTGACATACTGGGAATTCCATGTTACTGAGTGAAATTTGAGGAAGTGATGATTTGTATTATTATATTCACTTATATAATCTCAATCCCACATGTTAAACTTTGTGAGCATCACCCAATGCAATGGGTGCTAAGTAGACTATTCAAAACTATGATAAAGTGATTAGTATACTCATGGGACATCGGTCATATATTAATGACTTACACTACACATAATCCAAAAAATTATAGATCGTATGCTTCACTAAAAAATACCATCAATAATAAAACTTGTATTTTTTTAAAACCTTACATGAGTCTTGTGCCACTTGGCATTAATGCACTTAATTGGTCCAATATTTTTCATTGATTTATCTCTCAGATTCTTGAGATTGTATTGGGACAATATGGGGGTTAGAATAAGACATGGATAATACAATTATAAATTCCTCAATGAGAACTACACACATTATTAACTAGAATTGGATTTCAACACTCATAGTCCCCCCCTCTGCCCCCCTTTTTTTTAATTCAGAACATTTGATACTAAACATCGGTCAATCAATGAGGCCCATAAGTGACATGAATTTTGAAGGTTACCATATTTCCATATGGTTTCAAAATGGAAAAAGTAGGAATCATAGAAAATTTATCAATAATTACTATCATGCCATCAACCCATATATTTAATTCGCTACTATTAACATTTTATTTATATTCCCAAAAACCTTACTTATGTGTACACTTCACATACCCCACCACCAAAACTAGTTCAAAAAATGGAGACATATGTAGATGAATCATCTAGGAATTAAATAAGGAAAATGGTATATTTTTGGAAAAATATTTAGGTAAGCCACAACCCATAAATTCTAATTATATGTTGTCCCAATAAGCACTTTTAAAATTTTGAACCTATGCCACTAATATGATGCCCTAAAACTAGTCATAATTATGTAAAAGGTTCTTCTTAATGACCAAGGGACAAGTGAAGGAGTATTATATACTATTGAAAATATAAAAAACATATCTACATCATCCCCAATCCCATACTTTATCCTACATTTAATTTATAACGTAATCTGAACACCGAAGTCAATATAGTGCAATTTGAACCCCGAGAGATGCACAATTGACATATGTCATAGGTTGGGTATATGAATTTCGAATTGGGAGAATGAGGGATCATTGGAAATATTATCCTGAGAAATGCATGGTTCAACCATTTTTTAATACAAAAATAAAAAATAAAAATAAAAAATAGAATCATTTTTATATTCTCTGCAAAACCTGATTTATGTGAGCCTGCCTAGTGACTAGTGAAAAGGGTCAACATTGAAACATTTGCAAATTGTATTCACTTTGAAAAACTATGACCTGATTAACCATAACATGTAATATTTTGATGCATGAGATTTTTTTGACTCAATATTAAGTTGGGGATAGAATCCTTAAAGGCCAAAATATTGTGAGCTTCAATTGAGCCAGACATGGTTGAATCAAATCCAAATAAGTGACAACAAGATATTGTTAGGATCTATGACCTTAGTTGATATCATGAAAATTTTTGGAGGGATATAGTATGATATAGAAATATCTCAATTTGAAATTCAAATCGAAATACTAGCCCAAGCTTAGTGCATGAGGCCTTAATACCAAAAAACAAAAACAATTTATCCTAGTGTGACCAACTCAAGTGAGCTAATACTGAAAATCCATACCCTTATAGTGTTTTATAAGTGATTTTTCATATTAATGGCCAATGACTATGACCCTATAATACTCTTAAATGTAATAAAACTATGACTATAATGATTCCTATGTTGTTCCTATTTGATGCAGGATCATCAACTAGTTTCGGTTTAGATGACTTCTCGAAAGCCATTTTAGGTTATTAAAGGGATTTGGTTCCCTAAACTTAGGGAGTTAGGTTTGTTTTTAATAAATTTAATTTATGTTGGGAGTTATATTATGAATACTTTTAGTTTTTATAAAGCTATTCCTTTTTCTTAGTTCTGTCGCATTCAGCTAAACAATAAAAAAATCTAATCCTCTATTCCAAGAATGATTATGGAAGTCCTCTTGTAAGTCATGTACTTTGTGAATCTCCATGTAGTTTACAATTGATTGTAATGATCTATTAATGTGCACGATGTTAATGATATTGAGAATTTGATTGATAGAATAATTTTCTATATTGGATCCTTGAATGCCATTCATAAAGCATAAGTTGGGTGCTTATTCCAGATATTTGAGTTAGTAATAGAGGTATGGTTCATTACCAGTCTTAATGATGAATACAATGGATTGTGTTGACCTCCTTCACAAATAACATCGAATACTATGTGATGGAAGGGAATAGGTGTTGAGAAGAGTAAAACACCACTCATTCTGGTGGAATTGAAGTGATCATGACTTGCATTACCAATGATGGTGGTGGATTGAAGAGGCATATATCGAAACCTATGAAACTATATTGCAAAATATGAAACCACTAAGCCATGAGAAACAATCCTTAGTCTGAGTCTTGAAGAGGATCTAGGTGTGTTGGAATTCAAAACAAATATCTATCTCTATATTACTTCAACCAGCTAAATCGAATATGTAGGGAAAGTGATATTTTTAGTTGTCAGTTCTTGGATATTTTATTTCTCACTAAGTGAGGGAGTATGAAAGGAAGAGGAGCAAAAGGAACTCTTATTGGATTTGTTTCTTTTCTACATAGTAGAATGTGACCTAAATCCAATTACTAGCTCAATCAGCCACCATTGTATTCTTGTAGAAAGAAGGCAGAGAGTTTACTGAGATAGTGAAAGTTCACTTAGCAATGTAAAACAAATGAATATGGGTCAATAAATGGTGATAGTTAACTAACAATTTGACCGATTATTTAATTCTAAACTTGTAAGTTAACTGAATTGGAGGTTAAGAATTTGGAGATTTAGTTTTCCTTGACAAATACGTTTTCTTTATTTTAAACTTAGGAGTTAGCAGGTTTGGTGATTTTGTTAACCCACCCTTGGATGTGAAAAATCATTTAATCCTACACCATTAATGTTATCAGAGTGGGTTAGAATCATCCTCTCATTCATCAATTGATTTATTTAATTAAGATATGTCTCTTAGAGTTGGTGAAAGAGGTTAGGGTGGTCAAAAAGGAATACCAACAACACATGAAGAACTATAAGTAGATTTGTGAATACTATGAGTTCAATTTCAAGCCCATGAAACTGATAGGGATAGAAATGTTGGAGTTGGAGATGTTAGTGAACAAGAGGAGGAACCTCCATAAGAAGTGATAAGTATCTTGTAATCAATGCTTAGGGAGAATACAAGACCAAATCTAGAAATGTCTACTTATCATGGTAGTTCGAATGTTGAGGAGCGGATTGATTGGATCAATATGATGGATAAGTTCTTTAAGTATGAAGACACGAATGATGATAAGAAAGTTAAGGTTGTTGTCACTAGGTTGAAGGGACATGTGGCCTTACAGTGGGATAGTTTGCAGGAAGAAAGGATGAGATAAGGAAAAGAGAGGATTAAAAGTTGGGACAAAATGGTTTCCAAACTAAGAGGTATGTCTTTTCCTAAATATTATCAAATATAATTGTTTAGACATAAGAAAAATATTAAATAGAGTTTGATGACTATTAAGGAGTGCATTGAGGTATTCTAATGGATAAACTTGAGAGAACATTATGTAGAAGAAATGGCAGAGAAAACAACAAGATTTTTAAATGGAATTAGATTGGACATTTAGTAGAAAATGAGCATGTTATCACCTCAAGATTTTGGTGAAGCTTATCAATTTTCCTTGAATAAAGTGGAAATATTGATGAGGAAACAAAGTGGCAAAAGAAAGAATGTCGGTAGAGGGAGAGGACAACAAGCTGGTATAGGTAAGTTCACAACACAGAAAGATTTAATTGGTACCTCGAGTTAGCAGGTGCAAGATCAAGTGGAGTCTAGAGAAATAGGATCTTAGTCCATAGGAAGAGAAAGATAAAGAGGGTCTTCCTCCATAGGGAAAGAAAGAGGAAGAGGAAGAGGAAAGAAGACTGCAAATAGATGTTACAAATGTAACGTATTGAGTCACAGGTCATTTGAATGTCCTAAAAATGAAGGTCCAAGCCAAATACATTCCCATATTCCTCAAGCAAACATTTGGGATACAAATGTACCAACAGTTGAAAATTTTCTTGAGACGGGAGAGTCCTTATTGCTAAAAAAAATATTATTGAAATGAATGAAGGAAAATAATGAGCCACCACAAAGGAATGATTTTCTCAAAATTGTCAGAAAAGTGAGAGGCAAGTGTTGTAAGATAGTGATTGATAGTGGAAGTACATGCAACTTAGTGTCTACAGAGGTAGTGGAAATGTTGAATTTAAAGGTTAGAAAACACCCATTTCAATACAAGGTGTCTTGTTTACAAAAAGGTCATCAACTATTGGTGAATTAATAATGTGAGGTAGAGATGGAAGTTATAAACTACAAATATAAATTTTTGTGTGATGTGATGCCTATGGATGTGTGTCACATATTTTCAGGAAGACCATGGTAGTTTGATATAAATGACATGCATGATGGGAGGATGAACTTATATAACTTCGAGAAGGACGGTATAAAGCACACACTTATACCCTTACAAGATGAAGGAACAATGGAGGATAATTTCTCGACGATAATGTTGATGAGTGGAAAATAATTCTTGCAACAAATGGAAGAGGAGGAGGTGAGTTTCTCTTTAATATGCAAGCCTAAAGTAGTAATTACAAATACTAGTTTCACAGACTTTCCTTTTGAAATCTAATAAATTTTGAATGAGTTTAGTGATATAGTGGGAGATGATTTGCAGATTGAGATGCCTCCAAAAATAAGTATAATTCATCGTATTGAATTGATTACATGTGCAAGTTTTCCAAATAAGGATACATATATGATGACACCCAAAGAAAATGAAGAAATTTGAAAACAGGTCCAAGAATCATTAAATAAAGGGATGATTAGAGAAATCTTGAGTCCCTGTGCTATTCCCATACTACTCACTTCAAAGAAAGGTGGTGAGTCTAAAGAAAATAACTGACATTAACATGAAAATTCCATTCAGACATTATGTAAAACACTTGAACATCTACGGTTTTAATAAAAAATTAGTCATAAATTTTGAAATTATAGCCACCATTTTAATATCTCCTCAAACACTAAAGTATCAATCTAACGCATGAAAACACATATTATTTTGGTCAAAATATTGGGCGAAACCCCAATTCTGGGGAAAACCCTAGAGGAAGAAAAAAAAATTAAGAGAATTTTTCTGAAAAACTCAATACAATGAAAATTTAAATCAACCCTTATTGATAGAATTTCACAAATCTAAAACAACACTATATACCTCAAAATCCATGCCAAAAGAACAATGGTACGATCTTAACAAACATTTTGCACAAAACTGTACGTCTTGCACTTCTCCCTGCCTTGATTTTTGAGCCCACACGTGCCTAAAAAATATGTTGTACGAATTGTACGGCCTACAATTGATGACACTAAAATTTCTTATGAAATGTTCCCACACATGTGGTTCTGCATTCTGCTATAGGCTGTTACATGAACTATTTTTAGTATTTCTTGGGAAGTGTGTTGGTGTACCTTCTCTTTGAAATCGTGTCACCTCTCTAGGGAAACTTCTCTCCCTCTTCAATTCTCTTCTTCCTCTCTCTCATTAATGGTGTGTTTCATTTTTCCTCTCTCTCTTTGTTTTATACTTTAAATTTGTAACTACTTATCTTAACCACCTAATCTAGGGTTGAGATTCATTTACAAAATCAAGGGCCATCATTTAATGCACTCAACTTTTATAACTAATTCACATTAATTATTAAACAATCACTTAAGTGAGACCCACTCTATAAAGTAGAAAACATTCCTTATTTATATAAAATTCACTAGATAAATAAATATACAAAGGACGAAGTTGAAGTCCTCCTCCTCATCACACCCTCACCAAAAATATTAGTGAGGATATTTAGAGTTATCATATTTTCAACACTTCCTCCTAACAAGGAAGGTACATAGAACCATATCCATTTCTTACTCCTGCTCTAGAATCTATCTTGGATACAAGTGCTAAACACCATACTAGAACTCTGAAGCTTGGAACTCAACTTGGTACTCATCCACCTACTCATCAACGCCATCACTATACTCACTGATTCTCCTGTCAGTTCTCTAGAGAGAATAACTTTCCTCATTAGAAACATGCACATCATATACAAATATCACCTCATCCTTTGACCTTGACACCCACCCACCTTCTCCTAGATGTATAATGTGCCCTCTCAAACATAGAGCATTTTCTTACGATCTCCTAATATAATGGTAGTACCAACTAGCTAATCTCTCTTATACAAGAAAACATGACCATATCTCACCATCATCCCATAACCTTCATCCTCGAAAGATGATACTGATTTTTTTCTAAATCTCATCCTAGGAACAAAAAGCACTTTGTGTATCTCGAAAAATTCACCAAGGTCTAGTTGGAACCTGACTGTTCCAACCCATCATATCTCCACTTGTGGACTATTTATATCTATCTGAACATAGTGTCATGGTCCCAACTCCATGGCAATCTGAAAGATATCATATATTCCAGTCATGTGTCTGGTTTCTCCACTTTCAACAACCCGGGCATTCTCAAAACATAGATCCCTATATTGGAATCAATAGAGACAAGACAAAACTCTTGCTAAAACTTTGTTACATAGGCTTCTACTGTTGTAGACATTTCCATAGATCTCTTTGTCTTCACTTTATTCTTCTTAGGACACTTATAGGCATAATGTTCCATATGACCACACTTGTAACATTTGTACTAACTGATGTCTTTATTCTTTTCGTTAGCTTTTGTTGCAAGTTCCACATTCCACTACACTTCTTCACTGACCTAACTACCTTGAGACCCCTCTCAAATATCCTCTTGAGTAAATCCATCCCATAATCTAGACCAATTGGGAGTCTTTTCTCTACCTATAATTCACTTCACAAATACATCCGACTTCTTGGTGAAACCCTTCATGGTTATTTTCACCAACTATGAATCAAGAACAATCCCTCCCACAACTACTAACGTGTCCTTGACTTGCACCACACAAGTTAAGTAGGAAGCCACACCCTCATATTTGTTCATCTTGCAATTGTGTATATTTCCTTAAGCTCCATCTTGTGGTTCTCATTCTTCACTTCAAATAGCTAGTTTAGTGTATCCTACATGTCTTTAGTTGTTTTCTTTTCTACTAAATGTGGAATGACATGGTCTTTAAGAACATCCAAGATCACTCTTTGGGATATATCTTCAAGGGATTCAAACTCTTAAATTTCATCATTGTTTGTAGGTTTGGTCATATTAGTGTTTACAAAACTCCATATTTTCCATTCTTTTTATACACCAATAATCCTTAATTTCCATGGGATGTAGTTGGATACACCATCTAATCTATCCCCATTCTGTATACTCATCACTGGAAATTACTTACAACAGATATTAATTGAAAGACAACAGAACTTATTTTAACTTAGAATAATAATATTGAACCCTAGTTCAGTACAACTCTGATACCATGAAGAAAATAATTGACATTAATATGAAAACTTTCATTCACACACTCTGTTAAACACTTGAACATCTGAGGTTTTAATAAAAAATTTACTCATAAATTTTAAAATTAAAACCACCCCTTCAATATTTTAACAAACACTGAAGTATCAATCAAACACATGAAAACACATATAGTTTTGGTCAAAATACCGGGAAAATGCCCAACTCCACGAAAAACCCTAAAAGATTTATTTTTTTATCAAGATAAGCTTTCTGAAGAAATCAATACAATGAATTTTTTAATGAACCCTTATTGACAGAATTTCACAAATCTATAACAATAGTATCTACCTCAAATTTCATTCCAAAAGTAAATTGTACAATCTTCCCACACATGTTGTATGGAACTGTATAGCCTTCTCTTATCCTTGCCTTGATTTTCAATCCCACATGTGCCTAAAAAATGTGTTGTACAAACTATGCGGTCTAGAATTGATGAAAATGATCTCTCTTGGAAAATGTTCCCACATGTGTGATTGTATGGTTTGCTACATGATTTTTTACTGACTGTTTTCAGACTACCTCAGGAAGCATGTTATTGTACCTTCTCTTGGAAATTGTTTCACCTCTCCATGGAAACTTTTCTGTCTCTTCACTTCTCTTCTTCCTCTCTCTCATTAATAGTGTATTTTAGGTGTCCTCTCTCTTTTTCTCTCTCTTTGTTTTATACTTTAAAATTGTAACTAATTATCTCAACCATATTTTTATAGATGATTTTACCACACTTGATAGATCATTTTTTTATGAACTTCCTTGTCCCTATGCAGACTCGTTGGACCCCCTTTGCTCAAAATACACTTTGATGCTTCGATAAATCCCTTAAAAAACACATGTTTATTTCCATACGCAGATTTTATCTAAAAATTCATGTGTACATGCAACTTGATCCAGTGTGACCTGCGTACATCGAGAAATGTGCATAAAAATAAAATATTTGGTTTTTTCCTCAATGAGTCATGAATAACTCAACTATTTTCCTTCCATATTCCTGGAAATGCTCTCACTCGACCCTTCATTTCCTATTAAAGGGCTATATATTGAGCCACTTGGATGCATTAGAGGAGGAGAATCTATGAGAGCAAGGAAACTATAGTGGATTGTTTCCCCATTCATACATGATTGAGTTTGCATCCCTTTGTCCTTTTGAGTACACATTGTTTCTCTTCCCAAGCATGTCATTGTCTTGTGAGCTTATCGTTGAGATGGAGGATTGAAGTGGTGGAGGCATAGGTGGAGGACTTGGTTTCTCCATTTCAACGAGGTGTCACTAGATTGTGTCATTGTTATCTCTATTCATTATTAATAGAAACATCCATTACATGTGCATGACTATGAATATTCTTATCCATGGATGTTGTATTTGATTATACATGTTGGATTTATATATTCTAGAGTAGGCCTAGCACTTAACATATATCATGCTTTGTTGTTTCATTGATGTTGAGAATGGAATGTAGGTACAAACGTGGTTGAAAATCTCAACAGGGATCTACTAAAACCATCTGGAATAAGGTATTTTTCGTATCCCTTAGTGTTAGAATTATTTATCTCTATTGCATATTGAAGTGGATTGATTTCTGGTGCCATTTAGTCTATTTTGGTCTACCCCAAGCCATAGGAAGTTTCTCTCTGTAACAGAATTGGAGACTCCACTGGGGATCGAAACCAAAATCTGTTGTATGGACAGTGTGGCCTGGAATTGATGACAATGATCTCTCTTGGGAAATGTTCCCACACTTTTGATTGTATAGTCTGCTATATCATATTGTACAAACTATTTTCATAATACCCCGGGAAGGATAATGTTGTACCTTCTTTTGGAAATTGTGTCACCTCTCTAGGGAAAATTTTCTCTCTCTTCACTTATCTTCTTCCTCTCTCTCTCTCTCTCTCTCTCTCTCTCTCTCTCTCTCTCTCTCTGTTTTATACTTTAAATTTGTAACTACTTATCTTAAACACCTAATATAGGGTTGAGATTCATTTAGAAAATCAAGGGCCATCATTTATTGGGATAACTTTTTAATAATTAATTCACTTTAATTATTAACTAATCACTTAAGTGAGGCCGACTCTATAAAGTAATAAACATTACTTTATTTATATAAAATTCACTTAATACATAAATATGTCATATAATTTTGATACCATGTATAAATAGAAGCTATAATTCTATGAAGAAATAGATCCTTGATACTAAGAATTAGAACATGATGTATATTTAGCTACAAGATAATTCTCACAAGCATGCACATGGAAAATAGAGAGAAGAATAAAGAGATTGAATCACATGAATAAGTGAAGAATTAATAATTGATTAATGAAGCAATGAATTTATTGATTATTACAATATTAATACATCCTTATAAAGTAAAATTGAGTTTGTGGAAGACAACTCATGCTAGCTCATAAATCAGGCTTACTAAATATGATAAACCCCCATATGTGGCTAAAGCACTTTCCAACACTGTTAAGGACCTCACGAATTAGCTAAATCATGAGTGAGTTTTCATGAGTGATGGGAAAACATGCTAATCCTAGAGTCTATACAAAAAATCATGGATTATGGGTTGTCAACAAAAGATAGAAGTTTCCTAGTTGACTAGCTTTACCTTATCCACTGAAAAACTGGAATAAAGCATGATAAAGACATAATGAACAAGAAGGCGCAGTTAATAAATATGGAATTTAATAAAATGGGTAGGATATAACAATAATCAGGATAAAGGATCTCTTGGGTTATATATGGAAAGTGTTGACCAAGTGGTTCAAGTGGATGCCAACTATATAGGCTAGTGGATAGGAAATTAGTAAAAAATGATTAAATATTGTTATCCTAAGTATGGAGTGGGTTTATAATATCCAAGCACTGCCATTTAAGTCTTACTTTATGATGGAATTATCTAAAATAATAATATGCATAGATTCATATAGATACATATAGGTTCATACAGGGCCCAACAACAAGGCTATGGTCACCCTCTACAATTATTAATCGACCCAAAAAAATGAAGGAAAGAGGAAAAACCACATAGGGAAAATCCTCCCTCTAGAAAGGAAAAGGCATAATTCTTTAAAAACATTTCCTTAATATGTATTTATCTTAACTTGAATGATCTGAATGAATTTCTTCTGGTAAAAGAATTCGATGAAGAATTTGTGAACTCCATGATCATGTACTAGAGTGTAGAATCTAGAAGAAAGAAGAGGAGAGACTCCTTGTATCTCATCATATGATCAAGTGGGAGAATTATATGAATACTTATTCCTTATTACAAACTCTTATCTACAAACAAAATATGAAAAATAAAATATATATGTGCATACTCCTTCCCAAAGAGTCAACAAATCAACACAATCAGTTCCTTGTATAACTACGAAATGGTGATGTGGGTCACATATATTTATTCCAATCGGATGTAGAACCTTCACACATATGATATGAGGCTGAAAATAATCTAATATATCATAAATATTATAATATGTATCAAAAAATACAAAAGGTTCAGTGTATCCATGAGGATATGGGGCTAGAGTAGGAAAAGGATGAGTAACTGGGAAAACTGTTCAGTGTCAAATTTTTAATGATGTATGGGCTTGAGATCCGAACCATAAGTGTTTAGAACAGAAAAAACATGTGTATAATAATTCCAATGGTAAATAAGTTCATGGGGAAAGAACTAGTGAAAAATAGGCTAGACTAGAAAGCATTAGATATAAGTAACACTGCATAGGAAACCAATGAGGAATCAATTAGTGAACTTGGGGTTTGTATAGTCTTAGGAGTATTAAAAGGTATGGTACATGGAATGGATGATGTTAAAACATGAATATAATCCTGAAAATATGTTTTTAAATGATAATTATAATTATTTTATTGGAATGAGGAAGAGTTGCGTAAAGACAACTCAGGATCTAGTGAAATATCACAAGTCCTGAGAGATGAATCTAGGAGACTAATCGGTGGATTATTCAAGAAAGAAAAGGATATTTTTTTTTTATACATCAGAAAATGAATCTATATCAGAGATATGAGGAAAGGATTTAACTCCGGAACTGAAGGCATTGTTGGGCAATAGGGTAGACCCAGGTTTTATACCTTTAACTTCACACCAACAAAAGACCCACAGTGTTGGCCCTTTCGGCAACAACCCACGAACAGGTTGCAGTCTCACCCAAAACAGCTATGGGGTGCCGTAGAACTAGATTTCTGCAAGCAAAAGAGGGATATTACTGTACCTTTTAACTTTTAATAGATTATAAATATAAATCACAGAGCTTAGCATTCACTTGTTTAGCTTCGTAGTTAGATAAACAAACCGTGCCTTGCGCAGCCCTTTCCTGGGAATTTATAGCGAAGTTATTGTCTAGTAGTGATCTCTACTTATCAGATATATAGATATAAATGCATGAAAGAACACAACATAAGCAACACATAGAACCACGACACAAGATATAACATGGTTCACCCCCAATGTAGGGGTTACGTCCAGAGAACTATGTTTTATTCAATCTTTCTACAAAAACCACAGTTCTGATCTGCGCACTTAGCTACAGATCCCTTCAATCCTCAAAGCTGCGCACACAGCTGCAGGCCTCTGCGCACACAGCTGCAGATTTCCTTATCACCCAAAACCCTTTGTGCACATAGCTGCAAAGGTCGTCCACGCACACAACTGGGACTTAACCTTTTTTTACAATATTAGCCTTAGCTTTGCATCAATTCCTTCTACACAAAAATCCTAACCTTACTTAATTTCAAGAGTGCCTATTTAAACAGTGCACTATTACAAAACCATGGACTTAAACCATGGGCACCCCAACCCTAAACCCTGGATTTAACCCATGGGTTTATTACAAAATAAGGTTTTGACTCGGCCCTGACACCCCTAAGACTATTTTGAGCCATATCTCCACTTACAAACTCCCAAAACCCATGAAGCTATCCACATTAAGGACCATTAGGGTGCGCACCCCAACAGGCCCCTAAGACTCACCAGTGTCCCATCCCGGGACACTCTGCTGGTTTCCTGGCGGACGAAGCTTCTTTGCGGGGATGGTGAACTGAGTATTGAGACTGTACATGATGTCGTTAGTTGATTTCTCCTTTTCTACCAACTCCTGCAGTACGACAGATGATGCTTCGCTGGCCTTTTCCTGTGTGAATGCATCATATTCCTTCATAATTTTGAACTGGCTATCCACCGCAGTACTTAATTCCAAAGCCTCACTGACAAGTGGTTGTATAGAATTTTCCAACTCTGTTACTTTCACCCTACATGACTCAATTTCCTGCTGGAGTTCCTTGCTGCGCGTTACTTTGAGCATTTTCTCCATCAGTGGCAGAGTCTTAATTTCCACTTTTACGGTCTCCAACTCTGCCTGTCATTGCTTGATGGTTTCTTGCAGCTATCCTATTTTTGGATGTTCTTGCAGGGTGGTCCAGGCCTCGACAGTGTCTCCAAGCAACTTTGCTGCGCTACCCACAATATCTGAAATTTTCGCTGCAGATGCCTGAATGTGTGCGCGGCGCTTTTCTTTAACCTCAGGTGGAGTTTTCGGAGGGATGCACAATTGAAGATCCGTGATCTGAGCCTCATGTGCTGCTTTGAGTTTCTCAATTTCACTACGAGACTGCTGTGCGTAGTATTTTAGCCTGACTAATCTTTGTTATGGCTCTTCCACCAGCTGCACGTTGAAGTCAGGAAGACTTCGACATGTCTCATCCAAAACTCGGACTAGTGTAATCCGCTTTCTTTCGGCATCCCTCTTTCTCTGCTCTGCTGCCTCTAGCTGCGCTGTGAAGCCCTGCTGCTGACTTATGGCCTCTTCTAACTGTTTTTGTGAATATTGGTCTCATGCCTGAATTTTTGTCATAATGGCTGACTGACAGAGATGTAGCTCTGTCATAGAGAGCTTAGTGTAGTCTATGCCAACTTTCATACTCATCACCGAGCGAGAGGCTGCATCTGTTAATATAATAGCTGCGCTCAAAATTTGCCCTTTGTTATCTTGGGCTGGCCATTGCCTTAGGTCTGGCTGTGTGCTCACTAGGGTACTACTGGCTGCAGTGCCAGTCACTGATTTCGCTGCTAAGTCCTTAAGCTTCGAGATGTGCTTGGATACACTAGTGATGGCATCCAGATGCACAGCTTCAAACTCTGACCATTGTTTAGTGAGAACTTTGGTGGACTTTGAGAAATCCTCATCAAGCTCCGCACTTGTCACACTGGGTGCTTCGTCGATATTCTTATCCTTTGATTCCTTTGCTTTCTTTCACGACGGCGGTTTGTCTACTTCCTCTGCATCCGGTGTCTTGCACTTATGCTGCCTATTAGGGTATGAGATAATTTTAACTGAGTCTTCTTCTTCTTCTTCTTCATCTTCATTTCCACCATCTCCTCCCTGGTTGCTAGCAGTATGCTGTGACTCAGTTTGTTTGTCACTGTCTGCGGGGGGTTCTTGCTGCTGCGCGTGACTGGGGCCTGCGCCCATATCGGTGACAGGAGGGATAGGAATATTATGTTTTGTCCCTACGTCTTTTAACCATTCTTCCAGCCACTGCTATACTATCACAAGGATATCATCTTTAGTCACTACATATGGCAACTTAAACCATTGATGCCTCTTATCTGCGCAAGCCTGAATAAAAATATGGTGCATATCAGCCCTGAAATTGACCGCTCCATCATACTGAGAGAATAACTCATTACTGAGCCGTGGGGTTTTTATGATCTCATACAAGATACTCAGCATATAAAAGGAAAATACATAGTTTGTCATATCTTGGTGGGTTTTATCCTGTGAAACCCACAGCGATGCATACCTGGCTGCGCCAGGCATGCGCGCTAGTACAGCAGCAAAGTGTGCTTAAGTAGGTTCTTGCCATCCTACCAGTGCGATGAGGATAATCAACCATGAGTAGTGGAAGGCCCTACCTTTCTCCTGCGCATCGCGAGCATCTTCAAGGAATTCCTTCGCAACATACGCTTCCCAGTTGTAGCTATATCCTTCGACGCAGTTGATAGCAATTTTGATGACCGGGGCAGGCACTTCAGTTGGTCTGCATTTTTTCATAATTTTGCATGCCAAGAGATCAGCTCCGAAGCGAATATTCTGCTCTTGAATCACGGAAATGTGATAGCCACGTTTCCCTTTTGTCAGGCCAAAGCGCTCCTTCATGCTTTGTGTGAGCTTCGTATCTTCGTGCTTTGACATACGACTAGTGGAATCACTCGTCATTGTGGATATTTATCCATCTCAATCCTTATCATCGAACCGGTCTTCCTTTTAAATCATTTCACAAATTCAAAAATTTTTCTTTCATGAGTGCTTTAAATCAGCAGAATTAACCTCTGCCACTAATCTAATCCACTCTCAATCTGGGCTATCAAAACCTGCTCATGTTTAATCGATTCTGCATATTTGAAACACCCTTTTTCATCATCCAATTTAGATTTGTGAAATAGCTCCCATCCATTGGTATGACTTGGCCATTTATCATCATCGTCTAAATATGTTCCTCCCCACATCACTTCGCTGATATAAATTTTCTCTGTTTTCTCGCATGCTCAAAGCATGGGTATTTTTTTATGACCCTGGATCTCACACTCCCCCCCCATCCATTGAGCCATGGCACTTGCAGGATGATCTGTTCCTTCTTTCACCAAAATTCTCATATCCCTTCTCTCGAGCCTTCCATTTTCTACAGAAACTCATTTAAGTCCTCCAAGATCACGTGACATAAAAAATTTGGTAGACCTTAGTTCTTCTCTTTTAGAACCAACCCCTCCCAACTATTTAGCACAAAATTAGTCCTAACAGAGTCGAGGTAAAACGTCCATTGTAATTCATGTCAATAGTCTTGAAGAATATAATGTAAAATTTATTTTTGGCCTCCAACAAGAATAGGTCGGCCCAGTTAGGTCTAGAAGTCAGCCATGTTGGAACAAAATGTCACACACGTGATTAGTATAAAGAGGGAGGAACCCTCCCTCATTTGGAAACACTGCAAGCTCAAGTAAGTTCACTCCAAGGAAAAGAAATACAAGTTTACTGGTGAAGAAGAAGAATAAGCAGTAGAAGACATCTTATCTTTCATTTTTTCTATCTCTATCTGACATTGTACTAAGTGACAAATCTATACAGAAGAAGTCGTTGGGTTTTCTCCCTTGTGGTTTCCTAGGATAAAGTTCTTCTGTATTTATTTTTTGTTGCACTTGTCTATCTTTCTATAATCCTATTACATATGGTTATGATGCTAAATGTTTCAATATCTTGAAAAACCATTAAAAATCTAACATTAAAGTAGTCAAAAACCAAAACATAAACCCAACTTTCTTGCAAAATTAGATTTCTTCTGCTCAAAGAATTTGCTAGTTGGTTTTGATTTCTCACTAATTTGTTTCAGTACAAAGGTGAATGTTTGTAATAATTCTACCCATGTTTCGCATGTTGTTTATTCATCTTGGGATGTTTCACTATGAATTGCAATGCATGATTATCAGATAACAACACAAACTATTTTGGCATGAGGTAATGCCTCCAATGCTTTAATGCTTGAATGACAACATAAAACTCTTTATCATAAGATGAGTACTTAGGCTTAAAATCATTGATATTTTCACTGAAATAAAATATTGGTTTGTCTTCTTGATTCAACATAGCTCCAAAAATGGTTCCACTAGCATCACACTTGTCTTGGAAATGATGATTAAAATCTTGACCTGCGGCATGTCTCTTGAAGTGCCATCCTAGCTTGATAGGGATTCCTCGGTGAGAGTAGACCACTTTGGGAGTGCATTGTTTTCATCAATGTTCAAACCATCAAACTGCCCTGTGAGAGTGAGGAAGTCCTGAATCTGTTTGTCATCCTTGAAGACTTGCCAACTCTTGACATTATCTAGGACAGAAGGTTCGTGCTTAACTTCAACTTAATATTTCCTCCTAGGGTGCATAGGGACCTTGAAAAATGGCGCATAAGTGGAGAGGGAATCCGCTATACAATTTTGTAATATAGGGATCAGATTAAAATTGCATTGTTCAAAGCATTCTATGAGGTCTACTCCCAAAGTGGTCTACTCTCACCGAGGAATCCCTATCAAGCTAGGATGGCACTTCAAGAGACATGCCGCAGGTCAAGATTTTCGTCCCTATTGAGCCTACTGAGGTCTACAAAATTGAGGAATCTTGGGATGTAGAGTTTCAGGATCCTGATGGACAGCGAGAATATGTGAACAATCTTTGTGGCAAGGAAATCCTCCAGCTAAAATGTAACTCTATCCCCATAGGTCTAGTTCCTTTAGAAAATATTTTTTATTCTAATGATGTTGACAAGGAATCCCATCTTGTCTTGAGTTATGAAGATATGGAATATGTAAATATTGGGATAGAACATCATCCCAAGGTCATCAAAATATCAAGAAACCTCTCACCAAAGGTTAAGTAAAAATACATCCCACTGATCATAGAATACTTAGATGTTTGTTCTTGGAGCTACGACCATCTCAAGGCTTATGACACAAGCATAATAGAACATACTATACCAATAAAAATGGATTAGATTCATTTCAAGAAAAATATGATAAGCATGAACCCCAAGCTGCTTCCCGTGATAGAAAAGGAGATCAAGAAGCTATTGGATGCCAAAATCATTGTGGCCCTCATATTCTCACACTCGATGGAAAATTTGGTCCCAATTATGAAGAATAATGTGGAAATAAGAATATGCATTGACTTCAGGAAACTGAACTAAGTTTCTTTGTGTTGAAATTGAACCCAAGTGATAGAACAATTGCACTCACAAAATTGCTAATCAAACATGCAAATTTACACACAAAGGAGACTAAAATTGGAGCATAACACTAATATGTATTGAATAAGTGTACAATAGAAAACCATATGAAGTCATAGGCTGCTGCAATATATACTTACATGAGAGATTTGAATCCATAAGGATGCTATTTGAAAAAATCAAAAGTAGGCTTACTAAATCTAGTCAAATCCCCCATAGGTGCATAAAGCAGTTTCCAAATCTACCTAGAGGCTCACAAATTGGAAAAGTCAAGCAGGCAAGATAATAAGTGATGGAAATACAACTCATACATGCTTTAATTAGGAGAAAATAATGGTGGATGATGATGGAAAAAAAAAGTGAACTACACCTAGTCTTACTTTCCCTTTTTCCATAAATCTCAATAAAGTAGGCAACTTAACAGAAAAAGTAGATATGTGCTAGGGAGGATTTGGAATAAAGAAGATATGCTAAATATGGATTCCAAGAGGTTTCCCAAGTGATCCATGACTCAATTTTAGCAAGTTTGACTTCTAGGACATGTGGAAGACAACTTGCATAGAGTGGAATATTAGAAACTAGGCAAATAAGACAAAAATGGATTAATTAATGTCTAAGGTAGCTAACTATGGGTTGATTATTCTAACACCCCCCCTTACTCCTAACTTTATGAGTAAATATCAAAAAAATATAGGGCCTAGCAACAAGGCTTAGAAACCCTTTACATACTGCATGTCCATTTACCCAAGGAAAGAGGCAAAAACCCAATGGGAAAATCCTCCCTTAAACATGGACAGTAAAACAAAATTTTAAAATCTTGTCATAAATCATGCTTCATAGCATGATCAACAATCCCCAGCAGTGATTTGAGATTGTTGAATGTATTCTTACAAAAAACTTTGGTGAAGATGTATGTTACTTGTTCTGAAGATGCACAGACGAGTAGGTGAATCATTAGAGGAAATTTCAACTCAAAATGGGCCTCCTAAAATGAACTAATAAAACAATAGTTAAAATAATAAAATAATATTTATTAATTTTGGAGGAAGAAAAGAAAAAACTACTTTTTTGTTTGTATTTTTGACATATCTCCCTGTGTTTTTACTCAAATTTTGATCGTGAGAGCTTGTTGGATGCGGAACTAAATTCTGCATCCAACGAGTACCCACTCGGCATACTTTTGATAGACCCTGCTACCCGAAAAACAAGAAATACCTGAAAAAATGGAATGATGACATCATCATTCCATTTTTTCAGGTATTTCTTGTTTTTCGGGTAGCAGGATCCATCAAAAGTATGCCGAGTGGGTACTCGTTGGATGCAGAATTTAATTCCACATCCAATGAGCTCTCCCGATTGAAATTTGAGTAAAAACACAGGGAAATATGTCAAAAATACAAACAAAAAAAGTAGTTTTTTTATGATACCTATCCCCAAATTTATATTAAAAAAGTGTTTAAGACCTATACGGTATTTCAATTTTAAAGCAATTTCATTGGCTAACACATGATGACATGGAATTTGAATAAAAGTTAAAAGGCCCATTTTGAGTTGAAATTTCCTCTAATGGGTGCCATCATGCACAAGATGTCTGATGTAGTGCATATGGATCTCAATGTGTTTGGTTCTATATCTCAAAACTGGATCATTGCATATTTGAATGGTGCTCTGTGTTTCCACCTTTCACACACCTGGATCACGTGGCAGAAATATTCAAGCCACTCGGTGTGTCCTTGGGGGCAAGTCTCGAGTCAAGGTTGTCACCTTATTCTTGACTCCTCCATTTAGGCTCAAATCCTAACGAAGCCAAGGGGGGTAGACCCTATTATGTTACTAAGGAAAATTTATTTAGTATGGTGATGTTAAATTGAATGAGTTACTTAGGAGTTTTAAATTTAACCATAAACAACCATAGATGACAAGATACAAAATGAGCGCACGAAAGCANCGTTTTAAGTTAATGTGAAATATGAGTTGATTAAAATTAGGTGAAGGGGTGGACTCCAAATATACCTGAGAGTACTTGGAGTATGTCAAAAAATAAACCTTCATAGCTAACCCCAAGGAATATGTGGGATGAATGGAGTCTCTGAGTCTATTGTTCATAATGCACCCGCAGGTGTAACAGAGATCAGCTCCCCGAGGTCACTTTTTAGGAGTTCTCGCTTCCTTTGGGTATTTTTCCACCGTAATGGTTTGATCGAGGTGTTGGATTTTCACTTGATGGTTTGTCAATTTGGGAGAGTGAATCCTAATTGTTCTAGTCACTCAAGTTCTTTTGATGTATCTTGACTGATCGGACGAACCGCATCCAAGTGCAAAGCATACACACTAGAGTCTTGTCAATTTTAGTAAATTTTAAGATAGGCGTTCTTGTTAAAAATATAACCCTCCAGGAACCTCTTTCGATCCAAGTGGATCTAAATTGGGGAATCAAGGAGGGATTAATTTTATTATAGATGATGAAACAGTTGATGAAAAAGAAAACAAAGATACACAATGTTGGTTTTCTAATTAGTCCTACCACGCATCTCTTTCCCCTTTCGAGTCAATCGGGAAGTCGTGGGATAAGTATTAAAATTACTTTGAAATATCAAATATGGAATATGGAATTGATAATAAATCAAATTATACTAACTTTCAGATTAGAACTACGCTATATTGCAAAAAAAAGGAAAGAAAAGAAGAAAAAGACACGGATGCAAATCCCCCAGGTGGGATGGTGAATAGGCTCGAAACAGCCTATTCTAAAGGACCTTTTATTTTTATTAGCAAAAATTTAAAATATCATAAAATTGAAATTGATGCACTTTGTTCCTTGTTATCTAGGATCCAAAGGCTTACAACAATCTAGAATTAAAACGCAGCGGTGGGGGAAGCTTCCGAGAAGCTCTGGTTCATCCAAGAGTCGAAAATTGGGCAAAGTATAATTCTATTTTTTGTTAGACCTACTAAAAAACATAGGGAAATTAAAATCAAATGTTCCCAAACACACTTTAAAAGTGTTTTGGGTCACCACACTAGTTACCGAAAAAAAACTAAGTAAAAATTTGTTAAGTTGGGGTAATCTAGTTTTGCAAAAAAGGGAACCAAGAAAAGCAAGCTTTCCCTGGGATCTTGGATTGCTATTTAGGCAGCCAATGATATGTGAAATTTTATTGTAGAATATGAAACTTTAAAGTACAGCAAAGGAAACTACCTTAAAAGCAAGCTACAAATTTTCTTTAAAATGCTTGCAAAAAAGAGGATAATTTCAGCTAGATCTCTTAAAATATGACTTTAAATGCAAAACAAAACTGAGATCTAAAATTAAGAAAGGATATTACTAACTAGATCTATATGTAATTTTATTTGTGAGACAGATCTAAGCAGTAAAATTCTTTAAAAGTAACCAATTTGAAGAGAAAGTAAGATTTTGAAGGAGGAAGAGAGAGAAAGAGTGTTGGAATCCTGGGAAAGTTGGGCTTTGGAGTGTTTTTTTCTGGAACACCGAGGGACTAAATCATTCAAAAGATATTAAATATGAGGAAGATGTAAACCAGATCAACCTCTTCTACAAGCGATATCACCTGCAACTTAGAAATCCTTGCACAAACACATGGTTAAAACATAGGTGCTGCTGGGAGAGATAATTGGAAAGCATGCAATTAAAATTAAAATACATACAACTCCAATAGATATGAAACAAGCAGTAGTAAGAGAATAAATCAAACTTGAATAAACTCTTACCCTAATAGGAGGGAGCTCTCTCCTTCAAGGCCAACAATTAACCAGCAAAAGCAGTGATAAATAACACAAATTATACCTCATAAGCATTTGATAATCACCATCCACACATGAAGAGCATTACACCATAGATATTGCCTCCAAATGTTCTTTATTAAAGAATAATAAAAAATACAATACAAGATCAACATCACCTCAATCCTAGTTCTAACTAGCTTGGAAGAGGCAACCTGAGCTTTATTTATACAAAAAAAAAAGAGATCTAGCCTAGGGGGCACAAATACCAAGGAGATAGACCACTATAGCTAAAGGAGTGTCCATCAATGCCTGATCTATGTCTAGCTGAGCCATATCTGAGTCTCACTGAGTGCAACTATCAATCGGAGGGCTGATCTTACTGACACCTCAACCTGTTGATTAAAGCATCCACCAAAACTCATCCAGATGAGCCCAAACATGTGGAGGAGAGAGGGAGGGTGAAATTCCCCATAAAGGATGCTGAAGTTCAACTCTGGATCTGTCCAAATCACCTCCTTCAGTCAAGGATTTGTTAGATCCAGTCAATCTGGTCCAGATCTGACTGGTTTCAATCAAATCGATTGAGAATCCACTGATCTAGGATTTTGGATTAGCTCCATTATTCATCAATTTATTAATTAAAATAATCAATAATTGATTTTTGGGCTTTCTAACCTGAGTGATGGAAAATCACTCAAAACTAGGAAATAGCGAGTCCATGGGTTTACATGGTGCTCTTAGCTTGAAAATGAGCACCTACATGACTGAAACTGATTATTTGGTCCACTTTTATTACAAAATCAATTTTTCCAATTAAACTATTAAAAAATATCCTAAGTTTTGGAAAAATTAAATTTTAATAAAAAACACTGAAACAATTAAAAAAATAAAAAAGTTGAAAAACCTAGGGGGACTTAGACATGTTCATATGACTCAACCATGATGCCTAGCATGTTTATACATTAACACATAGACTCTAATAACCTCAATAGGCCTAAATTCCAAGCCGACCACCCCAACTTTGGAGGTATGGAGTGAAAAACATAGAAATTATCAGTCGTTTATTCAACAACCAATAATAACCAATGGAAAAAACACCTTGGGCTGATCGGATTGACAAATAAATTTTAAGAGACTGAGTATTTTACAGACACTATCATTCTAGAACATTTATTACAATTCCCCCATGGGGTATAAACATGTGATATAGTACAACAAAGCTTCCCAGAAGTAAGACTGAAGGTCTTCTAAATTCCGAACAAGTTATCCTTTTCTGGTTAACCAGGATCACTTGATAAAAAACCACTTAGTACAAATTAGGTGGTAACATTCTGGCTCCAACTACGGGACGTCTGCTCGATCTGGTCATAGGGCAAGGAGAGGATACGAGAACACCAAAATATATGGTTTATACACCCTGTAAAAACATCTCAACTTGACAAGAAAACCCCAGTAGCACAAGCTTTACATAAAAACCAAATGAACCGTTAAGATGATTTATTTAAACAAAATAAATGTAACTAACTAATGAAAAAAAATGTTTTATTATAGCTAAAACAAAAATGCATAAAGTAAATGCTCTTTCTCAAGGAGCTTATTTTCCTACTATAAGCATGATATAAATAGGCCTAAGTGTAATCAGAAATCCAATGTAACCACCTAAGCATTTTATTAACATAAAAAAAATTTCCTTGTCTTTGGTTACCAGCCAAAGTAAGGATACTTTATTTAGAAAATGCAAAACTGTGTGATGATTTGAAAGGGGCAGGATGGTTGGGAAATCATAGGCATGCATAAAGTCGTCAAACTTCTTCCCAAACTGGTAATTGCTTGCGCAGGATGCTTCTATCCATGACTGGTCATGGTTGATGTACAAATCAGAATGATGAGGTAGATTGACTACACCATCATACTGATCATCAAGGCTTACCAGATGATAATTCATTGTATAAGCCCCAAGAGGCTCCAAATCATGAGGAAACTCTATATGTGAAAATGATAGTTGAGACTGATATTCTACTAACTGCATAACATTTATATTTTCACAACATTGCTTCTCCGTTTCTTCATTATAGATACTGATATATGGCTTAGACTGATCATATGGATAGGCTGCATGCTCCTTTTCCATTTCAAAGTTTCCCAAGGCCACATGGTCCATGCTCTCTCCTTTAGATATGCCATAGACAGAAAAATCAACAAAACCATCAAAAGTTTTTGGTTCATTATTTTCCTCTTTATTCATGTCATAAACTAGATTTTCCATGAATGTCTAGGACTCCTCATCAACATCTTTGTTGGAGATAAGGGAGTCTTTGTCACTTGTATCATGCTCCAAGTTATACTTGTCCTTATTTTCATACTCATATTCTTCAAAGAAAAGGTCACAAGGCAGTAAACCTTCCATACTATCATCATTATATGGAGAACACGAAGGAGTCCCATCATGTACATTATAGTTTTAATCATAAGTTTCACTATAAGATTCTACAATGGTTTCATCCTTAGGCTTGCACTATTTAGCTGGTGACAAAGAGTAGGCCTGGCCTACCATGTATACATGATCAGGCTCGCTTGAAGTTGTTTCCTGGCTACCGAACTCAGGAAATCCATGTTCCATGACTTGATTTGAAACATAACAAGTGTTTTCTTCGTGGAATTGTTCACAGGGTCTACACCATGGAATTACTTCTTCTACCATGTTAGTTGAGTCTAAGTGGTTTGGAATCCTAGGCTTCTGCTGAGGAAATTTATTTTGATACATCGTATTTTGCTTGGGCTGAAAGTTCCTAGGTCCATTATTCTTTTCCATTGTGATCAATCTATTATGAATGTGATTCAAGTGTGCAGAATGATTGGCCATTAGTTGGTTTTGACTAGCAACCAACTTTTTTATCATGTCCATCACCTTTTCCATGGGATCTTTAGAAGCTCCCTTTTCTTCTGATTCAACGGCCTTACCCTTGGTCTCTTTGTTGTAGGAATTGTTTCCCCTAGTGTGACCTAGAATGTTGGACTTTCCTGAAGACTGCGTATTCTTTTCTTTTTTCTCGGCCAATCCCTGAACAGTTTTTAGATTGGTCGACTCTTTGTCTTTTAACTGGTACCTCAAATCTCCAGTGAAAGCTTCGATGTAAGATATGAGGATGGAGGCATCCTTTGGCTTGATTTCATTAGGGAGGTCCACAACCACACGCCTGAACTTAGTATTAAATTCATCCATGGTTTCATTCTCCATCTTCTTAATTTTATGAAGGGAAGCAAGCAGATGTCTTGGTTCTTTCTTTTCCCCCCATTTCTTCTTAAAACCCTCTAGTAATTCACTAAGAGTTTTATATGAATCATCATCTAGTTTGAAGTACCATTCTTCAACATCATCATCTAAGGATAAATCAAAGAGCTTCATTTTGACATCGTCATGGTCATGGGCATCATCATTGCAATAATTGACCAGGTGCTTTTCAAACTTTTGAAGGTGAGACTTGGAAGTGATGGCATTATTGCCCTGAAATATGGGGAGCTTCTTGATAGCATCTATTGGAATGTCATGGGGAGCATCTGCTATCTGAGAAAAGTTAAGGGATTTGAATAATTCCATCATTTCTTGAGACTGGTGAACATGACTCTCTACAAATATGTGATGGATATCTAAGAGGGATTGGTCTCGTAAATTTTTAAGGTTTCTACGACAAGTCTACCTATTCAATATTTCCCTAATGAACCTTTCAGGATCAGGGAGAGGATTGAATAAATGTCGGCGGTTTCTTCGGGTAGAAATTCTTGAAGGGATGTTAGACAGTGGAGTCTCTAGGTGGATCGAGTTTTAATTTTTATGTTTTTGAATTACTAGATCAATCAAATTTTTTTATCTTTCTAGTTGCTTAGAAAAAAGTTAAGCTAAGTTGTACTCGGGAATAAAAAGATTTATCCCCAGCAATGGTGCCAAAAAGTGTTTCCGCCTTTCACACACCTGGGTCACATGGCTGAAATATTCAAGCCACTCGGTGTGTCCTTGGGGACAAGTCTTGAGTCAAGGCTGTCACCTTGTTCTTAACTCCTCTGTTTAGGCTCAACTCCTAATGAATCCAAGGGGGGTAGACCCTATTAAGTTACTAAGGAAAAATTATTTAGTATGGTGATGCTAAATTGAATGATTTACTTAGGAGTTCAAAATTTAACCATAAACAAACGTAGTTGACAAGATACAAAATGAGCGCACGAAAGCACAATGCTGAGACACAATATATATATATATATATATATATATATATATATATATATATATATAGAAAGAAAATAGCCAGTGCCTTAAAATGCAGTCAAAAGATAATCAATGCACTTGCATGTGCTTGGAGTGAATGTTTTGCGATTTCCTCTTGGTACGTTTTAAGTTAATGTGAAATATGAGTTGATTAAAATTAGGTGAAGGGGTGGACTCCAGATATACCCGAGAGTACTTAGAGTATGTCAAAAACTAAACCTTCACAGCTACCTGCAAAGAATATGTGGGATGAATGGATTCTCTGAGGCTACTGTTCATAATGGACCCACAGGTGTAACAGAGATCAGCACCCCGAGGTAACTTTTCAGAAGTTCCCACTTCCTTTGGGTATTTTGCCACCGTAATGGTTTGATTGAGCTGTTGGATTTTCACCTAATGGTTTGTCAATTTGGGAGAGTGAATCATAATTTTTCTAGTCACTCAAGTGCTTTTGATGCAGCTTGACTGATTGGACGAACCGCAGCCAAGTGCAGAGCATACAAACCGGAGTCTTGTCAATTTTAGTAAATTTTAAGATAGGTGTTCTTGTTAAAAACAAAACCCTCCAAGAACCTCTTTCGATCCAAGTGGATATCAATCAGGGAATCAAGGAGGGATTAATTTTATTATAACTAATGAAACAGTTGATGAAAAATAAAACAATGATACATAATGCTGGTTTTCTAATTAGTCCTACCACCCATCTCTTTCCCCTTCCGGGTTAATCGAGAAGTCGTGGGATAAGTATTAAAATTAATTTGAAACCTCAGATATTGAATATGGAATTGATAATAAATCAAAGTGTACTACCCTGTATATTAGAACTACGCTAGATTGCAAAAAAAAGGAATGAAAAGCAAAAAAAGACACAGACGCAAATCACCCTAGGGGGGATGGTGAATACGCTCGAAAGAGCCTATTCGAAAGAGCCTATTTGAAAGGACCTTTTATTTTTATTAGAAGTGATTTAAAATATCATCAAATTTAGATTGATGCACTTTGTTCCTTGTTATTTGGGATCCAAAGGCTTACAACAAGCTTGTAACAAGCTAGAACTAAAACACAGCGGTGGGGGAAGCTTCCGGGAAGCTCTAGTTCATCCAAGAGTCAGAAATTTGGGTAGACTCTCCTTCTATTTTTTATTAGACCTGATAAAAAAATAGAAATAAATTAAAATCAAATGTTCCCAAACACACTTTAAAAGTGTTTTGGGTCACCACACTAGTTACTGAAAAAAAACTAAGTAAAAATTTGTTAAGTTGGGGTAATCTAGTTTTGAAAAAAAGGGAACCAAGGAAAGCAAGATTTCCTTGGGATATTGGATTGTTGTTTGGGAAGCCAATGAGATGTGCACTTTTATTTCAGAATATGAAACTTTAAAGTACAGCAAAGGAAACTACCTTAAAAACAAGCTACAAAATTTCTTTAAAATGCTTGCAAAAAAGGTGATAATTTCAGCTAGATCTCTTAAAATATGAATTTATATGCAAAATGAAACTGAGATATAAACTTAAGAAAGGATCTTACTAACTAGATATATATGTAATTTTCTTTGTGAGATAGATCTAAGCAATAAGATTCTTTAAAAGTAACCAATTTGAAGAGAAATTAAGATTTTTGAGGAAGAGAGAGAAAGAGTGTTGGAAGCCTGGGAATGTTGGGATTTGGAGTCTTATTTGGTGAAACACCGAGGCACTATGTCATTTAGAATATCTTGAAGATGAGGAATATGCAAACTAGGTGAAACTCTTCTACAAGCGATATCACCTACAACTTATCCTTGAACAAATAGACGGTTAAAACATAGGTGCTGTTGGAAGAGATAATTGGAAAGCATGCAATTAAACTTAAAATACATACAACTTCAATAGATCTGAAACAAGCAGCAGTAAGAGCATAAATCAAACTAGAATAAACTCTTACCCTAACACGAAGGAGCTCTCTCCTTCAAGGCCAACAATTAACCAACAAAAGCGTGATAAATAACACAGATTATACCTCATAAGCATTTGACAATCACCATCCACACATGAAGAGAATTACACCATAGATATTTCCTCCAAAGCTTATTTATTCTGGAATAATAAAGAATACAATACAAGAGCAACAACACTTCAATCCTAGTTCAAACTAGCTTGGAAGAGGCATCTTGAGATTTATTTATACAAAAAAAGGAGATGCAGCCTAGGGGGGCACAAATCTCAAGGAGATAGACCATTGTAGCTAAAGGAGACTCCATCAATGCTTGATCTGTGTCTAGCTGAGCCAGATCTCAGTCTCACTGAGTGCAACTGTAAATCGAGGGGCTGATCTGACTCACACCTCAAGTTGTTGACTGAAGCATCCACCAAAACTCATCCAGATGAGCCCAAACATGTGGAGGAGAGAGGGAGGGTGAAATTCCCCATAAAGGATGCTGAAGTTCAACTCTGGATCTGTCCAAATCACCTCCTTCAGTCAAGGATTTATTAGATCTAGTCAATCTGGATCAGATCTGACTGATTTCAATCAAATTAGTTGAGAATCCACTGATCTAGGATTTTGGATTTGCTCCATTATTCATCAGTTTATTAATTAAAATAATCAATAATTGATTTTTTGGGGCTTTTTGACCTGAGTGATGGAAAATCACTCAAAACTAGGAAATAGTGGGTCCATGGGTTTACATGGTGCTCTTAGCTTGAAAATGAGTACCTACATGACTAAAACTAATTATTTGGCCCACTTTTATTACAAAATCAAATTTTCCAATTAAACTACTAAAAAATAGCCTACATTTTGGAAAAATTAAATTTTAATAAAAGACACTGAAAAAATTAAAAAAAATTAAAAAGTTGAGAAAACCTAGGGGGACTTAGACATGTTAATATGACTCAACCATGATGCCTAGCATGTTTATACACTGGCACATAGACTCTAATAACCTCAATAGGCCTAAATGCCAAGCCGACCACCCCAACTTTGTAGCTGTGGAGTGAAAAACTCAGAAATTATCAGTCGTTTATTCAACAACCAATAATAACCAAGGGAAAAAACACCCTGGGCTGATTGGATTGACAAATAAAGTCTAAGAGACAGATTATTTTACAGACACTATCATTCTAGAACATTTATTACAATTCCCCCATGGGGTATGAACATGTGATATAGTACAACAAAGCTTCCCAGAAGTAAGACTGAAGATATTCTGAAGTCTGAACAAGTTATCCTTTTCTGGTTCACCACGCTCACTTGATAAAAAACCACTAATTACAACTTAGGTGGTAACACTCTGATTATCACAATAGATAATATTTGAAAAGTCTGATTCAAAGCCACACTCACCAAGTATCCCCTGCAACCATAAACATTGAGTTGTTGCATTTACAACTCCTCGGTACTCTGCTTCTGTAGATGAGAGTGTTATGGCACTCTGTTTCTTGCTTGACCAGCTAATTGGTCCTTCAACAAGCATGAACACATATCCTGATGTTGACTTTTAATCTTTGTTGTCACCTGCGCAATCACTATCAGTAAACCCAATCAAATCAAGATTAGATTTAGCTCTGTAGAATATCCCATGAGTTCTTGTTCCCTGAACAAAGTTAAGGATCCTTTTGGATGCTCTCCAATGGATCGCATGAAGCTGATCCACATATCATGAGGCCACACTTACTGCATAATAAATTTCAGGTCGATTGTGTGTAAGGTACAACAAACACCTAATCAATTTCCTATACAATGTATTATTTACCATAGGAGAAGAACCTGCTTCTTCAAGCTTAACTCTTGAAAGGAAGGGATTATTGCTTGGATTGCAATCTTTCATGTTGAACTTGTTCATCAAATCTAAAGCATACTTGGACTGATGTACTTTTATTCCATGTTGGGATTGAGCAATTTCGAGACCCAAGAATTGGCTCAACAACCCCAAATCAGTCATAAAAAATGCATGGTTCATTGCATCCTTCAAGGAGGCAATTTCTTTCTTTGAACTTCCTGTAATTAGAAGGTCATCCACATATAATAAAATAATCATCAAAGAACCAGGAATCAGCTTCAAATAAATATTAGGATCAGACTTGCATTGAAGAAAACTCAATGATAGCAGAAAGCCATCAATCTTGGCATACCAAGCCCTCGTGGCTTGCTTAAGCCCATACAATGATTTCTTTAACCTACACATGAAAGATGGATTAGAAAAAAACCCTTGAGGCTGCTGCATGTAAATATCTTCAGTAATATGTCCATTGAGGAAAGCACACTTCACAACCATGTGATGTACCTCCCATTGCTTCGAAGTTGCAATGGTTAAGGCTAGCTTGATGGAGTCCATCTTTTCCACTGGTGAAAAGGTCTCATTGTAGTCAATACCATGTACCTATGAGTATCCCTTCGCTACCAATATTGCCTTATATTTCAAAGGTGAACCATCAGCAGCAAACTTAGTTTTGAAAACCCACTTACATTGAACTAGCTTCCTCCCCGGGGAAGATCAACCAGTTCCCAAGGGTTGTTCTGTTGGAGTGAGTTGAATTCTTCTTTCATGGATTTTTCCCATCTTGGATCATGTGCTGCATCATAATATGTCTATGGGTCTGATTAAACCTTCAGATATCACTTCTCTACAAACAAAGGGTCTTTCATACACAGGGCACTCTCAAATTGAGATCTAGTCCTCCTACGATCACTAGGATTTCCAGCTAGTTCCCCAGCTGCATGAATTGTCTTTTCTGCCCATTTTGGTATTGTATGAATTTCAATATATGAAATTAAATCATCATTATCAAACTTATCAGAATCAGTAGACTCATTTGTCTCTTCACTTACATTCAATGGTTCTGGTGGTGAAGAAGACTCTCCAACTTCAACTGCTGCTAAAGGCTCTTCTTAGAATTGAAAAGTCCTTTCAATGAAGGCTTTGTTTGTGCTCAAATTGATCATCTTGTACCCTTTTTAATATTCATAGTACCCAACAAATAGACACTCTTGTATTTGTGGATGCAAAGCCTTCCTCTTTTATGTTGGAATTCTAACCCAAGCCTTTGAGCCAAAAATCCTGAAATGGGTCACATCTGGCTTGTGCCCACTCCAATATTCGAAAGGAGTCATACCATCAAGATATTTATGAGGCAACCTATTCTAGATATAGGATGCATAGTTTATAACCTTGGCCCAAAACTTTTGTGGCGAAGTCTTAGCCTCCATCATACAGGTTTCCATCTCCTTCAGTGATCTGTTCTTTCTCTCAGCAACACCATTTTGCTGTGGTGTGTAAGGGATTGAATGTTGCATCTGAATAACTACATATTCACAATATTGAATGAAATTAGACTTGAAATAATCACCACCATTGTCAGATCAAAGGTTCTTGAGTCTCCTCCCAGACTAGTTTTCAACCAAAGCTTTAAAGACTTTGAAGAGGCCAAAAACTTCAAACTTATGCCTCAGGAAGTAAACCCAACAATACCTGGAAAAGTCATCTATGAAGATCAATGCATATATGGATAGACTCATTGACATATGAGGAAATGGACCAGCAACATCACTGTGGATCAACTCAAGAGTTGCAGAGGTTCTCTCATGACTAGCTCTCTCAAATTTATGCTCTGGGTGTTTTCCTAGGATACAACCTTGACAGACTCCATTGGAAAATTTAATCTTTGGTAACCCTATGACCATTTATTTTTCATTTAGATCAGAAATATACTTATAGTTAATATGGCCAAATATTTGATGCCAAACCTTGCTTGACTCATTAGCATGAATCAGAAGAGTAGAGGGGTTTGAGTAGGGCAAAAAATGTGAAAACATGTATACCTTCGAAGTGTGATCTACAACTCCTTTTGTAATGAGTTTACCATTCGAGATCTCTGTGATCTCAACATCATTAGGGGAGAATATGGCCTTATTTGGAGACCCTGTGTGGGTCATATGATACAATGATAAGAGGTTAGAGGCAAGACCTGGAACATATAATACATTACTGAACTTACCATGGTCAATATCAATCCTTCCTTTTCCCAAATTGTTAGTGAGAGAGCCATCTCCCAGCACTATTGGTGGACCTTCCGACATGTCAAGAGAGGAGAATGCCTCCTTCATTGAAACCATATGTCTTGAAGCTCCAGAGTCTATGATGAAGCTAGGTGAGCTTGATGTGCCAGCAGCCAATGCATGTACTCTCTCTCTCTCCTTTGAATTTGATCCTCCTTCCCTCTTCTTTGAGAAATCAGGAAGGGAGATGTTATTCTTCTTCAGGAGTTGGGTCAACATGTAAATTTTCTTCTTCATGTAGGATCTTTCAGGATGATAGTCGTTACTGCAGTATGCGCACTTGCTTATTTCTCTTTTTTTTTCTTCTGGAAGTTCTTCTTGGAGCCTTGGGGCTCCTCTTGAGACTTGTTCTTCTCTCTCTTTTGCTCAGGTGGATTCTTAGCTTTCTTGTTTCCTTTTTAATCTACCCTCAAATATCCAACAACCAAATTTTCGTCTTTGGAAGGTTTGATGGTGCCCATCATCACCAGTTTATCTTGTTCTTGTGTGAGGGATTCCATGAACTCTGCAAGCTTAGGCATCTTCCAGGCTCGAGCTGTCAACCTGGTGGCATGGAAGGTTGAAACAAGCACTGAATAGTCAGGGCCAAGATTTGAGAGTATTTCTAAAAATATCTGCTCCTCCTTCTTTTCAATTCCACACTGTTTTAGTTGCAAAACAAGGGCTTTAAACTTGGAAAAGTAGAGTTGTAGGGATTTGAAGCTGCTAGGACTCAAAGAGATCAATTAATTCTTGATTTGATGTCCTCTCATCTCATTTTTCTTACCAAAAATATCTACAAGCTTCTCCCACACTTCATTAGGTGATGTCAATCCATCAAGATGGAAGAGGAGGTCTCTGGATATGCTCAGACACAGAAGACCATAGGCCTCATCCCTCCTGTTGTGCCATTTAATTTTCTCTGCAGCTACATTGGATTCTACCTTAGTTTCCATAATCACCCTATAGAGACCCTTCACTCTCAACAGTATCTCCATCTCTGCTTTCCATTCAAAGAAATTAAATGGAGTCAAGATGATCTTCTGAGATTGATCCATAGCTCTGAAGTGTGCCCTTCAACCAGCAAAATTTGCTCCCAGTCAAGATGTTGAACCTGCAATAGAAATATGGAAGGAGAGAAATCAATCTACAAAGGCTCTGATACCATGTGGAAATTGAACCCAAGTGATAGAACAATTGCACTCAAAAAATTACTAATCAAACATGCAATTTTACACACAAAGGAGACTGAAATTGGAGCATAACACTAATTTGTATTGAATAAGTGTACAATAGAAAACCATATGAATTCATAGGCTTCTAAAATATATAATTACATGAGAGATTCGAATGCATAATGATTCCATTCGAAATAGTCAAAAGTAGGCTTACTAAATCTAGTCAAATACCCCATAGGTGCATAAAGTAGTTTCCAAATCTACCTAGAGGCTCACGAATTGGTAAAGTAAATTAGGAAATATATTAAGTGATGGAAAGAGAAATAATACATGCTTTTATTAGGAGAAAATAATGGAGGATGATGAGGGAAAAACACAAGTCAACTACACCTAGTCTTACTTTCCCTTTTTCCATAAATCTCAATAAAGCAGGAAACTTAGCAAAAAAGTAGATATGCGCTAGGGAGGATCTGGAATAAATAATATATGATAAATATGGATTCCAAGAGGTTTCCCAAGTGCTCCATGACTCATTTTTAGAAATTTTGAATTCTAGTACATGTGGAAGACAACTTGCATAGAGTGGAATATTGGAAACTAGGAAAATAAGAAAAAAATGGATTAATTAATGTCTAAGGTAGCTAACTATGGGTTGATTATTCTAAAACTTTGAAGGATCATTACCCCCTTCCTAAAGTGGACCATATCTTGCAAAGGGTAGTGGGTTCCCAAACGATCTCCACCTTGGATGGCTTCTCGAGCTATAATCAGATTGGTGCACCCAGAGGATCAATAGAAGATAGATTTCACCACACCCTGGGGCACTTTCATGTATGATAATATTCCATTTATGCTCATGAATGCAGGGGAAACCTTCCAATGGGACATGGAAATATCTTTCGCTAATGAAAAAGCCAAAATTCTGGTCATCTATCTAGATGATATCACTATTTTTTCAAAATCCAATGAAGAACATGTCGCACACCTGTTGAGAATGTTCAGAAAATGCAGAAAGTTTGGAATCTCTCTGAATCCTAAAAATTCATTCTTTTCCATGAAATAAGGGAAGCTGCTGGGGAATATAATTTCTCAGGAAGGAATCAAGATAGATCCAAAGAGGGTTGAGGCTATTTGTAAGATCGATCTCCTTCGGAATAAGGTGGAGGTTCAGTCCTTTATGGGAAAGGTAGATTTTCTAAGAATATTCATTGCTTCCTTCATTTAAATTGTTAGTTATATAACCGACATGTTGGGAAAGGATAAAGAGATCAATTAGAATCACGAAGACAAACAATCCTTTTAAGACATAAAGAAAGCCATTTTTGAACCACCTATACTTGGAATCCCCGATTTTTTGAAATATTTCCTCATATTTTTCATTTTCCTCGGAGCACACAGTGGCAGAGGTATTGCTACATAAGAATCATGAGGGACCCGAGCATCCCATTTATTTTTACAGCAAAACCTCGAGGGATGCTCCTCTAAAATAAAACATCCTAGACAAGAAGGCTTATGCCCTGGTATAGGACTTAAAGGAGTTTCGAGTGTACATCCTCCATTCTCACATCATTTCCCATGTTCCCACCAGTGCTGTGAAGGACATCCTAACCCAACATGATCCTGAGGGTAGAAGTGGAAAATGGATTTCCATCCTACTTGAATATGACCTAGAAATTAAGCCCACAAATATGATTAAATACCAAGGACTAGCTAAGCTCATGGCGCAATCTATCTTGGATTCTGTCAGCCTTCACATGATTGTCAAGCTATCCACGGAGGACCAAAACCCCAAGGAACACCTGGTACCACTAGTGGATGAGCATTTCCTGTCATCCCCATTGTACTCTGACATAATCTTCTTTTTACAACATTTGCAATCTTCACATAGTATGGACAAAACAAGGGCTATATTCCTCAAGTAGAAGGAAACGAGGTTCTTCATCTTAAATGAGAAGTTCTACTAGAAAGATCCAGGAGGAGTCCTACTGAACTGCATGGATGAACATGAGGATAAGAAGCTAATCGAATATTTCCATGCAAGGGAATATGGGGGGAATCACTACTAGAATACCGCGGTAAACAATATCCTGAGAGTAGGATTTTATTGTCCCACTATATTTTTAGATACTCATAAGGGGGTTTCTACCTACCATAAATGTCTTATTTTTTAAGGAAGAACGAAGTTGTTTCCATTTCCTTTAAAACCCATACAGGTTGAAGCCCCTTTCTATCAATGGGATCTAGATTTTAGTGGAGAAATCAATCCATCATCCTTAGTGTAGCACAAGTGGATCCTTGTTGCCACCAACTATTTCACTAAATGGATCGAACCCATCCCCACGAGACAAGCCACCGAGATAGTGATCATGCAGTTTCTAGAGGAGCATATTTTGTCAACGTTTGGAGTTCCCAGGAATATAATCACTGATAATGTTGCATATTTTAAGTAAAAGAAGATGGTTCCCTTTTGTTTCAAATACCAAATAAATCTAGGGAATTCCACATCCTATTACCCACAGGGAAATGGGTTGGTAGAATCTTCGAACAAGATCCTTATGAGGATCATAAAAAAAATACTGCAAGACAATAAGAAAGCTTGGCACACAAAGCTAATCCATGCTTTGTGGGACAGAGATTGTGAATAAGTCTATTGGCACTTCACAATTTCATTTGGTCTATGACTCTGAGGTAATCTTTCCTAGATCCCTAAGCTTTCCAGTGATGATATTGTTGCAAGAAGAAGATGCTGAAACTTACCCAACCTAGACAACGATGTATTAGTTGGTTAAGCTACACTGGTAGAGGGAGAATTTTTTTGATATAACTCATAAATTTAAGGACAAGATGAAGAATATTTTTGACAAGAGGACGAAACCTAGTGACTTCCATATAGGGGATGTAGTGTTGCAATGGGATACACCTCATGAGGAGAAGGGGAAGCATGGAAAATTTGATCACCTGTGGATTATAAAATTGCATCCTTTAGAGGAAAGAATTCCTACATATTGAAGGAGATGGAGGGTCGAATCATATATTGGGCTCTTGTAAATGGGAGGATCCTCAAACACTATTTTCTATAAAGTAAGTTCAATTTCATGTCATTGTATATACCATTTTATTTTTAACATTGCATGTGTGGATAGCTCTCTAACCGACTTAAAGCCCTAGGTGAAGGCAATAAGTGTTGATGTATTTGTAACTTTGGAATGTACTCACTTGTATATTATACCCCAATGTCCCTATTGGGTGTATCAGTGATGTAATTGTTCCACGTCATACCCCACTGATCCTATCGGTAGAATCAATAAAGTAAACAAGTCATGTAAAGTCATTGAGGGTAACCCTCCTTATTGTTCAAGGGTTAAAGTCCCCAAAGTTGCGGGGCACTAGGGTTATTAGAATCTCCTAGAGAATTCGGCCATGGTGAGTTAATGTCAAGTTGAGAATTAGTATAAATAGAGAGTGAGCCTCTCTATTTAGCACACAGTTACACTCACTCAACTGGGGTGCATGAGTGAGAGAGGAGAAGCTATCTCAAGTGAGAGAGAGAGAGAGAACAACTGTTGGAGATCATCTTTTATGTATTTGGGTTTTACTGCTGATATTGGTGCTTATTATATATCTAAAGAATTTGCGGGGTTTTCTCCATTGTGGTTTCCCTGAGGAAAATATTTGGGTCTCTTGTCTCTTGTGATTATTGTTGTGCATGTTATTCTCTCAGATAAGATCCTAAGATCATGCTTAAATTATAAAAATATAACATGGTATTAGAGCTAACCTGAGCAGAAGAAATTATCTAGCTACAGAAGTTAGGGATTCTTATTTTTTGGGTCTCTCTCCACAATCCATTAGCAAAAGGATGCTAGGATAACTCTCCATTGAAGGGCACATCTTTTTGTCGAAGGAGAATTTGATTTCGGGCATTTTCAATTTTTTTGGCCAAAAATTAGGGCTTTTCAAAAGAGAGCAATTTTTGAGTGAACACAAAATAGGATTTGTCTCCTCATCAAAATCAAAGTTTAGAGACCCAGGTCGATATTTTTGGTTGGGTAAAACTCTAGGAAAGTCAAACCCTAATTTGACCCCGGGCCTAAAAATCCCTAAAATACTAAAACGGGTAGTTTGGGTACATTCTCTATATCTCGGGAGTTACGAATCCTCAGGGGCCAAAATTTTGATAGGCCAAAGATAAAATTCGGATGTACCCTGTGTAAAAATTTCATCGTCATATTCTCTATATTCTGGGAGATATGTTTCCTCCAAATCAATGTTGAATCCTTTTCCAGGATTCATCCCTAAACATGACACCTAGGTAGAATTGCTATATCTTGGGATACAAAGATCCAAATTAAATTTATAAATATGTTATAGATAGGTCATAGAATGTACTTTCTATGGTAAAAGTTTCATACCTTGATCAGGAAATTGGGACATGCGACAGTCTGTACAAGTTCGATATGTCGAACAGTCCTGGAATAAGTCACCTTGGTAAACATCTCATAAGTCCCAATTGTTGAAACAAATTCTCATAAAACCAATGGTTTTAGAAATAGGATAGAAAAAGTTACCTCAGTATGAAATTACAAACATAGAAGAGTAGTACTTTTGGAGATACCACAGAAACAGTATCATGCATTTTTGTAGAAGAAATTGGTAAACTAGGGCTTCTTGTTCCGGGAGCTTCCCTCCACTGTTTTCAAAAAAAAAGAGTACATTGGACAGCTCGCATTGAATAGGTCTATCTTTCTATTGAATCAGATCTAAAATATTTTAACTTTTTAAAATTAGGGTTTCTCTAACAAACCGTAGATCATCCAGCTCCAAAACCAGGATGGACACCTCAAATCGATAAGATCTAATATTTTGCTATTTACATTTGAGGTCATCATTTCAAAATCACTAATTAAACTAGATTGATGACAAGATTGGTGAAACTAACAAATTCCAAGCATGGAAGTATTGGATCTCATAGGTTCTTGAAGAAAATTAAATTGGACACCTGCATAAGTGGAAAGGTTCCAGTTCCAGAGGGACATGAGGCTAAAAGGCTTACACAAGAAGAACTTGGTCAAGGCAAAGAAGATCATTGTTGATTCAATCAAGGATCACCTTATACCACAAGTGTCTTCCCTAAACACACCTAAAGATGTTTTGATTTTTTGACCAAGATATTTGAAGGGAAGAACATAAATCAAAAGATGACTTCAAGAAACCAATTGAAGAATGTGAAGAATGCAAAGACCATGTAGTCATAATTTAGAAGGATCTCTAAAATCAAAGAACAACTTGAAGTAGTAGAAGAAGAAGTGGAGAATGCAGAAATTTTGATAACCACCTTGAATGACCTCCCATGATCATGAAATTCATTCATTCGAGGAATGTGTGCCAGAAGGAAGTGATTAATTTCAGCAGACTCTGGGAAGAGTGCACACAAGATGAAGCTCGACCCATAATAAGAGAAGAGAAGATGGGAGCAACTGAAGATCAAGATATCACCATCCAAAGAAGATCCCTCAAGTGATGAGGAAAACAAAGGACTCAACTCTTGAAGAACCTCTTATCCATCTTATCATTTGGATAAGAAATGATGAATGAAGAAGATGATGACGTTGAAGGCTTAAGAAGGAGTCTACCCATGAAACAAATAAAGATAACTATGCAATTGTCATTTCATGATATTATTTTGTTATGCATTTTTTTATATTAAGTTGATGTGTTATGCATGATAGACTGTTTGCATTAATGATAGTATACTACTAATATGCATGTGATGGGTAAGTATCCCATGGTGCTATACAACTCTCCATTGCTACTTATCTAGAATGAAACCTCTTTGCTGACATATTGGATTAGTGCACAATCTCAATGTTGTCCTGGTAGAGATGGAAGGGATCTAGAAAATTTTCTGTAAGATATGGATGAATGTTGTATTGGCTAAAATAGTTGCATCATTATGTCTTAATGAAAAATAATTTTTCAATATGAACATACCTTGTGAAATGTTTCTAAAAATACAACTAAAGCATTTGACTTGTAGGAAAGATAACATACAATCACCTACAAGAAAAGAAGGATGAGACTTGTTTCGAAGAAAAATTGATGGCAGTTCAAGAAATAATAAAAAATGAAGAATAGTATGATGAGACTTCAAGAGGTCTCAGAAACAGTGCAGTTATGTGACACTGTTGAGCGATATCATTGATGCAAATCCTTCCAAGCTATGAAGAAGTAGCCAAGATGAAAGGGAAGGAGAGTTCTAGTTCAAGAAGAATGATGTCTAGGATGCATTAATGAGACTTGAAGGGAAGTCCATAATGTCTTCGATATGGATCTACGTGATACAACATGTAGTAGATGGAAACATAGAGGGATACAAGGCAAGATTCATAGCATGAGGCTTCTCATGGAAAGAAGGAATAGACTATGAAGAGACATTTGCAGCCACTAGAAGTTAAGACACATGACATGCAGGATCATGTGTGAAAATAAAACAAGGCCTTGTACGAGCTTAGAAGGAACCCATGGGATAACACACACATGATGAGCTTAAAGATCACCTAGAGTGATGAAAATATTAACCTTTGATACAAGGTTGAAGATGAAAGACTATAGAGGATAAAAAGCTCACATATGGGTGCGAGAAAAACATTTTCAAGGTAGAGGATCTTGGTATCCAGTGACCCTATATGGATACATAGAATATTATTAGGAGAGAAAGCTACTTGTAACTCCAGTACAAAATGTTTCAATACATAGAGTACGAAAGGAATAGGGAGAGTGATGCTCCACTTTAGAGGGAGTGACTACAGAATATCCTGAGGTTCAACATGGTATGCCAGGATGGACAGATTACTAATGACTCTATGCTTTACTGAGAGTAAAGCATATTCCAACCTTTGCTTCAAGGTTGAATGCGGAAGACTAGTATTGCTCCTGTTATATGTCGATGACTTGTTCCTCGCATAAAAGAGGAACTCATTAAAGTTGCAAGAAGGACACTTGATTCTGAGTTCGAGATGAAGGACTTGGATATGATGCATTACTTTCTCAGCAGGGAGATGTGGCAGAATGTGGATGGAATATCCCTTTGACAAGGGAAGTATGTAGTGGAGATCCTAAAGAGGTTCAGGATGATGGACTGCAAGACCATGACCACACCTATGGCATTGAACCTGAATTTATTGAGTGTTTCTTCATCAGAATCGGTTGATGCCACAATGTATCATCAGATGATTTGCTCCTTGATGTACCTAAAGAATACAAGACGAGATATTTGATTTTCTATGAACACATTGAGACATGTTCACCTGATGGTTTTAGATCATGTAGTGAGGTACCTAAAGGGTACAGTTGAGTATGGGGTAAAATATGATACGACTAAGAAGATCAACCTGGAGGGTTATATTGATTTTTTGTGGGGAGACAGTTCCATTGATAGGAATAGCACTTCAAGGTGCTACTTCAGTATAAGATCAGTTGTGATCTCTTGGTTTGGCAAGATGGATTCTTGCATGGTGCTGAGTACAGTCAAGGAAAAAGATGTTGCCACTTGATTTTTGTGAGGTAGTATGTTTCTTTTGAAAACTATTATTTGATTTGATTGATCTGACTTGCATTTTTGTATGATGTAGAGAGGAGAAGTGAAGCTCCAGTTTGTGATCTAGATCGAGATCTCTCGAAAGAGGGAGTTCTCGCATAGCCAATGAGATAGGTTGTCTGAGCATAAATCATGGCGAAGCTCGTATGTTGCTCAGACGTAATGAGTCCTTTAGGTTGTCCTTGAATGTAATCAGTCCTGGCAAAGATCGCAAGCTATCCTTGGATGTAATCATCCCTGATGTGATTCTAAGCTATAAATGGCCAAAGAAAAGTTTGAGTACTTAATGGAGAAGCTTGGTGTTCTCCATATCAAGGTTCCCTCCAAAGGGAATTGACGTGTCTGTTAGCCTTTTTGAGATGGTGGAAGGATAGGTTCCACATGGTCAGATGTAAGTGCAAAGATATTATGATGTGATTGTCGGATGTGTTCCCACATGATTAGTACAGAGACATTATGATGTGATTATGGGATGTGTTCCCACATGATCAGTGTAGAGACATTCTGATGTGATTGTGGGATGTGTTCCCACATGATTAGTGTAGAGACATTATGATGTGATTGTGGGATGTGTTCCCACATAATCAGTGCAGAGACATTCTAATGTGATTGTGGAGTGTGTTCACACATGATCAGTGCAGATCCATTCTGATGTGATTGTGGGATGTGTTCCCACATGATAAGATATAAATGCAGAGCCATTCTGATGTGATTACGAGATGTGTTACCACATGATCATATGCAAGTGCAGAGCCTTTCTGACAAGATGAGGTTGGATGTAAGTGGAGAGCCTTTGTGACAAGATGAGGTCAGATGTAAGTGCATAGCCTTTCTGAAAAGATGAGGTTAGATGTAAGTGCAGAGCTTTTTTGACAAGATGAGGTTGGATGTAAGTGTAGAGCCTTTCTGACAAGATGAGGTCGGATGTGAGTGTTGGGCCTTTATGACATGGGTTTTGGATGTGTTCTTCCCATGGCCAGATGTGAGTGTTGGGTGTTCCTTTCTTACATGGTTCTTGGATGTGTTCCTCCCATGGTCAGATCCAATTTTTGGGCAGGCCTTTCTGACATGGTTCATTCCATGGTCTGATATAAGTGATGAAGATGATGAAGACCTACATGGATAATAGGCCTACAACTAGCATGAAAAAGGGTTGGCTCTGTATAAATTCCTATGATGAGTAGAATTGAGAGATGGAACCATTTGTTTGAGATAGTGGAAGTAGTGATGATGATCCAGTGATGATCCAAACTTGATGACGATCTAGTGATGATACATATTTGATGATGATCCAATGATGATCCATACTTGATCATGATGACTTGATGATGAGGACTTGATTATGATCCATACTTGATCATGATGACTTGATGATGAGGACTTGATGATGATCCAATGATGACCCAACAAAGAAGATTTGTGCTGATAAATTGTGTCGAGAGAATACCTTCCTAGTTAAGAGGGAGTGTTGATGTATTTGTAACTTCAGAATGTATTCACTTGTATAATATGCCCCAATGCCCCTATTGGGATTATCAGTGATGTAATTGTGTCATGTAATACCCCGATGATCCTATTAGGAGAATAAATAAATTAAACAAGTCATGTAAAGTCATTGAGGGCAACCCTCCTTATTGTTCAAGGGTTAAAGTCCCCATAGTTGCAAAGCACTAGGGTTATTAGACTCTCCTAGAGAAGTCGGCCCTAATGAGTTAATGTCAAGTCAGGAATTATTATAAATAGAGAGTGAGCCTCTCTATTTACCACACAGTCACACTCACTCAACTAGGGCGCATGAGTCAAAGAGAGATAACAACTATTGGAGATCGTCGTTTCTGTCTTTGGGTTTTATTGCTGCTATTAGTGCTCATTCTATTTCTCAGGAAGTTGTGGGGTTTTCTCCTTTATGCTTTCCCTAAGGAAAATATTTGTGTCTCTTGTCTCTTGTGATTATTGTTGTGCACATTATTCTCTTAGATAAGATCCTAATATGCTATTACTTAAATGATAAAAATCTAACAATAAGATCCACAAGAGGTGTTGTCATTTGGTTTTTCTTTTTCGGCAAATTTTGAAGATGCAAACAATAGAACAGAATTTGAGAATTTTAGGAAAGATTGGGACCAACCCAATGGATTAGGATATTGGTCTACAGACTTCTTTGCTACCTCTCAGGGAGGATAGCATCCCCAATTTGGAGTTGATGTTAGCACCTATACCAAAAATTAAAATCTTCTACAAAGGAATCTGCACTAATTCCTTGCAGAAGGATAAGCCATTGACAAAGATGAGAAAGGTTAAGAAATTTATGTCATATGACCGGAATGAGTGCTGAGAATGTTTTGGAGGATCCATTCGTTGTCTTGGAATAAGGAAAAACATTGAAAAAATCCTAGGTTTAGGTCATAGTGGGGGGAGAAAAACATGAAATTCCACTTAAGGATTATGTCCAGACAACTATGGAAGGTGTAGATCAGCGTCGATGGAAATAGATAGTCAGAAGAGATTCCATTGGGTGAATATGTTGGCACAAAATAAATATTCATGATCAGCGAAATGGGGTTAACACACAAAGAGGATTGACCTTAAGATGTGCAGAGGTGAGAAGATATACGGTAGAGAGAGGGTTCGCCGATACAACATTCACATCGTGACCAATATTGGGAATCAACAAAATTTGGTACAAGGATTGATATTTGATGATTCGTATTAGATCAGGATCAATATCCATGGCTAGCATCCATTCTGCTAATCCAACATGCGCGAAAAAGGTTAACAATTGAAATCTGCGAAGTGTGGTATGGGCTCCATGACCCCACGACCCAGATATACAAACAACCCTAATCTACAATTGATGGGGATTTCGTGGCTGAAACATGCATGAAATACAAGAATGGTCGGGTTCAGGGAAATCTGGTAGGGGCCTCTTATTTCAATGGCCATGATCTTGAGTGGGTTGGATCTATGGTCGATGTGGATTTCATAGCCAAAACATGCACGATAGATAAAATAGTTCGGGGTCACAAAATATGGTAGATCCCATACTTTGAATGGAGGAAATCATGGAAGAATTTTGATCTATGGTTAAGATTGATTTCAAAAACCAAAGGTACGAGGTGGAAAAAGATAGGTTCATGTGCGAAATGGAGATGCAACATGGATAAATTTAATGGCGCAGATTTTATTAGGGAGCGTAAAACCATTGGAGGTCCTCTGAAACATTGTTTTCAATCAAGTGAACCTACATCCTGGACTTTGCTTTTCCATTTTAATCCATCATGTGTGTTATTGCATATTTCTTGTTTTAGGTGTAAATCATGGTGAATCTATGACCTCAATAAATTATAGGATTTACAAGTGATGATTCGAGATTGAATCCCAAATTTTGTAACTGAATTTCGCTCTATTTCTAAGTTGGTATTGGGATCCCATAACACTATAAATGTAATCTCAATAGAGGAGGAAAGGGTTCGGAATTTCATTCAAAAGCTTCATTGCTTGGGTTTTTGTAGCTCTGTTATTTTCTTGGAAGTATTAATGAAAAGTATTTTTTGAGCTTTCTAAGATTCATCAAGTTGTTTCACGTTCATTCTTTGTTTCCCGTATTTCCATTTTCATGTATTTGTTTCTTCCAATACATTTCTAGGTTGTATGCAAGGAATTCATTTTTTCTAATGCTCCTTCCATCAGAAATCGTATTTGTTATGTGTTTGTAATGGTTGTGATAGAATTCATCGACTAATAGGTGCTATGTTTCAGTTATTGTCCCTTGTTATATCTTTGCTAAAGTTGTTCCCAGAGATTCATTAATTTAAATATGCCTCTAGTTTCACTAGGCCCTTTCCTCATTTCTATCTTTCATCACTTCAAGATAATTTAACTGAACATAATAGCCATGTTTCCTCAGATTTCATAAGAGAAATCCACCTTCATTATTGTTGTAATCCCCTTAAATATTCTCAAGATGTGACTCCATTTCCCAATGGTATTTCTTGTCTGTTGGTTTCACCATCTTTAAATCTGCAAATATCCTGTTCCTATCAGATATCTAGCCTTATGACCACTTGCTTAAAGCCATATGTATATGTGGATGATTCTGTGACATAGAAAGATCCCTCTCTGACTGTATAGGCTAGAATATAGTCTAAATATTGGTTGAAATGGTTTCCCTTGTGAATTCTTACCAAAACCATAGGAAAATTTGTTGGAGTAGGGCCCTGCAGCTTCAGGAAAATCTGCTATATCAGAAGAAGAAAGTCAAAGGAAACAGTACCCAAGCGGCCGAGAAGAGAGACCTCAACCACTGTAATAAAGGCAGCGGTGAAGATAGGAGGGCTTAGCTACCCTCATACAGGAAAAGGAGCAACGGGCCAAGGTATTGAAGACAAAGGACAGAAGGGGAGCGACCGAGGAAGCGTCGCCCATACCCACGATCAGCGCCGGGAAGAGTGGAAGACTGCAGAAAGCTGTGGTGTGACGGAAAGCAGCAGTTGAAGTACAGATAGGTCGACTGTCATAGTTAGGTTTTTTGGGTTACTGTTGGGAAAGGCGCATAGTGTTGTAATAGGGCAACACCTTCGGGCTGCCTATATAAGCATGTATTTTGTATTATGAAAGGTTAGCTAGCCAAACATTCAGATAGACAATTAGCTAGTGGTCAGTTAGTTGTTCTTCGAGTCGAGCTATGGGTCTATTGTTAAGTCTCTATTATCTTACTACAACCAATAGCTGGCTCCTTGAGCATGAATGTAACAATCCATAGGGATTGAGAGAGAGAGAGAGAGGAAGAGTATATTGTAAGAAGGAAGCAATATAGAAAGAGAAGAGATCTAAGAGAGAAGGGCTCCTAGTTGTGTGTGTGGAGTTTCCCAGAAGATCTCAAGCTGCATAATAGGTTGCAGCAGAACTGTGTTTACCCTCTCAAGATATAATATAAAAACCAGTTCCCGTGGACGTAGCTTCCCCCTTGGAAGTGAACCACGTAAAACTCGTGTGTTGTGTGACTGTTCCATGTGATTGTGCTTTACTTAGTTGCTATCTGTTATCTGTTACATGAATGTTGCTTATCAGTTGATGAATGTATGTATGATATGCTTCCGTTTATAGCACATAGAAGGTTAAATGCAAGTTGAATGTATCAAGTAGCCTGTATATAAGTTTATCAGTGCTTGATTCATGATAGTTGACAGTTACAGCGTTAAGTGACTCCGGTATATGAGTTCCGTGAGTTGAGTGTAGTTGATGTTAGCGTGTTAAACCGTAGAGGTTTAAGTGAAATGGTTTAACACCCTTGTGAAGGTTAACAGAGTTATTAGACCCAGGAAGGAGGTCGCAGGACCTTGAGAGTTCATACGCATATTGAGCCTCATTATAGGACATATTACAGCATAGAAAGGCGATATCGCATGGTCTGAGGAGCTGCAGTGTGAGATATCATAGGGAAGGAGCTGAGCATAAGAGTAAGTTTGCACATCGCCATAGAACCTACGATGCGATAAGAGTCCGATCCCTACCAGCACCAGCTAGAAGGAGAGATCGCCCTTGCAGAGAGATCCCGCTGGCTAAGAAGAGTCGCAAGACCCTAGGATGCTACAGAACCTGGTTGAAGACACCTGAGTCTTCAGCCACCCCATATAAGATCACTTCAGGTGAGACTTTAGGCCATTCTGTGGTCTGTCGCCGAAAGGGCCAGTGAGCTAGGGGTATTGTTGGTACATTAAAGTAAACTTGGGTCTTCCCATAGTAAACCAACAAATGGTTTTGTTGCCGGTTTTAAACAAATTGAAGAGCTAATGTTCTGTTGGCATCCTACTAAAGAAGAACTCAACCAGTGGGTTGGGTCTAAGGAAAGAGAATTTGCTGCGACAGAAAACAAGAGTGTTAGGCTCAGTACAGAGGACTGGTTACAAAAACATATCTTCATAGATATACATGAGATATTGTTTGTGACCTATGCAAATGAGCTGTACGACTGGTTATCAAAGTTGACTGATAAGAATATATTCAAGAAGAAAATAAACATTGTCTGGACACTGGAGCTGATTCAAACCATGAGGATCATAGACAATCCCATTTCACGGGCAGTAGACTTTTGGCTTGCAAGTTTGCTGGAAGGCTTCATTACTGAGTTTGCAGTTAATCAAAGAAAAAGTTTCAGCGAAGTCGAGAGGTACTTCTTCAAAGGATATCGCGGTAAGTACTTGAACTCTTTAAATTCATCTATTAAGATGTTATTACATGAAAAAGGAGTAATGGATATATTCTCAGATGAATAAGTTCAGTAAGTGTAATGTCACAAGAGTTTGAGAGTGATTTTGATGAAATTGGATGTACATGTAGTGGTAAGAATTATAAAGTAGATTTCAGATCTTCCTTCGTGGAAGATAGTTCAGACCATACTAGAGAACAGAGCCAAAGCAATACAGAAAGAACAGTGGGGGGTATCCCTTACCACCCTTATACCCCACAGAAAACGACCAGGACTCAGAACAATCTCGTAGGAACTCCATCTAGTAGTTCACATATAGTACATACTACCTTTACACCACCTACATCTACACCGTTGAGTGGTAGTAATACAGCAACTTAGAATCCACCATGTAGAAACAGAATGGGGGATGACATGAAATTACCTACCTTTAAGGGTACAGGGGGAGAAGACCTGGAACAACATTGGTTCCTATGTGAATTTGTATGGACCACTAAACAGATCCAGGATGATAATACTAAACTTGTCCAGTTGGCCACTACACTTAGAGAAAGAGCCTTAACATGGTATATGAAGTATACAATAGCGCAGCCCAGAACGCTCATACAAGTCAGGACCACCATGATCAAAGAATTTAAGAAACCTAAGTCTGAGTCACAGTGTATCACAGAGCTTAAAGACATTAAACAGTTACCTACAAAGTTAGTATGGGACTTTGATCAGAAATTCAAAGCTCTTATAGACCAGGTTAGCTTTGATTTTGCACCAGAGCAGCATAAGGAATGGTTCATCGCAACACTTCTCTTGCATATCAGACTTCCCCTTATGCAACATAGACTCCATACGTAGGATGAAGCGTTGGAGATGGAAATGAAACTAGAGGATTCACCACTAGCTGATACTAGTACAGGTATGACAAACCTACAGAATCAGTTAGCCAATCTCACGTTATAGCTACATGAGATTAAGAAAGGGAAAGAGGTTGCATAAGAACTATGGTGTACCAAGTGTAAAGGATAGGGCCATACTAAAGATAACTGTCCAGTATTTGTTGAATATTTAGCAAGTGGGGCTCCGAACCCCTTAATACAGAACCAAGGGCCATGGTGCAAACTCTGCAGAACAAGAGGACATAGACCATAGGAATGCCCTTTACTTCAGAAGTATGTTCAAACCCCTAAGAACTTATATTGTAACTTATGTAATTCAGTACGTCATGATGAACATAATTGCTGAGCTTATGATCTCATGATAGAGAGAAAACATGACTTGTACAGAGTCCAGTCAGAGACACCAGGTCCAGCAGCAGGACCATAGCATGAACCGGCTCATGTTGGCCATGGTGGAGGATTCAGAGGACAAGGCCATGGAGGAGGCTTTGGCTGTGGTGAAGGCTTCAGCTGCGGCCATGGACCGATTACTTGTTACAATTGTGGAGTTGTAGGACATTATTCTAGGGATTGTTAGATCCCTAGTATGACATGTAAGTATTGCAAGTCCTATGATCACACTATAGAAGAGTGTTTGATATTGATAGCCAAAATTAGGGATCCTAAGCCAGCAGTAAACCAGAACATTCAGCTTGTTGCTGTTGAGCAGAAAGAACCAGAACCAAGAGTCAATATTGTGACTTGCATTGGTGCTTCTATGAGTAGGACATCGCAAGATACTGAAAAGAATATAGGTCCGGAGTGGGTGCGCAAAGCCACTAATAAATCAACACCACTTGACCTGCAGAAGCACAAAGAAACATTTCATTAAGCAAAAACTTTCTTTACTGACCCTATACCATCATGATCGTAGGTACTACCTTGTAGGGGCCTACCGCAACAAACACCTTGTGGTGTTAGTCCTGTGCAGATATCGCGGGCTACCACATCTGTAAGGTACAAAGAGGATGAGTCGACAGGAAGTGTACAATCCTTCCTGCAGAGCTGCTTGAAACTTGTACGAAATGAGAAAGCCATCAGAGAGCTTTAGCGCATCATAGATCAGTGTCAGTCGTCTTCTTCCATGAAAAGTGCGTAGCATACTGTTCATAATATTATGGGCCATACAAGAACAGGAAGAGAGATGAGACTCACAGTGCAAATTGGAGAATTTGAAATGGATGAGTTAATCCTAGATTTAGGATCAGAGGTAAATGTTTTGACTAAGAAGACATGGGAACAGATGGGTAACCTTAAGTTAGCAAGATCACTTATCCATCTGTGACTAGCTAATCAGCAAATTGTATCACCACTGGGTTGATTACCGCAAGTACCAATTGATATTGACAGAGTTCACAGCTTTGCATACTTTGAAGTCGTAGAAATCATTGGTGATAGCAGACCGTATCCAGCTTTACTAGGTATTGATTGGGAAATCGATAACATGGCTGTTATCGATTTAAAGAAAAGACAAATGACCTTTCAGGATAATCAGATCCGGGTCATCGCACCGTTAGATTCTTTCCAGGGTCCTCGCTACATTGAACCTATCAGAGCAAAGGAGGAGGTGCACAACATGGAAATCCTTTATCAGATGACTACTAATCAGAGTGATTACATCAACCCCACCGCAGAAGGAAATATCAGTTGGCGATGCGATAGCTCATGCACATCAGATTCGGAGGTTGGTTTAGAAAATTGGCAGAATAGACTTTACGAAGTCTCAGCTCACAGATGTGTGTTTATGACTAAGTCACTGCGATGGATCAGCACAGATATTATTGACATTCCATCGTTTCATGGCTTAGCGAATGTCAATGAATTTTTACAGCAGTTTGATCAGGAAATTCCTCAGGAGCAGAGGATGATAGCTATTAACCTTGCAGTAAAAGCCACACCTGCAAGATGGTGGCATGCACATAAAGAAAATATCGCATCATGGGATGATCTTAAGAGACTGATGGCGATCAGATTCTCTAATGACAAGGAGCCTTTACAGCAGAAATATACAGGAGAAAGTGACCCCAGGTCACATATTAAGATTTGTGAACAGAGTTGGTCGAACATTCCAAAAGATGAATGCGTTCACCTATTCATTCACACTTTAGACACAATTCCAAGGAACTGGTACACTGAGACAGAGTTGCACAGAGGAACCATCACATGGCCACTTATGATAGACAACTTTCTACTCACTTTCACTTTTGAATCTAAGTATCCAAGCATTGATTAGGCTCTAGATGTAATAAAGACTAAGATATTTGACAACTGTACCCTATCAGTGCCTGCTCAGCCTGATTGGGCCATCCAGTTGGAACATGCACTAGAATGTTACAACTTCGCAGCAGAGCCAGATGATGAGGATGAGAATCCTCGTAGTGTCAATATTCCAGAGTTAGAAGGGACTCACACGTTGATGGACCGAAACTAGAAATTCCCGCTATCACAAAACCTATCAAGATTAAAAATATCAATATTGGCACAGAAACAGAACCAAAGTTTTCCTCTATTGGAGACTATTGGGATGATGAAATAGTAGGACACATTGCAGATCTACTACATTACTATCAGGACTTATTTCCCACTAAGTTCACAGAGATGAAGGGAATAGTAGGAGATTTGGGAGTAATGAGGATACCTTTCAAAGAGGATGCTAGACCAGTTAAGCAGCGTCTATACAGATTGAATCCTTGCTATAAAGAAAAAGTTAAGGATGAAATTGGTAAGATGCTAGCAGTAGGCATCATTGAACTTGTAGAAGAGAGTGAATGGTTTAGTCCCATGGTCGTGTAGGAAAATAAAACCAAAGGAGAAATCAGGATTTGTGTCGATTTGCGCAAACTCAACGACGCATCACTTCATGACCCATTTTCGACACCTTTTACTGATGAAGTTTTAGAAAATGTGGGAGGGCAGGAGGTCTACTCCTTCACTGATGGCTTTTCGGGCTATCACCAAATCAGAATCGATTTAGAGGATCGACATAAGACCACCTTTGCGATAGAATGGGGCTCATTCCAGTATACGATAATGCCCTTTGGTCTTAAAAATGCACCATCTATCTTTTCTAGAGTAGTAGTTGTTGTATTTAAGGAAAACATCCATAAATTCTTAGAAGTATATTTTGATGATTGGATTGTATTTGGATTAATCGACAAGCATATAGGATATTTAAGGCTCATGTTATAGAAATGTAGGCAATATCAGATTTCTCTTAACTTGAAGAAATGTATATTCTATGCGCCATTTGGTATTTTTTTGGGTCATATTGTTTGCAGACAAGGATTGATGGTAGATCCTACAAAGATTGCCATCATTGTTAATCTTCTAGCACCCAACTCATTCAAGCAATTGAGGACAGTGCTCGGTCATACCGGGTACTATAGAAAATTCATCAAAGGCTATGGAAAGATCACAGCACCTATGGAAAAGCTGTTAAAGAAAGAAGTGAAATTCCTATGGAATGAGGAATGCCAGTAAAGTTTAGACACTCTTAAAGAGAATATGGTTACAGCACCCATATTAGTATTCCCATATTGGAACAAGCCATTTCATGTACATGTGGATGCATCTGGCATCACACTGGGGATTGTCATAACCCAGCCAGGAGAAGGGGGTATTGATCACCCTATCGCGTACTCAAGCAGAAATTTATCTACCGTAGAAAAGAACTACACCACTACAGAAAGAGAAGGATTAGCTATGGTGTATGCTCTATAGAAGTTTAGGCACTACCTATTGGGTGCCCCATTCAAGATGTTCACTGACCATTCTGCTTTAAAGTACTTGGTCAATAAACCAGTATTAGGAGGAAGGATCTGTAGATGGTTACTCTTATTTTAGGAGTATGATTTTGAAATTATTGTAAAACCAGGAAAATTAAATTCTGGACCTGATCACCTATCGCGGATAGATTCAGGCGAAGAACCAAGTAATTTAGAGGACAATTTGCCAGATGCGCAATTGTACTCTAGCCAGATCATAGATGAGTATTACACTAATATTATTCAATTTCTCACTATAGGGTGGGCACCTGTTGAGTTTACTAAGCACCAAAAGAAACAGTTAGTTGTGAAAGCAGTAGACTTCACTTTGATTGCAGGACATTTATGTAAGTTAGGTCCAAATGAAGTATTGCGCAGATGCATTATGCCACATGAGAAAGAGGCCATTATCAGAGAAGCACATTCAGGTGCCGCAGGAGGTCATTTCGCAGGAAAGTCGACTGCTCAGAAAATCCTAGCTGCAGGATTATGGTGGCCTACTTTGTATAAAGACACTAAGGAGTTTTGCAGAAGCTGTGATATCTACCAGAGGGTAGGAAAACCTTCGCAGAGAGATGAAATGCCGCTGCGACCACAGATTACGTTGCGGGCATTTGACAAGTGGGCTATAGATTTCTTGGGTCCTATCAACCCACCCGGGAAACGAACTGGTGCAAGATACATCATCACAAGAACAAAATACCTCACCAGGTGGGCAGAGGCAAAAGCAGTAAGGAATTGTGATGCTACTACAGCTGCACAGTTCATTTTTGAAAACATCATAAGTAGATTTGGATGTTCAGTAATCTTGATGAGTGATCAAGGCACACATTTTCTAAACCGCACTATTGAGGCCTTGATGGAGGAATTTCAGATCCAGCACCATAAGAGCACTCCCTACCATCCTCAAGCTAATGGTACGATTGAGGCCTTTAACAAGATTCTAGAAAATGCTCTTACTAAGATCTGTAACAGCCAAAGAAATGATTGGGACCTTATGGTTAATGTTGTATTATGGGTTTATAGGACTACATGCAAGAAACTTACAGGACACACACCTTTCAGCTTGGTGTATGGACAAGAGGTTTTTATTCCTATGGAATATATTATTCCCAGTTTAAGAGTTGCTCAAATTACCGGGATGGATGATACAGATATGATGAATGACAGGTTAGCACAGCTGCTTGCCTTAGAAGAAGACAGATTCATCGCAGGATTTCATCAAAAAGTGCAGAAGGCACGAGAGAAAGCTTGGCATGACAGGCACATCAAAAGCAAGATTTTTTAGACATGAGACTTAGTGCTCCTCTATGATAGTAAGTTTGTTAGGTTTCCAGGGAAGTTCAAGACGCATTGGTTGGGGCCCTATCAGGTTCAGTAAGTTACAAATGGAGGTGTCATTCAGCTCAACAAACTGAACAGGGAGCTTCTTCCCACTTTGATTAATGGCAGTAGGCTTAAGCTTTATAGTGATAGCCACTCTGACTCCCAGCCCTAACTCAGACAGTTTATGAAGTGCATATGTGCAGTGTAGTTGAAAGGAGGCATCACACCGATAAGTAGTCTACACTAAAAATAAAAATAAAAAAATTCTAAGTATGAGGAATCGCATCAGAAAAGTGTATGTTGCACAAGTCATACGATGCTTGTGGAGTTTTTGAACATTGTGGCATTCATGCCGACACTTTGGTTAGAGACGATGCGGTGTGGAATCGCAGCGATGCGATGTTCCCCGTGCCACGTAGATCATTTTGAAAAGGGACAGAGGGATAGTCACTTCACCTTCTGACAGGCAGTTAATCTAGATACGATAGCTATACATTGCCCTACATTTGGAAATAGTATATAGATTTGTCCATATTTGATAAATCTTCAACGAGATCGGCGCCTGCACGCAAGTTTCGAGGGAAATTTGATTGGATTTTCGGCAATTAATGGCGATCGAAACGACGGGTGTTGTCTTGTCCATGCAATTAATACCACCGACAGGTCTAGCCAGATGACCATTGCTTCAAATATTATCACCTTCGTTATGAATATAGAGATCATTCATCCAGAAGGGTTACTTTTGCGATTTCTGAGAGCTATAGAGCGATTTGTAATAGTCTTTCCTGAGCAGAGATACTTCAATTATAGAGTGCTTGTTTTCCCCAATTTCCCAGCCATTGCCACTTTAGAGCATTGCACTAGGTGGTATCCGTCTGAGATGGAACCTTTAGAAGACATTATGCAAAGATTCCAGCGTGGTGGCCTTTTGTCCGCTATGACGATGCCGCCCAAGGTTGTGAAATTAGGTACATCACAGGTCAGACAGCCGCGAAGGATGAGGAGTCAAGCTCAGATAGTAGAAGAGTCCATCCCAGAATAGAGAAGAAGAAAAGTGAGAAAAAAGAGATCTAAGAGAAGGGCTCCCAGCTGTCCATGTGGAGTTTCCTAGAAGATCTCACGAAAAGAAGAAAGGACCAAGAAACAGGCATCCGAGACGCAGAAAAACAGAAGGAGATGGGAAAGGAACGAAGCAAAGATGTTGAAAATGAGAGAGATATAGAAAATGTCCAAGAAGGTAGTTACATTAAAGCTGGAAAAGGACATGTCTCCTCATGGAAGTTTTACCACTTTCCCTATATTCAGAATGATGATGGCTTGGATGAGTCTGTTCAGACAAGCGCTCCAGTCGAATTTGAGGTGAATGGTACAAACTTGACCAAGGTAGCAGGAGATGAGGTCATTGAAACAAATTTAGCAGCGTATAAAGGGTTCGCCAGTCATTTTTGGAGCTTCACTTAAGGAAAGTGTTGACACTATTTTAGAGAAAACGACACAAGAGTGTGTCGAAGTTATGGATAAAGAAGTCATAGGATTTCGGGAGAGACTTACAATGACTTCCCAAGAAGCCAAGGAGAAGCTACAACATGATAAACTAGCTGTTAGTGGCTCGGGGACAAGCCACAAGTAAGTGTTAGGGGATTGCTGCAGCAGGGCCCCGCAGCTACAAGAAAAGCTACTATATCGGAAGAAGAAAGTCAAAGGAAACAGTACCCGACCGGCCGAGAAGAGAAAGCTCAACCACTGCACTTAAGGTAGCGGTGAAGATAGGAGGGATCAGCTATCCTCATAAAGGAAAAGGAGCAATGGGCCGAGGTATTGAAGACAAAGGACAGAATGGGAGCGACCGAGGAAGCGGTTCCCATACCCACGATCAACGCCGAGAAGCGTGGAAGACTGCAGAAAGCCGTGGTGTGACGAAAAGCAGCAATTCAAGTATAGATAGGCCGACTGTCATAGTTAGGGTTTTTGGGTTACTGTTGGGAAAGGCCCATAGTGTTGTAACAGGGTGATACCTTTGGGCCACCTATATAAGCATGTATTTTGTATTATGAAAGGTTAGCTAGCCAAACATTCATATAGACAATTAGCTAGTGGTTAGTTAGTTGTTCTTCGAGTCAAGCTCTGGGTCTGTTGTTAAGTCTGTATTATCTTACTACAACCAGTAGTTGGCTCCTTGAGCATGAATGTAACAATCCACAAGAATTGAGAGAGAGAGAGAGAGGAAGAGTATATTGTAAGAAGGAAGCAATATAGAAAGAGAAGAGATCTAAGAGAGAAGGGCTCCCGGTTGTGTGTGTGGAGTACCCAGAAGATCTCAAGCTGCATAATAGGTTGCAATGGAACTGTGTTTACCCTCTCAAGATATAATATAAAAATCCCCCCTAGAAGTGAACCACGTAAAACCCGTGTGTTGTGCAACTGTTCCATGTGATTGTGCTTTACTTAGTTGCTATCTGTTATCTGTTACATGAATGTTGCTTATCAGTTGATGAATGTATGTATGTTATGCTTCAATTTATAGCACATAGAAGTTAAACGCAAGTTGAATGTATCAAGTAGCCTGTATATGAGTTTATCAGTGCTTGATTCATGATAGTTGACAGTTACAGCATTAAGTGACTCTGGTATATGAGTTCCACGAGTTGAGTGTAGTTGATGTTAGCATGTTAAACCATAGAGGTTTAAGTGAAGTGGTTTAACACCCTTGTGAAGGTTAACAGAGTTGCTAGACCCAGGAAGGAGGTCGCAGGACCTTGAGAGTTGATACCCATATTGAGCCTCATTATAGGACATATTACAACATAGAAAGGTGATATCACATCATCTGAGGAGCATTGGTGTGAGATATCGCAGGGAAGGAGCTGAGCAGAAGAGTAAGATTGCGCATCGCCATAGAAGCTGCGATGTGATAAGAGTCCGCTCCCTACCAGCGCCAGCTAGAAGGAGAGATCACCCTCACAGAGAGATCTCGCTAGCTAAGAAGAGTCGCGAGACCCTAGGATGCTACAAAACCCAGTTGAAGACACCTGAGTCTTCAGCCACCCCATCTAAGATCACTTCGGGTGAGACTTCAGGCCATTTTGCAGTCTGTCGCTGAAAGGGCCAGTGAGCTAGGGGTATTGTTGGTACATTAAAGTAAACCCAGGCTTGCCCATAGTAAACCAACAAAATTACAAGGTGATAACAAGCCTAAAAAATAGTAATAAGGGAAACGCCACTTTTGGAGATAATGTGTCTTCCAAAATAGATGGCAAAGGTAGATCTAGTATCAACAACATGATCAAAGATAAAAATGTGTTGTTAGTATAATACCTAAAGCCTAATCTCCTTAGTGTAAGTCAAAATTTTGATCAAGGGAACATCTACATTTTTCAACTTTGACAAATGTGAAATCGAAAAAAGGGACTTAGGAAGACTTGTTGGGAATTCTCTAAGGAATTCAAGTAATGTATACATCCTAGAAAATGAAGAAAAATACTACATAAGTATGACTGATGAAAGTTGGTTCTGGCATAAAAGGATGGGGTACTTAAACTTTGAAAATATTAAGAAATAAATGAAGAAGGGAGTTGTAAGGGACTTTCCAAAAATTATGAAACCTCTAAAATCAGTTTGTAAACATTGTCAACATGGGAAGCAAACTAAATCTAGCTTCAAAGAAAAAGAACATACAACCTCACATAGATTGGAAATAGTTCACACTAATCCATGTGGGCCAAAAAGAAATAAAATATTGCAAGGAGAGTACTATTTCATGTTGTTCATATATTATTATACAAGGATGACTGGGGTTACATTTCTCAAAGAAAAATCAGAGCCTTTGAGAAGTTTAAAATTATCAAAGCAAAAGTTGAGAATGAAACAAATTTAAAAATTAAATGTCTAAGGTCAGATAATGGAGGTGAATTTGATTCAAATGAATTCAATGAATTTCGTGAAACATTTGGAATTAAAAGACAATTTTCATCCCCCAAGAACCCTCAGCAATATTTTTTGTTAGGTCTCCCAAAGACACAAAAAGGTAATGAATCTATTGTTGTAGTGGTTGATAGGTTTTCAAAGATGGCCCATTTTATTCTGTGCTTTAAAAATAGTGATGCAACACATATCACAAACTTGTTTTTCAAAGAGGTGGTAAGACTACGTGGATTACCTAGGAGAATTCTATTTAGATAGATATCCCAAATTATTCAGGAATTTTTGGACGAACCTTTAGAAAAATCGGACACAAAGTTAACTTATATCCATATTACCATGTACAAAGATATGGGAAAAATGAGGAAATCAACGGAATCTTAGGAAAATATCTTAAGGATTATAGTTGGAGATAATCCTAAGCAGTGGGATCATATGCTTTCTCAGGTAGAGTTTTCTTACAATGACTCTCCAAATCGAAGTATGAGAATGATCCCTTTCCAAATTTTATACAATGTGCATTCTAGAGGAGTGCACGATATTAGAGATGTAGTGAAAGATGAAAAGCAGAGTGCATATGGTGAATAATTTTCTAATGTATTACATGAATTGCATGAACATGTGAAGAAGAATTTGCAAGAGAATAGTATCAAGGACAAGGCTAGAGCTTATTTGAAGAAAAGGGAGGAAAATTTTAAGGTTGTATATCTCATCCTAGCACATCTGAGGAAGGACATATTCCAAAAAAGAGAATATCATACACTAAAATTAAAAAAACATTGGACCATGTACAATATTAAAGAATTTTGCATCGAACATGTATGATATAGAGTTTCCAAAATATCTAGGCATCTCACCCATCTTTAATGTGGCAGATTTATACCATTTTCAAGCAGATGAATCAAGTCAAACAATAGAGGATACCGAGAAGGAGCAAAGGATTCATTGGAGAAAGTAGTTTCTAGGAGCATGACCATTGGTTCCTGAGAGTATTGTGGAAAAAAGGGTAAGAAAAAGGCAAGGGGTAAAGAGTATTTTGAATACTTGGTAAAATGGAGAGATCATCCCGTTGAGGATTCAACTTGGATGATTGCTACAAAGATATGAAAGAATGATAATCTTGTTGAATACTTCATGGACATGAGTCCATGAAATTTTTTTAACCTGGGATTATGACATGTGAACATCAACTAGTTTCGGTTTTGATGACTTCTAGAAATCCATTTTAGTTTATTAAAGAGAGTTGGTTCCCTAAAATCAGGGAATTAGGTTTTTTTTAATAAATTTCAGTTATGTTTCCAGTTAGATCATAAGGAATTTTGTTTTCTATAGAGATAATATTTTTTCTTAGTTTTGTAACATTCAGTTAAAGAGTTTAAAAAAAGTTAATCCTTTGTTCCAAGAATGGTTATGGAAGTCCCTTTGTAAATCATGTACTTTAAAAATCTCTATGTAGTTGATAGTTGAATGTGATAAGAAATTACTATGCAATATGTTAATGATCTTGAGATTTTGATTGATAGAATAATATGCTAAATTGGAACCTTGAATGCCATAATGCATTCAAAATCCATAAGTTGAGGGCTTATTCCATATATCCAAGCTAGTAATAGAGGTACAGTTCATTACCAGTATTAATCATGAATATGACGGATTGTGTTGACCTCCTAGGAACAAAACATCGACCCTTGTGTGTTATAAGAGAATAGTTGTTGTGAAGGGGAAAACACCACTCGTTTGGGTGGAATTGTAGTGATCACATCTTGCATTACCAATGCTACTGGTGGATTGAAGAGGAATCTCTCCAAACCTCTGAAAATGAGGATGAAAAATATGCAACCACTAAATGATTCTAAACAAACCTCAGTACAACTCTTGAAGCAAATCTATGCATCAGAGGAAATTTCAACTCAAAATGGGCCTTTTAACTTTAATTCAAATTCCATGTCATCATGTGTTATCCAATTAAATTGATTTAAATTTGAAATACCATATAGGTCTTAAACACCTTTTTAATATAAATTTGGGGATACGTATCATAAAAAAACTACTTTTTTTGTTTGTATTTTCGACATATCTTCCCATGTTTTTACTCAAATTTCAATTGGGAGAGCTCGTTGGATGCAGAATTAAATTCTGCATCCAACGAGTAACCACTCGGCATACTTTTGATAGACAACACTACACCAAAAACAAGAAATACCTGAAAAAATGTGATGCTAACATCATCATCACATTTTTCAGGTATTTCTTATTTTTAGGGTAGCGAGTGTTGATGTATTTGTAACTTCGGAATGTATTCATCTATGTATCTTATGTCTTGTAACCCAATGTTTATTCTAGGATGTATCTATTATGTAATTGAGTGATGTTTTCATACCCCGATGTTTCGATCGGGAGGATATATAATGTAAACAAGTCATTTCAAGCCATAGTGGGTAACCCTCTGATTGTCTAAGGGTTAAAGTCCCCACAGTTCCGGGGCACTAGGGTTACTAGACTCTCCTAGTAGAGGTTGGCCCTAGTAGGATTTTAGTCATGCCGGGATTAGTATAAATAGAGAACTGGAGTCTCTATTTATCACACAACTCATACACACTCAAGTGTAGCCCATAGTTGAGGAAGGAGAAGACATTGGGGCTAGATAAGAAGAAGGATACTGCTGTCAGAGATCACTTACTGTTTTGGGATTTTCTATTTTGGTGTTGATTCTATCTTTGAGGAAGTTGCGGGGTTTTCTTCATTTATGGTTTCCTCGAGGAAAAACACTGTGTTCATTGTCTGTTGTGTTTAATTGTTGTGCTTTTTATTCTCTCAGTTAAAGATCCTAATAATGCTAGCTTAGTGTTGAAAAGCTAACATGGTATTAGAGCTAAGCTAAGAACAAGACACTGTGCAGCTACAAGAACTAGGGCTTCCTAGTTTGTGGATCTTCCTCCACGGATCTTCAGAAAAAGTAAGGTGGAATAACTCTCCTCCTTAGGGTGCATGTTTCTGTCGAAGGAGAATCCAATTCTGAGGTTTTTCAATTTTGACCCAACACTGCTGCCAAAAATTAGGGCTTTTCACAGAAGAGGAATTTTTTAGTGAGCCCAGGACTGGATTGATCTCCTCCCCAAAATCGAAGTTAGGGATAACTTTCAAGGCATTTGGGTGGATAGAACTCTGAAAAGGCAAAACCCTAATTTGTTCCTAATCCAGTACTGTAGGATTTCAGCTTCAAATCCAGATCCGACATCTTGACCTGGTAAGATCTAAATCTTTTGTATTTCCATTTGAGGTTTTCAGTTTAAGATGTCTCATCATACCAAGCTTGATGAAAATCTTGAGGGAGCTGATAACTTCCGAGCTTGGAAGTATAGGATCTCCTTGGTCCTAGAAGGAAATGAGTTAGACTCCTACATCCATGAGGAGGTTCTAGTTCCAGAGGAAGAGGAGGCTAAGGCATTACATAAGAAGAAGATGGTTATGGAAAAGAGGATCATTGCTGATTCTATCAAGGATCACCTTATCCCACAAGTGTCCTCCCTTAAGACACCTAAAGCTATGTTTGATGCCCTAACCAAATTGTTTTAAGGGAAGAACATAAACCGGAAGATGACTCTGAGGAATCAACTGAAGAATGTGAAGATCTAGAATCCAGAGACCATCCAATATTACTTCACAAGGGTTTCTCAGATCAAGGAAAAATTGGAAGAAGTAGATGAAGAAGTGGAGAATGCAGAAATTGTGATGACCACCTTGAATGGTCTCCCCAGGACATGGGACTCTTTCATTCAAGGGATATATGCTAGAAAGAAGTTAGTCAAGTTCAGCAGACCATGGGAAGAATGTTCTCAAGAATAAGCTCGGATAGTAGCTCAAGAAGAGAAGATGGGAAGTGAAGATCAAGCTCTCATAGTACAATCCAAGAAGTTTAGATCCAACCATCATAGAAGTAAGTACTCTCATCATAGAAATAACTCTAGAAAGCCTAGAGATAGGTCTAAGTACATTTGCTATACATGTGATGAAAAAGGACACTTTGCTAGAGATTTTCCTAAGAACAAAATTAGCTCTCACAATAATAAGGGACACAAGAAAAGACATCATGCTCATGCTGCAGAGGATGATGAACTTTCATCAAAGAGAACCAGATATGAAAGTGAAGATTCTTCAAGTGAGGATGAATATGTTTTGATCTTCGCTCTCATAGGTAACATTACTCATGGAAGTGATGATTGGCTTATAGATAGTGGGGCTTCCAAACATATGACTAGATTCAAGGAATCCTTTGTGAAGCTCTCAGAACATGAATCACCTGACAAGGTGAAGCTAGGAGATGACTATCCAAGCTTATTCTTGAGAACATTCTTCCCAATAAAAGGTAGTGGGGAATCTTCCTATAAGCTAGACTCTGGAAAGTCTATAACAATGAAGGAAGTGTTGTTTGTGCTAAGACTCAAGAAGAACCTTCTCTCCATATGAACATTAGATGCAAAAGGAATTAGGGTTGCATTCATAGATGGTCAAGTCATAATGTGGCCAAAAGGAAAGACTATTGATGATGCAATAGTGATTGGTGAACAAGAAGGAGGTTTGTACAAATTGAAGGGCCATCCAAAACAAGCTTTGGTCCATGACACAGTAGAGCTAAGTGAACTTTGGCATAGAAGGCTTGCACATGTGCATTACAGAGCACTACCTCTTGCAAGAAAAGCTGTTGAAGGTCTTCTAGAAATGCAAGCAAAACATGATGGGGTCTGCAAAGGATGTGCGAAGGGAAAGAACACAAAGAAGACATTTCCAAGTACCAAAAGGAAAGCAAAAGGAATCTTGGAAATCATCCACTCCGATGTATACGGTCCTATGACATCAAGCTCACTAAGCGGGTATGCATATTATGTTTCTTTTAATGATGATTTTTCTAGGAAGACATGGGTTTACTTCATGAAGAACAAAAATAAAGTATTCAGCAAATTCAAGGAATTCAAAGCCTTGATCGAGAACCACACTGAAAAGAAGATCAAGACTTTTTTATTATATAATGGCGGATAATTCACTTCAAATGAATTCAAAGAGATATGTAAAGAATTAGGGATTAAGAGGGAGTTGTCCACTCCTTATAATCCTCAACAGAATGGGATTGTGGAACGGAAGAACAAAACTATCATGGAAGCTGCAAGAGCTATGCTTCATGATCAAGATCTTCCTATGCATCTTTGGGCATAAGCTGCCAAAACAACGGTGTATGTACAGAATTGTACTCCACATAGAGTACTCGAGAACAAGACTCTTGAAGAAGTATTCTCTTGCAAGAAACCAGATATCATCCATCTCAGAATATTTAGCTGTCCTGTGTACATAAACATTCCAAAAGAGAAGAGAACAAAATTAGATCTTTCAGGAAAGAAGGGTATATTTGTGGGATACTCTAAAAGCTCGAAGGTTTACATAATCTATTTCCCAAGATACAAGAAGATTGTCATCAGTAGGGATGTGAAATTTGATGAAGACACAGCTTACAACAAATCCAAAAAGAGACTTGCTGAAGAACCTGAAGAAGCAGAAGCACCCAGAATTCATGACACAACAATGAAGGAAGAAATTCAAGAAGAAGATCGAGAATTTGAAGAACCACAAAGACTTGTAGATCCACCTCTGGAGAAGAATCCTCATAAGTGGAAACCTTCTTGGGTACGAGAACTTATCCAAGATGTAGAAAGATATGGGGCTCTAGAAGAGAATCATAGAGAAATAAAGAGGACCAGATCCTGCTTTGGGTATGTAGCTTTACTATGTGATTTCATTGACAAAGAACCTTCGAGTTATGAAGAAGCGACAGAACGGAAATAATGGAAGGATGCTATGATCAAAGAATATCAATCGATCATGAAGAATGATGTTTGGGATGTTGTCCCAAGTCCAGAAGGGAAGTTTGTTGTAAAATCCAAATGGATCTACAAGATCAAGCATGCTGTAGATGGTAGCATTGAAAACTATAAAGAAATATTTGTGGCTTGTGGTTTCTCTCAGAAAGAAGGAATAGATTATGGAGAAACCTTTGCACCTGTAGCCAGATACACTTCCATCAGATCAGTACTAGCTTTGGATGCATTGATGAAATGGAAGATACACCAGATGGATGTCAAGATTGCTTTCTTGAATGGTGTAGTAGAAGAGGAAGTGTATGTGGAGCAGCTACTCGGTTTCGAGACACATGACAAGGAGTCTCATGTATGCAGATTGAAGAAAGCATTATACGGTTTGAAACAGGCACCCAGGACTTGGTACAGTAGAATTGACAGTGTTCTATCCAGTTTGGGCTTTACCAAGAGTAAAGCAGATTCCAACCTATACTACAAGATTGAAGATGGAAACCTAGTGATGCTTCTACTATATGTAGATGATCTGTTTGTAATAGGTATGGATGGTTTGATTGATGATACAAAGAGAAATCTTGCTTCCGAGTTCAAAATGAAGGACTTGGGTATGATGCATTATTTCTTAGGAATGGAGGTGTGGCAGAGTACAGATGGAATATTTCTTGGACAAGGGATGTATGCAGTAGAGATCCTGAAGAGGTTTGGGATGATGGACTGCAAGGCTATGGCAACACCTATGGCATCAAACCTAAAGCTATTGAGTGATGCTTCATCATAGTTGATTGATGCTACGATGTATCGTTAGATGATTGGGTCCTTGATGTACCTGACAAACACAAGACCAGACATTTGCTTTGATATGAACACTTTGAGCCAGTTCTTGATAGATCCAAGAAATGTTCACTTGATTGTTGCAAAGAATATTTTGAGGTACCTGAGGGGTACAGTTGATTATGGGCTCAAGTATGAGTTGAATCAGAAGATTAACCTAGAGGGTTATGTCAATTTAGATTGGGCAGGCAGTGCCATTGATAGGAAGAGAACTTCAATATGTTGCTTCAGTACGGGATCAGGTGCGATCTCTTGGTTTAGCAAGAAGAAATCATGTGTGGCACTGAGTATAGTTGAAGCAGAGTATGCCGCAGCTTATTCAGCTAGTTGTGAGGAAGTATGGCTGCAGAAGATACTGTCTGATATATTTGATCTCCAGTTGGATGGTACTTGTATACACTATGACAACTAGAGTTGTGTGAAGTTGTCAGAGAATCCAATGTTCCATGACAAGTCGAAGCATATTGAGATCAAATATCACTATATCAGGGATATGGTGCAGAGGGGAGCAATGAAGTTCCAGTATGTTGCGACAGAGGAACAGATGGAGCTATGTATTGATAAATCCATTCACCAGGATGAAGTTCAAGTACTTCAAGGAGAATCTTGATGTTCTCCAGATCGAGGTTTCCTCCAAGAGAAAGTGATGAGACCCATAGCCATTCTGACATGGTGAGAGGATTGGTTCCTTCCATGGTCAGATGTAAGGTCTGAGCCATTCTATCATGGTGAGAGGATTAGTTCCTTCCATGTCAGATATGAGTGCTGGCCATTCTGTCGAGTAGGACAGATGTAAGGGCAACTGCCATTTTGGGAATGGAGGCACCTGGTCAGTTGCCAGGAAAACTCAGTCTAGGACTGAGAAGCCATTCTGATGTGATAAAGGGATGTGTTCCCACTTGATCAGATGTAAGGGCTAAACCATTCTGTCATGGTTAAATGATTAAGTTCCTCCCATGTCAGATGTGAGTGTTGGCCATTCTGATGAGTAGGTCAGATGTAAGGGAAACTGCCATTCTAGGAATGGAGGCAGCTGGTCAGTTACCAAGTAGCTCATCTGGGACTGGGGTCCATTCTGATGCGATGGTAGGATTAGTTCCTCCATGATCAGATGTGAGTGCATGCCCTTTCCTATGCAGTGCTTCGTGCATGGTCAGTTTGTAAGTGTAGAGCCCTTTCTGATGTGGTGCTTTGTGCATGCTTAGTTTGTAAGTGTTGAGCCCTTTTCAATGCGATGCTTCGTGCACGGTCGGTTTGTAAGTGCTGAGCCTTGTCTATGCAGTGCTTTCAAGCATGGTTGACTATAAGTGCTGTGCCTTTCTGACAGGATGAGGTCGGATGTAAGTGAAAAGCCTTTCTGATGTGGTGTGCTTGCACATGGTCGGATATAAGTGCTGAGCCTTTCTGACAAGATGAGGTTATATGTGAGTGTTGGGCCTTTCTAATAGGATGAGGTCAGATGTAAGAGCTAGGCAGGCCATTCTGACTTAAGTGTTAGATATAAGCGCTGATGAATACCTACATGAAGGGTAGGCCTATAGGATTGAATCTGTAGAAGTTCCTGTGACAAGAAGAATCGAGATAGCACCATTATGAGATAGCATATGATGATGGTCTAGACTTGATGATGATCTAGATCAAGTGATCCAGATGAGATGATCCAGACTTGATGACGATCCAGATCAAGTGATGATCCAGTTGTGATGGTGATCCAAACTCGATGATCTAGATCGAGTGATCCAGATGAGATGATCCAGACTTAATGATGATCCAGATTGAGTGATGATCCATTAGTGATGAGAAAGTATTCATGATGATGTAGATCCCGTGATAAAGAAGAAGAAGATGACTTGAATACTTGAAGACAAAGAAGATAACTTGAAGACTCGAAAATGAACAAGACGTGGAGATGACGAGATGATCCAGTTGATGCAGAGAAGAAGACCAGTGCTGAAAATTGTGTTGAAAGAGTACCTTCCTAGTTAAGAGGGAGTGTTGATGTATTTGTAACTTTAGAATGTATTCATCTATGTATCTTATGTATTGTAACCCGATGTTTATTCTGGGATGTATCTATTATGTAATTGAGTCATGTTGTCATGCCCTGATGTTTCGATCGGGAGGATCTATAATGTAAGAAAGTGTTGTCAAGTCATAGTGGGTAACCTCCGATTGTTTAAGGGTTAAAGTCCCCGCAATTCTGGGGCACTAGGGTTATTAGAATCTCCTAGTAGTGGTCGGCCCTAGTAGGGTTTTAGTCATGCCGAGATTAGTATAAATAGAGAATTGGAGTCTCTATTTATCACACAACTCATACACACTCAAGTGTAGCACATAGTTGAGGAAGGAGAAGACACTGGAGCTAGATAAGAAGAAGGATACTGCTGTCAGAGATCACTTACTATTTTGGCTCTTCTATTTTGGTGTTGATTCTATCTCTGAGGAAGTTGCAAGGTTTTCTCCATTTATGGTTTCCCTGAGGAAAAAGAATGTGTTCATTGTCTCTTGTGTTTGATTGTTGTGATTGTTATTCTCTCAGTTAAATATCCTAATAATGCTAGATTAATGTTGAAAAACTAACAACGAGGTCCATCAAAAGTATGCCCAGTGGTTACATGTTGGATGAAGAATTTAATTCCACATCCAACAAGCTCTTTCGATCAAAATTTGAGTCAAAACATGGGGATATATGTTGAAAATACAAACAAAAAAGTAGTTTTTTTCTTTTCTTCCTCAAAAATTAATAAATATTATTTTTTTATTTTAACTATTATTTTATTAAGTTTTTTTAGGAGGTCCATTTCGAGTTGAAATTTCCTCTAATGTGCATTGTAATTTGAAAGAAAATATATGTATCGATCTCGCTTCAACAACCTAAATGAAATCTATAGGGAGTGTGAGATATTTTGTTGTCGGTTCTTGGAGTTTGGTTGGCTCATTGGGTGAGGGTGTATGTAAGGAAGAGGATCCTAGGGAACTATTATTATATTTGTATCTTTTGGACATGGTAGAACGTGACCTAAATCCAAGTCCCAACTTCCACAAGCACCATTGTATTTTTGCAAAATGATGGTGGAGATTTGATTGAGACAGTCAAAGTTCTCTTGGATAAGTAAAATTATTGAGTATTGGACAATAGATGGTGAGAGTTAACCAAGATTTTGACAAATTATTTAATTATAAACTTGTAATTTAACTAAATTGGAGGTTAGGAATTTGGAGACTTAGTTCACCTTGACAAAGACTTTGTCTTTATTTTGAACTTAGCAGTTAGCAGGTTTGGTGGTTTTTTTAACCCAGCCTCAAATGTGAAAACAATTTTAATCCGCACCACTATTTGAATCTAGTGTTTGAAAAGTTGGGTGAAGAATTGATTTTTCTAACTTGGAAAGGTGAGAAAAGAAGAAATCCATGTAGAACCCAAACCAAAAATTTGAGTCATAATCTTTGCACCGAAGGGGAAATTGTTAACAATAAAATAAACACCCTTGAGAGTGTTGGTATGAAAACATATTTCTACTTCGCTCGTATCATGAAGATTAGAGTTTTTGAACAATTGAGAGTTTCAATCTCTCATTTGACCACTACTTCCACCAAGGAAGAAATGTTTGAAGACAAGGTGGCTCTAAAGAGGCCAAGTCCATGATCAATTAAGGGACAAATCCAGTTCCTATAACTCACATAGTGGAAAAATGCCTAACATGGGTATTAATTGTCCTAGAAATACTGAAAATCAAGTTGAAATGCCTAAAAACTAGGGAAAGTGGGTTTTTGAAGGAAATAATAAAAAATATTCAAAACTCCTAATCCCACATTAATGACTAAGATATTGGATGCTAAAGTACCAATCCTATAAATGGAAGGAATATGAGGTGGATTAGGGAGGACAAAATTAATGAGAAAAGGCATGCTAAAGGAATCGAGGGATATAAATCACTTTTCTACCACAAAGCCTTTGGGCATCAAAGGAATTGATGGTAGAAAAGAAGCTCTAGGATATGTGTTGGGAACTCTATACACTCATTAATTACTTAACAAGAAGAGTGTTCAATATTTCATTGTCAACCCAGGGAAGTCTGTTGTTTCAAAGGAAATTAACAAAGTATATGCATAGACATTTTTAGTAGTAGATAAGTAAAATGAAAGTCACTCAGTTATAATTACTATTCAACCAACTCATCTCCCTGTAAGAAATCAAATTACTATTACCCATCTAGGAACTAAAAAGAACTTCTATTTCCTATCATACTAATATGAAGGTTTATGATCTAAAGAGAAATCCACCTAGAATTACTTTTGCAAAGAATGGAATTCTACTTTACCAAATCAGAAAGATATCTAATAATTAATTAAACATCAAATTCATCAAATAAAAGGAATTATCTAATTAGGAAAACTCTAGAAATATAAATAGTGCACACACACAAGGGTTGAGCAAGTCTGTAACACCTACTACACACTTCGCCATAAAAGGAAAGACTAAGTACACAGTCGACTGTCACACCAAATCACCAACAACAAAGCAAATAAAAACCAATAGATGTGATCACTAAACAAATGTAGTTGCAGCTAACCATGAAGATATATCAAACTAGAATTCCACACTCAAACAAAAATAAAATAAGCTAAAACATATAAACTACCAACAACTCTATTAGAAGGTGGGACCTGGCCTTCAAACACAGTTGTTCTTGAAATCTCAAAAATGTTGCAACACATAAATAATGAGAATTATCACTCTTTTATTAATATAAGAATTGCAGTTATGATCACGGGAACTCTATTATGTCTCTTACAACTTGCAAAGGAACCCAACCACTTGTTAGAATAATCAAACCCATAGTATTACCCACTTAGACATTAATTCATTTATTTTTGTCTTATTTGCCTAGTTCATGAGTCCCACCATTTGCAAGTTGCTAATTGCCTATCCATAGAGGTCAAACTTGCCATCTTTGACTCATGTAGTGCTTGGGAAAGCCTTAGGAATCAAATATGATTTATTCCTAGCCTCCTAGGTGCCCTTCTACTTTTTCTACTTTATTGCCTGCTTTTTCAGTGTTTTAAGGCACATAGGAAAGCAAGACTAGGTGAGGTGAACTTGTTTTTTGCCCCTTTCATCCTCCACTCTTTTATCCATGCAAAAGCATGTATGAGCTACCATTCCATCACTCATTATCTTTCCCATGCGCCCTTGCCAATTCGTGAGCCTCATGACAGATTTGGGATCAGCTTTTTACACCTATGGGGGATTTGCCTATTTTGGGTAAGCCTGCTTTATGATAGTTTTGGATGCCTCTTTATGCATTCGATCTCTTGATGTATTCTATATATTTAGAAACCTATGTTATTACAGGGTTGGATATTGTACACTCAGTTAATATAATTTTGTGTTACAGCTCCATATTCAGTCTCCATTGTTAGCAATTTTGCATGATAAATTGATAATTGTTGTGGGTAAAATTAATCTACTGCTGGCCTGAATTTCTACATGGTATTAGAGCCATTGTAGGTTGTTACTCTCCTTCAAAAATTGTTTTGTAGGTTCGACATCAAGACTGGGAGCCTTCTACTGACAGCCGGGATAGATTTTCTAAA
>LPNX010137663.1:347072-385548 GCA_001517045.1 Pseudotsuga menziesii
AATTTGACTCATGAAGCACTTGGGAAATCCTTAGGAATCAAATCTGCTTTATTTTTGGCCTCCTAGGCACCCTTCTGCTTTTTCTTCTTTATTGCCTGCTTTTTCAGGGTTTTAAGGCACATAGGAAAGCAAGACTTGGTGAGGTGAACTTGTTTTTTCCCCCTTTCATCCTCCACTCTTTCCTCCATGCAAAAGCATGTATGAGCTTCCATTCCATCACTCATTAGCTTTCCCATGTTCCCTTTCCAATTTGTGAGCCTCATGACAGATTTGGGATCTTCTTTTTACACCTATGGGGGATTTGCCTATTTTGGGTAAGCCTGCTTTATGCTAGTTTTGGATGCCTCCTTATGCATTCGATCTCTTGATGTATTCTATATATTCAGAAACCTATGTTATTACAGGGTTGGCTATTGTACACTCAGTTAATATAAATTTGTGTTACAGCTCCATATTCAGTCTCCATTGTTAGCAATTTTGCATGATCAATTGATAATTGTTGTGGATAAAATTAATCTACTGCTGGCCTGAATTTCTACACCACATGGCTCTCCCTTCGTGCGTATATTTATACAAGAACAAAGCTATTATGTTACACCAATTTTGGGAAACCATTAAGATATTTGATATTTAGGTTGCCAAATCATAAAGACAGTTAGAGCCAACCATCCTTGCATAAAATTAGCTCGTGAATAAATAAGATTTTACTTCGATTTGTTCCATGAACTGACATGCCCAATAACTTGTGGAATATTCTTGGGGAGTTTCAGTTGCAACTGTGAAAGAATATTTGATATTCCTTCTCAATTTAAGATTGACCACGTTGCTAGAGAAGGTAGTTGATGCGAAGCGGGACTAGCTTCTAGATATGACGAGTTGTTGCAATTACACCACCTGTGATTCTAAACCTTTCTTTCAAAGCATGGATAGATCAACACAATGAGAGGTAAAATCCATGATTATAAATAAAACCAAGCATAAAATGAAATAATAAATAATTATTTATACCTAAGATATTTATGCTTGTTTGTATGAGAAGGATAAAAATGATGTTGCAAAACAAGGGTGAAAATAGGGGAAAAGGATGGAACATAGTATGGAAAAAAGGGGTAAATCCAAGAACCAACATCTCCCCCTAGCTATCTGATTGCATTTCCTCATGCATCAATTTAAACTAGTCTGAGTCTAAATCAGACTCAAGACTCCTCATGTGAAAATTAGTGGGGTGGAATGAAGGCTCTGGTACCTCTTCTAGCTGCGAAAACCCATTGCTCATGATCAGAGTACCCGAACAGTCTTTCTCAGATTTATTTTTCATTATCTATGTGATTCAATAGGTTCTTGTGTAACAGTGGTTCCCATTGATAAATTTCCTACTATTTGTTATGCTTCAGTGGCTTTCATTAGTAACTCTCCCACTGGTTCTTATGTTTCAGTGGGTAAAATATGAATTTTAGTGCTTACCACTTCTGTTGTCCAGGGAGCTCTCATTCTTCCTTTCCTGGATGATTCTCCCTGAATCCTCAATATTTCTTCTTCCTTAATGACGTAAAAAAGGAAAATAATTATTCTTATTCTACTGCCACATCTGCAACTCCATCTTCCGCTATCACAGCTTCTTCTATTACTATTATTGCTCCACCCCTTTCCTCAATGTGATTTTCTGCTGTTGTAGATCTTCCTAAAATTTCCTCTTGCTCATATTCAACTTCTTCTAACTCTTCATCCCCCCGCCTTGCTGAACCTGAGGAGCTTTGTTCGACCTCTCCTTCCCCAATATGTGCTATTGGAGGTTCCCTATGCACCCTAGCTCGAACAAACTACTCCCATGTTAATTTATTTTGTATCAAATATCTTTGCAGCAATAATTTAATAAACCCATGGCTGGTGATAGAAGAGAGTCGGTGTTTGGAGTTTCTAGCATAATGCACCATGTTTCGTTGAACATGTGAAAGATAAAATGGCATGTTTATAAGTCTGCCATTGCACAAGTGAGACAATAGGACAAAATCGTAGATATAAACAACCCTATATATTCATTCACATGTAATTTACCCTTTTAGGAAGAAAAAAGCTTGGTCCCATGGTCTTGGCAATGTATCCAGTGCCCCTCCTTTAGTCCTTTGCTCCACTTTCTCTCCTAGTGCTAGAAATTCTTTGACTCGTCTCAAATTGTGCCTCTTTTGGAAGAACCAGTGTTCCCTAGTTCGAGGCAGTCTTGTGACTTATGCCACAGCTGTTCTAATGCATCTACTCATAATACTCTTATAATTGAATATTCTCCAATCAAGTTCATAGAAAACTTGAGTGTTGTTTCCTCATGGAAATAATTCAGTGTTTGAAAATAGTCAATCCAGCTAGATTCACAAAAAATGGCCAATACCTCTATGTTTGCATATAGAGCATCTAGATTTTTGGTTTCATATCTTACTGTAGGACCCATAGCGTGTCGCCTTACTGGTTACGATATGGTTGCTATAAGAATTAGTCATTCAAGTTGGATCAATCAAACACAAAATCAGATAGAAAAGGTTCATATGGGTGTGTTGAAGCTTTGGTAAGATTTTAGAAACATGATTTTTTACATATTATCATAGAAAGGTTGACGGTTGTTTAGAGTTGCAAGTAGAATGATTTCAAAAAGGAAATTGAATGGTTACAGAGGACTGTCAGGAATTGAAAAGGTATAATCATTACTGCTAAATTATTTCACACTCGATTATACTTGTAATTAGAATTCATACCTGGTCATTATCACCAGAGATATCAAAATTTATTTGGTATAATTGGCTTTTGATGCCGAGTAATCATGAGGGATATATTTGTGAACGCGCAATTTAAAAATTGATCAGTCGTCGAATATTAAACCAATGAATAAAATACGTGTCATCATTGCTTTCTTGAGTGGATGGAGGGACTGTAATAGATATCATTATAACACAATATGATTTGGTTGGAAATCTATCCGAGATGTGGAGGAATTGTAGTAAGACTTTCAGTGCAAAACTACCAGAGTTACAATGGAAGTTGACAGAAAGAAATGGCAGAGTTGCTGCACAAAATAGTCAACTTTGATGGAAAAGTAACAGAGTTGCAGTGGAATTAAGATAAAAAGAATGAAAAAATTAGTGGTGTTGCAGTGGAGTTTGGCTAAAAATGACGGAAACAATAGCAGTGTTGCAACGATTTTTGGCCAAAAATGGTGGAAAAATTAACGGTGTTGCAGCTAAAATTGGCCAAAAACGCCAGAAAAATTAGCGGTGTTACAGCAGAATTTGTCCAAAAGTGGAAAATAAATTAGGAGTGTTGCAGCCGAATTTAGCCATAAATAACGTATTTGCAATTGATAAAGGTTAAATTATTTAATAGGATTCCCACTTAAAATTTTTTGGCAAGGTTCAGCAAGAATAAATTTCTTGTCAAATATCTACAATATTATCCATACATTATTTCAAGAATTCGTATCAATGAAGAAGGATCGTCCATGGTTCTTCAATTGCTTGGACCATCACAACTACTTTTCTTGCCTGAACCTTCTCACAAATACCTGTTCACAATTCTCATAAAAACACACCCGATCATAGCGAAAAGAAAAGAAAAAAGAAAATAAAAGTACATAGCAAAAATTAAACTATTTATTTATATACATATTTTGTGGAATTTGCAGTACACTTAAATTTTTTTAGAAATAGGGGAAGAACCCTTCTCCTGTACCAGTTGAAAGTCTGGATTAGTTGTGACCTGTGAAATAAACACATCCTTTGAGATCGGTTTATGATAAAATCGTAATCGATGACTAGTGGAAAAAAAAGGTGTATGATTTTCATCAATGGTGGTCAAGCGAATGATCCCATTGTCAAATTTTTGATCTATCTTGTTAGGTCCCATATATCCTGTGTGTAGCTTTCCTTTAAATCCCCTTTTAAATCGTGAATAATATAGTAAATCCCAATATCCTTCATAGAACATCTTCTTCTTGATAAATCTATCATTCCATCGGGAGTGTTGTTGTTGAATTAAAGTTGTATGATGTACAACAGATGTGTGCTTTTCATCTAGTTCATTCAGTTGATTCAGTTCGTTTTTCTGAGCCTCCGTTAAATACAGGTTTTCCTCCATGGTTGTTCTGAAATTTTTAATTTCAAATTCAATAGGAAAAAAAACACTCTTACCGTACACCAATCTGTATGGGTAGAATCTTGTAGTGTTGCACCATGTAGTACGGTAGGCCCATAATGTTTTCATATCCTATCATCCCAATTCTTGCGATGACTATTCATTGTTTTTGTAAGGATTGTCTCGATCACCTTGTTCATGATTTCCACCTTCCCATTGGCCTGTGGATGATATGGAGAGGTGACTCGGTGTTGAATGTGATACTTCTCAAACAAGGCTTCCATCTTTCAGGACACAAACTGTGGTCCTTTGTCTGTCACAATTTCCCTGGGTACTCCAAAGTGGGTGAAGATCTCTAGATATAAAAAATTCTATTACAACTTGATCATTGTCCTTTACCAAGGCCATAGCTTCTACCCACTTGGTCATATAATCGGTGCAAACCAGAATGTAAAATTTCTATCTAGATAGAGGGTTATAGGACCATTAGAGGAAATTTGAGGTCTAAAATGGGCCTCCTAAGGAAAATAATAAAATAATAGTTAAAGTAATAAAATAATAGTTATTAATTTTGGAGGTAGAATGAAAAAAACTACTTTTTTTGTTCGTATTTTCAACATATGTCTCTATGTTTTCACTCAAATTATGAGTGAGAGAGATCATTGGATGCAGAATTTAATTCCACATCTAATGAGTACCCATAGTGCATACTTTTGATGGACCCTGCTACCCCAAAAATAAGAAATACCTAAAATAAAATGTGGTGATGACATCATCATCACGTTTTTTTAGTTATTTCTTGTTTTTGGGGTGGTGGGGTCCATCAAAAGTATGTAGTGTGGGTACTTGTTGGATTCATATTTAAATTCTGCATCCAACAAGCTCTCTTGCTTGAAATTTGAGTAAAAACACAGGGAGATATGTCAAAAATACGAACAAAAAAAATAGTTTTCTTTTATGACAGATATGTCAATTCAACCATTATGGTTGACTCATTTTATTGAAATTCTATTGGTTCTTGAATTCCAACTCAAAAAAAAATTTGTTGGCACGTTTTCTTATAAGGCCCATTTTAGACCCCAAATTTCCTCTAATGCTACAAAATATAGGGCCCATCTATCAAAGGGTTCAACCACAAAATTTGGCTGAAGTGGATCTCATCTAATCTGTTGGCCCATTCTATGGAAGTTGTCATAGGGCTGGACATATTGTCTTGCATCTTGAAATATATTTGGCCATAAATATCCCATCCTCAATGCTTTATGGCATGTCCTCGAAAATGCCCCCCACAGGGCTCATCACGGAAGCCTTTCAAAATACTGTGGATTTCATCCTCTCTCACGCATCACCTGATTTCCAAATAATTTCATGTGTAATAGAGGTAGCCTTCGATCGAGCAGTACCTCACACTTTGCAGTATAATTCTTCTCTTTTCAAGTTTGGACAACTACGATTGAAGTCTACCTACAATGAAATAGTTCTCAATGTCAACGTAGCATGGGGAAAAGGATGAGAATGCAAATAAATGTTCATCAGGGAAAGAATATTTGACTAGTGTATCATTATCATTATTAGTCAGCCGAGATAGAAAATTTGCAACTACATTCTTTTTCCCTAGTATGTCAATAATAGTAATGTCAAATTCCTGGAGTAACAACACTGGCCTAGTCACTATAGAATTAGTAACAGGTTTGTTCATCAAATATCTAATTGTTGAGTGGTCAGTATGTACAAATGTAGGGTATCCAATAATGTAATGTCTAAATTTATTGATGTAATAAACTATAGAAAAGAATTCCTTCTCTGTTACCATGTAGTTTAGTTCAGTACAAGATAGATTATTACTAATGTAATAGATAGTGTATGAGTTGTGACCTTCATGATGTCCCATAACTGCTCCAATGGCTATGTTCGAAGTGTCAGAATAAATATGAAAAGAAAGGGACCAATTTGGACCCCTCAAGATGGGTGTTGTAGATAGTATCTTCTTTAGTTCTGAAAATGTTTCCTTGCATGCATATGTCCACACAAATTGGGCATCTTTCATTACTAAAGTAAATAGGGGAGATACCAACTTCAAAAAAATTTCTATGAATCTCCTATAATAACCAACATGACCAAGAAAGCTTCTTACCTCTTTCTGCAACCTAGGGATAGGAATATTTGAAATTACCATTATCTTGGCTGGATCTACCTGAATAACTACACTATAGATAAAATGTCCCAGAACCACACCTTCACTCATCATCATGTGGAATATTTTGGTGCTCAGAGATAGGTGTGTCCATTCACAATGTTTCAAAGATTTTTCCATGTTCTCCAATGCTTCATCAAAACTATCACCATAAGGTGTGAAGTCATCCATGAATACTTCCATACAATCATTCACCATTTCAAAAAATATTCCAATTGCATCTGGTTGAAATGTGGTCGGTACATTGCACAACCCAAAGGTAAGCATTGTTTATGCAAAGGTTCCCCAAGGATAGGTGAAGGTGGTTTTATCCCGGTCTTCAAGGGAAATATGGATTTCATTCTACCAACTAAAACCATCTAGGAAGGACAAAAATTATTTTCTAGATAGGGTGTCTACAACTTGATCAATTAAAGGAAAAGGGAAATGGTACTTCTTTGTTGCTTTGTTAAGTTCTATGTAATCCACATAGACATGTCACTTCCCATTCATTTTAGGTATGATCACAAGTGGGGAAACCCACTCACTGTCTGCAATTGGGTAAATAAATCCTGCATCCAGCAGTTGGATTTCCTCCTTCATGATATCTCTCATGTTAGAGTTCATTCTTCGCTGTGATTGTTGTCTGATATTTGGATAATTTTTAATGTAAATATGATGGGTGCACAATGCTGAGGGAATTACCATGATATCTTTTTAATACCATGGAAGATCACCCTTATGATGTTTTAGCAATGTAACAAGGAGTTCCATTTCATCATCTTTTAGATTAGGGTTGATGTTCAATGTTTTCCTTTAGTCAACTTCTAATGGAACAATCTTGGAATTATCAATTAATTGAATTGATTTGGTATTACTGAATAAAGCTTCTTCTGTAATTTCTTCCTGTTTGCATTCTTTCAATGTGCTATCTAGGATCTGATATGCTGTCTCAGTGAGAGACGTAATCTCGCTAATCAAATTATTGACGGTATCATCTTCAGTTTCTGTCTTAAAGGTCAAGGCTCTCGCATTTGTTAATAAAGGCTAAATATCCTCTTCTTCCTCTAAATCCATCCACAATAGATTTTCAACGTCTATGCTCGGTTTGGTTGGAGGATATAAAGTCATATTTTTTAAGGCACTTCAATCAGAAATTGTCATGGAGCCTGATCTACAAATGATGTATGCATTTACTGTATCCAGTCATGGTCTTCCCAGGATCAATGGGTGTCCCCCCCAATAGTGACTTAGGCTGTAAAACAACAAAGTCTGCAGGGTACTCCCATGAATCAACATAGATTACAACGTCGTCCACAACTCGCTCTTGTTTAATGGTAGATCTATCAACCATATCTAGGATAGTTGGGGTAAGACTAAGATTAGTGAGTCCTAATTGCTTTAAGGTCTCAATAGTCATAACATTTATTGACACACCTAATTTGACCAAAACATTAGATATTTGAATATTCCCAATATATACTATGATAGTAGGGTTACCTGGATCAACGTATTTATCCAATGGGACTTTCCCCATTATTAGTTCAGATAATTTTTCTACCACATGCACTGTAGGGGGTCTCTCAATTTCCTTCCTGGTTTTTTACAACAAGGTCTCTAATGGTTTTGGCATAAATAGGTATGTCGTGCAAGTCTTGTAATAGTGGAATTATTACATAAATATTTGACAACTCTCCTAGGAGGTTGAAACTAGATTGTTCCATGGTCTTTTTCAAGGTTAATCGTTCAAGATATGATGGTTCTTTTGAATACTATGTAATTTTTGTTTTTGTGTGTGTCTCTGCAAGTGTTTCAGCTATTTTTTCTTAATGTATTTCAATCGATGTTTCATATAGTGTTTCAACTAGTATTTCAGCATCCTCAATGATGGGGATCATTGAACTGAATGAATTTCTAAATGGTGGATCCATTCCTTCATTAGTCACAGAGGATGACACATCCTCTATGACTATTGGCTCCACTACCCTCCTCGATCGTAGGTGTAAATTATTGCAAGGTAGAGGGGAAATGGAGTAAGCCAACATGGTAGAATTTTCGAATTGTTGCACTGCCTTACTGTTGGGAATGGGATTAGGTTGAGTAGGAAATTGAGGACGAAGTGGTGCACCCATTGGTGCAGAATTATTTGAGAGTTGCATCTGAGGCTTCTGATACTTCAGATAGGATGGTTGGTTATGCAGAATATGGTTATGAGAAAACTAGTTTCCTAGATACATAGTTCTCCATCTGAGATACCAAGGAGCTTATTGGTTTGGCTATGGTGCCCATGAAGTCTAGTGGTTTGGATATGGTGTTGCAGGTTGTGAAGGTTGGTGCCATGATGTGTTAGGATATGATTATGGTGGAGGAAATTTATTATTAGAATTATTCCAAGAACTTAAAGGAGTAGGCTCACAATGCATACCTGGAACCCGTGGTTTCCACGGCTTCTTCTGCGAAATGAAACAGGAATGTTCCGTGTCTAAAGTGGATGATTGAAAGACAAATTTTTCTTTTAGAAGTGATGGATAATCTTTGGTATCATGCTCTAATTCACACAACCCACACACATCTACCTTATCAAGTGGACATTTAGAGAATCCACTCTTTTTCTTGCACTTAGGGAAAAACACCCCGAGTACCAGATCTTTAGCCACTTGTTTCTGTTTTTCTCTCATAACATCTAGTTGTGAAGAGATGGAACTCATAATGTTAGTTTTAAAATTCTCAAGGAGATTTTCAATCTCTGCCAAAGTAGCTCCTCCGCCAGCTGACTTCTGTTCGCATGAGAAAACGTATCGATCTTTTGTATTGGTTCAGGTAGATCCCATGGAATATCATTGACATAAGTCCACAATTTGATCAAAGGATTCCTTTGAAATATCTCCCTTCCCTAACAAGTTAAGCATGTCCAGGAAGTTGTCTCTTATTCCTCACAATAGAATGATCTTGAGAACAACCCTTCCAATAGTGGTTTGTCTTGCCCTCTGTACATTATACAGAAGAATTTCCAAAAAATCATCCAAACTCTCTTCATCCTTTTGCAAAATATTAAATAACTCTTCTCTTGTATCCTTCATCCTACAGTATTCTTGGTATTTTCTGAGAAAAACATGTTTCATCTACTCCCAGGTTGCGACAGTTTCACCACCCAAGCTCATAAACCAGCGTAGGGCATTGTCTTTTAAGGTAGCAGGAAATATTTTTAGCTTTTGCTGATTTGAGGTGTAGTCATAAATTCAATAGAGAATGTCACACGTGAAGAGGAAATCATTTGGATTCTGGGAATATCCTGTTGAGTTCTTCTTGTATTCATGCAAACCGATAAATCATGCAAGCTTAAAATCATACCTCCTAAATAAAATGAATCAATTCGACTACTAACTATGACTACCAATTACCTTCCTCGGCAATGGCGCCAAAATGTTGGTAACTCTATATACTCATTAATTAGTTAACAAGAAGAGTGTTTAATATTTAATTGTCAACCCAGGTAAATCTGTTATTTCAAAGGAAATTAGAAAAGTATATGCATAGACATGTTCAATATTTGATAAATGAAAGTCACTCAGTTCTAATTATTGTTCATCCAACTCAGCTCCCTGTAAGAAATCAAAGTAACATTACCCATCTAGGGATTGAAAATAACTTATATTTCCTATCATAGTAATCTAAAGGTTTATGATATAAAGAGAAATCCAACTAGAATTACTTTTGCAGGAAATGAAAGTCTAATTTACCAAATCAGAAAATATCTACTAATTAATTAAACTTGAAATTCATCAAATAAAAGGACTTATCTAATTAGGAAATCTCTAGAAATACAAATAGCACACACACACATGGGTTTGAGCGAGTTTGTAACAACTAGTACACACTTCGGCATAAAAGGAAAGACTAACGCACCAAATCACCTAGAAAAAACCAAAGGAAAACCAATAGATGTGATCACTAAACAAATGCAGTTGTAGTTAACCATGAAGATATATCAAACTAAAATTTTGCACTTAAAAAAAAAAAAGCTACAACATCTAAACTACCAACCACTTTGTTAGAAGGTGGGCGTTGGCCTTGAAACATAGATGTCGTTGGATGCTCACAAAGGATGCAACAGATAAATAATGAGAATCGTCACTCTTTTATTAATATAATAATTGTAGTTACATTCACAAGAACTCTGTTGTGTCTCTTACAACTTGTGAAGGAACCCAACCCCTTTTCTCTCCTTGCCTGCATATATTTATACAAGAACAAAGATATTATGTTACATCAATTTCAAGAAGCCATGAAGATATTTGATATTCAGGATGCGGAATCGTCAAGATAGTTACATCCAACCATCCTTGCGTAAAATTAGCTGGGGAATAAATAATCTTTTACTTCGAGTTGTTTCGTGAACTAACATGCCCAACAACTTGTGGAAGATTCTCGGGGACTTTTAGTTGCAAACAAGAAAATCATATTCGAGATTCATTTTGCATTTAAGATTGACCAGATCATTTGAGAATGTAGTTTATGCCAAGAGGGACTAACTTCTGGATATCACGAGTTGTTATAGTTACACCACCTGTATATGACAAACTGTTGTTGTTGCGCCACCTGTGATTCTTAACCTTTCTTTCAAAGCATGGACAAATCAATACAATAAGAGGTAAAATACATGATTATAAATAATACCAAGCATAAAATGAAATAATAAATAATGATTTATAACTTAGATATTTATGCTTTTTTGTATGAGAAGGATAAATATTCTGCTGCAAAACAGGGGTGAAAATAGGGAAAAAGAATGGATCAGACTATGGAAAAAAGGGGTAAATCTAGGACCCAACACTATGGAAAAGGAAGGAACTTGCAAGGGTTGTAAGTATTTATTTATGTTCATTTATTATGAATCAATTCAATATTATTACCAATTCTTGTTCAATGTTTTTCCTTCAAAGTTTCATGTTGATGTAGAATTGGTAGGCAATTAGATCTAACCCATATTTTCTCAAAGATAGTTTCGTAGATAGTAGGAATAATTTTGTGGTGAGATTTGTAGGTTTGAAAGAGACTTAAGGAGCTACAAGGACATCCATCAAGGGACTCCATCAAACAACAAGGCTACAAAGAGGTATTCTCCTCTCTTCCTCCCTTTCTCAACTCCATGAAATAAGGTTTTAGATCTTAGGATTATTGTGATAAATGATTTTTTTCTGTCAAATGGGATTCATTGACCCCATAGAAATAAGAGAGTATTTGATTGCTTCATATTTAGAATACTCCACTAATATAAAGGTGACTCTGCTGGGGAGCTAAGGGGTTCTTCTCCTCAAACTAGTTTTATTGAGAGTTTCCCCTTGTTTAGGTGTTTCTTTCCTTTTAAATCCTTTGATGCATGCTTGGTCTTTGTATTTAGAAGATTTGGTTCAGTTCTAGAGTCTAAAAATGACCGAGTTTGGCCTTTACCCAACCAAATCTTGAAATATTTGCATGATATTTCATTTTTATTGGGAAATCGCTGGTACAGGACATGTACAGTCGTGGTTTCCCTCAAAGACTCCTAGGTACTGTCCATGCATAGTCATGAATGCATTAGAAAATCACAAGCACATGCTCTGCACAATCGTGGATGCATTGGAAACTCACAGGTATATTCTAGTAACAGTCCTGAATGCCTTGAAAAACTCACGAGTATATACTAGTGACAGTCGCAAATGCCTTTGAAAAGTCGTGGGTGAATTCTAGTAATAGTCGCGAATACCGATGGAGTGGAAAAGTCATGGTTCTTGATTTTTTTTTTTGGTTTAATCTTCTGTTTTGGATCATTTAAGTTGAATTTTTCTGTTGTATATGTCCTAGGAATATTATAACATAGGTTTTACATAGTATTTACCTCCCTTTTATTGGGATTTAGCAATTTTTGGAAGATTTTAAAGTTCGATGTGCATTTGACTTGAGATTGAAAATTTTCGAGATCCCTAATTTTTGGACTTGCATTGAGTTCATTTTAGAACTTTTAGAACCTTAATTTACATCCTAAACACTTGTTGAGTTCTATTATGACCTTTGAGGATCATTTTTGAAGGATTTAGAAACATTTTCCCTCAAGTTTAGAAAGCTTGGAAATCTCCTTGGAAAACTAGGAAAATTCATTTTGAAAAGTAATTTTCTTTTAAATATTGTCCAAAGTTTTCTTTAAAAGAATGCTCATATCTAAAATGTTATGACATGTTTACCATTGAGGTACTTTATTTCACTCTTGCACGTCTGAAATATTGTCTAATTTGGTCATTTTAATGACATATTTGCATAAGGAAATTGTTGAAAAACTAAGGAACGTGACACATTGTTTCAATTTATGAACCTTTAAGCCATGTATTTTGAGGTTGCATGAACTTGCTGACCTGCCACACAACTTGAAATAACAACTAAGACACTTTGAATACCATCATTTAAAAAATCAAATTCACATAAATTCTCAAAAAATAGACCTATCACTTAAGATTAGTTCAAACAAAATCAGAGGATCTTTTTCGTTATTTTCAAGCTTCTTAAGGTAAGTTGTGTTCGACCCATGAGTATCCTCTTAACTTGCACTTTCGAGTGGTCCCGTGAACAAGAAAGTGGATCTTAGGTGTAGTAGGAATTTTTCAAGTTTTGAAGCATATTGTTGAGCCACGAGTATCCTCCTCACTTGCGCTTTCAAGCGATCCTGTGAAAGAGAAAGTGGATCTCAAGAGTAAATGTTTGTCATAAAAAAATAAAAATTGAATCATGATCATACATGTAAAAATCAATTTTGGAGACTTATTAGAACAAGAAAAATATTGAACATTCAAACATTTTTAGTTTCATATTAGTAATCGTTGAAGAAAATTGAACACATATTATGTTTGAATCTAACCTCTTGAACCCTTGGTAAAAAATTGAAAACTTATTTTTTCAAATTTGTAAAAGTGATTCTATGTTGCAAGATGCATGTTTGAAGGATTATTGATGAAACCTCTTACCTTGATTCTAGTATAAAGAGTTCGTCGAATTAAAAGATAGGTTTAAAAGCATATGTACATTGGATTGGTTCAGTATTATAAGTGACAACACCATCAATTTCACCACCACTCCTTGAAACTAATTGAATTACCTTTAAAATCAACACTTAATCTAAAAGCAACCAAGATTCTATGTTTTTATCACCAATAATATTAGGCTAGGGATTTGGGTTAGGATGGTGATTTAAAACTCCAAAGCCATAAAACCTTCAAACTAGTATTGATTAAAGAGATTCAAATCCATTAGTAGCAAAGAGTGCTTGCCAAGAAAGTGCTTCTAACACAAGTGTTAAGTACACGTTCAATCTAAATTCATAAGGGAAGTACCCCTTATTGCTTATTTGGTGGGATATGAGGACATTACAGTATTTCATTTAAGTGACAATTCCTCGTGGTGACATCACTTTATTGATATATATAGTCTATGTGAGTTATCTTGGACTAACAATTGTACTACGCGACCACCGATTGTGAAGTGGTAACCATAGTTTATTTTCCTATGGAATCACACAAGGTGTTGTGAGTGGGGGACACTTGCAATATCTGAAACAGACATAATCTTGTTTCATCTCCTTGGGAGGGTGAGTAGCCAAGAGCTAAAACTTGCACCCCTGGCGATTGAAGAAAAATGTAATTGTTTCTCGTACCTTCACTATTTTGTAATTATTGAGCCTTAATTTCCCTCAATAGCTACTAGTTTTGGAAGGCCCTCTAAAAATCCAGCTTTTCACTACACCTTAGTTTTTTGGAAAGAGGTTTGCTTGTTTCTTCCTTGTAGACATTTGTAGTGGTGTGGACACTTTTTTCTATTGGATTCTAGATTTCCTTTAGAATTGTTTGATTATAGTTTCATATATTTTTCAATTCTAAAAACTCAAACGTCAAAGTGGCTTCACTCATGACCTTCCAATCACGGCAATAGTGAGGCGAGTCACCAGAACTTGAAAACCCCACTAAAACACTGAGATGGATACAAAAAAAACCAGAAGACTTTGAAACTAAACCATTTTTTAATTCAATTAACAATAATAGAGAATATCAACATCAACCTAATCCTGAACCATCTATAGAAATAATTGATAATCTTGCTCCATTTGAAATTGAAATGATAGAAATCCATACAGCTAATCATGCTAATCCACCACTAAATATTTCGGGCCCAGTAATACTTGTGGTAAATGAATCATCGGATAACCTCAACCCTCTTTTCACATATTCAAGTAACATGAAAAATCCTACACTTAACCCTTTGGCCTATTCAGAAGCTCTAGGAACCACACCAATGCATCCCCAAATGGTGGCTACATGAGTTAATACCTCCAATTCAACCCTAATAACAATCCCAACAATTAACATGCATGTTAATAATATAAGTTCAACCAACACTTCAGCGCAAGTTGGTACAGTTCTAGGTTCCAATCCTGGAAGTACATCCACTTAATATGCAGGTATCCCTATTGGAGGGTGTACCTTACCAAATATGGATTTCCCATATGGTGGGGCTTATTAAGGTCAAAACTGACAAGGATTTAATTTCAATCCTTTTGGTCAACTTGATGATTATCTAGGTTCCACTTCTAGAAGAAACTCTACACCTTGGAATGTTAATATTCCTAGTGGAGGAAATGGACCTTGGAAAATGAATACCAATTGGAGCTATCATCCAAATATGAGTGGAAATGTCCCGAGAGGTTATTCTCCTACTAATCCTAGCACAATGCAAGGGGGAAACCCTACACCCCCAACGACCATTATGCTAGGGGGAATTCCACCTATCAATATTGTCTCAGAATCGAGTGGCATGTGACTTGGATTGAAACAACCTATTGGGAAACTAGCCCCAAAGGGGAGAAATCCACATTGGAATGCTTCTCAATTACAAGGGAAATATCCTTGGAATGGTCAAATCCTAGGAAACTATCAACCTTGTTGGATTCCACATCCACAAGGAGGTAATTCACCTTTTAATGTCATCCCGGAATGGAATGGAAAAACTCTTGGGAATAACCAATCTTTTTTGGAATGTAAATCAAACCCAATGTCAGTGGAACTATCAGGGTCCACCCACATATCAAACATCTATGACGACACCTGTCAAATGACCATTTTTAGCCACATTGAATCTATCAAATTTATCCTTGATGACCAATGATCTTATTCTACATATGAATGGATGGCCAACCATAAAATCTAAGCTTCCTTCATACATACCCAAGTTCAATGGAAAACTAGGGGACGATCCATTAAATCAGGTGATGTCATTTCATTTATGGTGTTCATCCGATTCCCTAGTAAAAGATAGTATTAGGTTGAGGTTGCTTCAGTGGACCCTCAAGAGAACTGCTGCAAAATGGTACATTGAATTTCTACAAAATACATTCAACAATTTGTCATCTTTAGACATGGTATTTTTGACACATTTTCAATTACCTATCTGTTATGAGATGGGTAGTGAAATTTTGACTTCGCTTAGGAAGTCAACTTCCACTCACATATCTGATCATATACATGAGTGGAGGAGAATCCGAAGACTTATTAAAGAAGAAATCCTAGATCAATTCTTAACAAATTGGTTTGTAAAATCACTATTTCCTACTCTTTCCAATGATGTAGTTATGTCAGGAGCCATGATCAAAGAGATATTCATTCAAAGTGCCCAACAAAAGGATTTGATATATTCACAATCGGGCACACTTTATGATTTAATACCTCTTACTGCAAGACCTGTGTTCAATCCAGCAGCGCCATATAAAAGACCTCATGATGATGTTGTGATTGGTTCTGTCATCCAAATTGATCGACTTGCCTAACAAATGGGATAAGTGTCAGTTCAAATTTATCAACCCACAGCCGGCCAAGAAAACCAACAACCTACAAATCCACTGACCAAAAAGGAAAAAAGAAGAAACAAAAGAAAAATACAAATTCTAATAATGGGACAGGAGATGCACCTAGAATGAATAATCAACCAAAAGGAAATCATGAGAAATGAAAAACAAGTATCCTTGTGTTGATCCTAGAACTGTTATCATTTTTGGCAATTAAATTACTCATTTAAACATATGTTTTATTATCTTTTTGTATATTTTATGTCACGTAGATCACTATTCAGCTCGGGTATGTTTGAATTTAAGGTTTATATGAAATCCATTTATTATTATCATTTTATGATTTTATTAATTAAAATTGGCATTATTAAAGCATATTTGATGTATTAATTAATTTATATATTTGTTTGCATATTATATTATCTTTTTGGGACAAATTAATAACAAGAACGCATTCATCCTACCATACGCACAACACATCCAGATCTAGGTCCAACTTGTCATCCATCTCAGTGCACGAAACTCATTGGTAGTTTGCCAGATGTTGAAACATGTTTCTGTAGAATGTAGTCCTGAAGTGTGCCAACAAATAGACACTTCATTCTCCCTAGATCCGTGCCCAACATATCCAGCTCACGATCCAGCTTGATGTTCATCTTTCCATCCATATTACTAACTAGAGTGCGTGTCATTGAGAATTGATTTTAGGCATTTAAAATGTGAAACAGTCTGCAAACAACCTGTTGTCTACACGTCTGGCTGATGGAGCTTATGTTATAGATAATATTCTAGCTTGCATCCTCCTCTTTTAACACCTCACATGTTGATCACGCACTGGTTTGTTGTGTTAACCTACATTCTAGAGAACTCATCGTGCGTTCTCCTCTATTTTCCACTAGTTCACTACTGCGCTGAAGAAGGACCCATGCACCACATCTGAAGACTTGCTATGTCAAAACCCCAAAATTACATAAAAACTTAAAAAAATTTAAGATAACATAAAATGTCTGAATACACAGTTTACTAACTATTAGCAGCTAGCAGAAAATGAAACAGTCTAACACTTAGTGTTAATCATTTTCATATTACATTAGTAAATATAGTTTTCATTTTCGTAATGTATATGAGATTGATTTACACACGGTTTTCTTTCAGTTTTACTAATAAGTTTACTTTTTGGCAAGTAGGTGAAACCTATCTTTGAAAACTTGGGCTTACTTAACATTTATGCTAACACAGATGGACTGCTGCTTCTTACATGTTTAACAGGTAACGATTGATCAAGTAGGGGTTAATTCATAAGTAGCAAGAAGTATATCTGTTGCATGTTAAATGCTAGTAAAAAACTGACTATTTAAAAGTAAGGTCTGATGAGGTAAAGTAACTGTCTTTTATTTCATGAAAGTACTTCTATCAATCTGGATAGTAAAGATTTACAATAGAGTACATGTTTCTATTTTGTCTCTAACTTACTAGTTATAGAAATTATCAACATGTTACTTGTATGTAAAAAAAAATGCTCACTAACAAGTTCTAAGATTTTGTAGTTATCTTATCACCTTGCTGCATGCACTATTGTAACAACATACATTACCATCTTATTTTATAATGTACCAATCTGATTGTTACTTGCATTTTGTAGGAATCTTACTGCCTGGAAATCTCTTTGACATTATAATCTTGATCATTGTAATTAAATGCATCGTTTCATGATGGAGTACTATCTACCATTACTTCATAAGTCTAAGTCATAGGTAAATATATTATCAGTGTCATTCCAATGATTCTAGAATTTGAGCATGGTTTAATCCATTATAAATTTACTATTATCATGTTGCCTAGCTTATAACAAGTTAATTTTTATAATAACTATTATGGTATATTTTTCTACCTAGAACTTCTAATCGGAAGTTTACCCTATGTGACATTAATATGACCAATATTCTTACACTATGCTAAGAATAGGTTAACATAAACAATCACAAACTATCCTTGCCAAAGAATGATAGGGTTTATTATTATTGACAAGTCGAGTATGCAAACTATTATTTGAGAGAGATTATACAAAGGTTGAGCCTTGTGGTAGTTTAAATGTCATGGTTTAAATACTTTTTACTATTATAGTCAAACTTGATATATTATATCTACTCTAAACCATCGGTTATAAATAATAAAGTTTGAAATATCATATGTACATATTTTATCGTCGTTTTGCAAGTATATAAATCAAATGATAAATGGAAAGGTCGTAAAGAATAATTGACATTGGGATTATCCATATGACAAATTTGTTACAACCTTTCAGTAGGGTCAAAGTTCAGAAATCATCGTTAATCAAATACGCAAATCTCGAAGCTATCATACATTATGATATAGTTTATGTGTTATCAATGGTGAAAAATATATACAAGAGTACTCCATAGTTTTGTGCATGCTTTGTTTAAATCATTGTATTAATACTTAGATGATGGAACCAAACATGGACTATGGACTCAACCCTTGCATGGTTAAAATAATTGGAGGGCATGTGGTCACCTCTTTTCCATGCATTGGCGATATAAAAGTCTTACAAACCCTATTTTCTTTGTCATTTTCCTCCAAAGTTCTTGCTGGCCTGCGGGCTGCACTATATAGTTTCCATGGCTTCCATGAAAAGGCTGTACCTTGCTTGCTTGCTCCAAGGCTTTTGTTTGATATTGCTATGGTTTCCAGAACTCGATCTTTGATTGAAAACCTTTTTAGTTGTGAACTTTACCATGCGAGTGTTTACTAGTTTTTGAGTTTGGTTCTCGGCCTGTCCATAGTTCAGTCCTATTCTCCTCGTGGCCTGTCACTAATTCGTAAAGCTAAGCCTCTTTGTCACTATTTATTCTCCACATTCGTCGCAGGGTTTGGGGATTCTTGTGTGTGCATTATGCAGTTGGTGAAAGTCTCTTCGCTGCTCGATACTCTTTTATTTACAGGTAAAATTATCTCAGTTTTTATTGTGTAGACCATGTCAAATTATGAACTAACGCTTGGTTAAATGCTTGTGCGAGAACCCATGACAATTCCAAGATTTGGTGAAAGATAAATGACGACCATATTTAGTGGCTCATGGCTCTAACTAGTAAGCCCTGAGTTCAAATGGGTTTCGCCCTACTTGTATTGAGGGTTGTTGAAGGAGAACTCAGTGTTTGGAATTCTGTTTGGTCTCTTTGTTTAATAGGAGGTTTAATAAGTTGTTTTCCAGTTTAAAGTTATAAACCCTTGCTACGATGCTGGGTAAAACCGGCCTTGAGCTGCGTGATGTATTTTGGTTAAGTATTTAGCCTTACGTCGTGTCAATGTAATACATTTGGGTTTTAAGAAGGTTCTTAACTTCGATCTCTGTCTCGTTTTTGCAATGGTTTTTTTACTCTTGTAAACTAAGATTCTATGTAATTAGAGTCTTTCTTTCTTCAACTGTCAATGAGGATAATTACTATTTAAGTTATCTTTTGTAAGTAATTATTGTTAATGTGGGGACTGTAGATCTGTCATAATGTGAAATTTATAATATTAAACTTACTTGTCCAGAATATACAAGCTAGGGTTTACTGGAAATGAAACCCTTGTCTAAATATGTTCTTCAATTTATTAATACTTAGGTTCTGCTTATTGTTACTTAGGTTTGGCTATTATAGATGTATGGTGGCATTTTAACTTGTTAACTGTAAACTTATCTTTGCTTGTTTATAAAATATATTTGTTTAAGAAAAGACTATAAACTGTCTATAGTATATGCTATAATCTTCTTGCAACGTTTATTTATATAATTACGAATGTAAGTGGATTACAAGTTAGATAAACTAATTTATAATACATAAGTAAATTGTTAGGTTTTGACCCTGAAGTTTTTCCTTCACAGGTATAAGCCTGTCTAGTAAATGTAAAATAATTTCTAAATATGTAAATATTTAATTTTATATTAGTTATTGTTTATATTTACATTGTTTTTATTTACTAATTTGTCACATAGAATTTATTCATATTTCTCTAAAGGATAGAAAGTAAACTCTATAATTCTGTTTACTCTTTATAAATTGAGGACTTTTAACATAACCCTATCTAGTTTATATTAAATATTAGTCTTAGATTTAGTTGGTATTATTAGAAGATAAACTGTGTGGTTAGTATATTTTTTATATACTTAACTATATGTAATCACTGTAACTCTAATCTAGTTTTACTACTGCACTTCATTCAGTTTACTAAGTGAAAACAGTGAACAAAAAATAAATCATAATACTGTTTTTCCTCCATAGTATTTAAAACATTGAAATAAAATTAATCTTCTATGTACGGTTACACAAACCTATCTACCATTTTCATTCTCTTATCTACTTAAAGCATTCTATCTTTGCTAGAGTACAACCTGGTTTCCAGGTGTGGAAAAACATAGTTTAGAAATTTATTTACATTTTAACACATTATTTTCTAAATCCATTTCATTTCTAAAATAATTTAATAAAAATACTAACTCAAACATTTCACAAAATGAATTGTTAACATTCACCTAGCAGTTAATTAAGATTTATTTAACTAACACAGTAAAATAAAATAAATTAGAACCTATTGAGGACAGGTGACAATGGCTTTACGAGGTTGTTCCTCCCTACCAATCTCCTGGAGAGCACTAAAACTACGCTTCTTGAGGACCCCTGAGCCTGTTCCTGGTCTTATTGGCTAAGGACTGGTGGAGAATGCAAATAGTAGAACCCTCTATCAACTGACTAGTTCAATACCTTAGTAAATACTCTACTCTCGGTAGTAATCTTCAGCTTAAAAGCTACACTAGATCAATCAGCATTTATCCCCTCAAACACTTTCCAAATTTCTCTTCCATTGAATTTATCTGAATTACATTCATTCAACCTAAATGATCACTTCTCTAGAATAAGCAGCCTCAGCTTTCTTCAATAGGAATTTTTATACAGATTTCCTAGGTCTTATAGGTCAGTTTTCATTAATTGACCCACCTGCTCTGATTCCACTTTCTTGGGGAATCATGACCCCAAATGTAGGGAGGTTACAACGTGGAATAGTTGAAAGTGGTTTGAGGATGGTGCCACATGTCAGTTTTCTCTCCACCCAGTCTCCTCCACGAATTTGACCAGTAAACACTCTTTTAATAGCTCTCCTAAGATATTGTCTCCTCCTTTATTTATTTATAAATAAAATATTCAGAATTTACAATAAATATCCTTGACCCTACTGAGTCATCATGAACATATTTCTTTAATACAGAAATGTGAAAAACATTAAGAACTCTTAAATTCGGTGGTAATGTTAATTTATAAGCTACCTGTCCAATACTGGACAGTATTTCAAATGGACCACAGTAACGAGGTGCTAGTTTTGCACAACTACCCAACCTCGGAGAAATCTTTTTGGGTCTCACCTTAATGAACACATGTTCACCTACCTAAAAATATTTTGGAGTTCTTTTAAGGTATGCTTGACTTTTCTGTCGATTTTGCGCAATTTTCAAATTACCTTATACCTGCTTTATAATTTCTTCCATTTCTTTCAATAGTTTAGGACCTAATACTAATCTGTCCACCGGATTAGTCCAAGAGATAGGAGTGTTACATTTCCTTACATACAATATTTTGAAAGTACTAAATCTGGCTAACGCTTGATAATTATTATTGTAGGTAAATTCTACCAGATGCAAATAATCCTCCCATTTACCTGGCTGGTCTTTTACATACATTCTTAGTAAATATTCCAGCACTTGGTTTCCTCTTTTAGTCTGTCCATCATTTGAGGATGGAACGAAGTACTAAAATTTAGTGTAGTGTTTAATCCTTTAAACAGAGATTTCCAAAAGTTACCTGTAAATTTAGGATCTCTATCTGAGATTATAACTTTTGGTATCCCATGTAGTCGGAAAATTTTCTTTAAAAAGATATCAGCTATGTTTGCAGCTTTATATGTAGTTTTAATAGGTATAAAGTGGGATGCTTTACTCAATTTGTCAACTACTACCATTATAGAATCATTTAAATTCTGATTTTTAGGCAGTCCAGTAATAAAATCAAGACTAATTATCTCACATTTCCGACTAGGAATGGGCAATGGCTGAAGTAATCCAGCTGGGTGTTGATGTTCAGTTTTCACCAGCTGACATTCAAAACACTTAGTGATATATTTTTCCAGTTCAGTCTTCATGTTTGGCCAAAAATATTCTTTTCTTAACATAGTTATAGTCTTCTGATAACCTGGATGGCCTGAGTATGGGGTTTTATGGATTTCATCTAAAATTAATAACTTAACTTTAGGTTCTTTTGGTACATACATTCTGTCTTTATACAGTAAAAATCCTTTATCATTCAAGCTATACCCTTTACTTAAACTTTCTATTGAATTTTCTTTCGTTTTTGCTTGTAAATTTTGGAAAATATCATCCTGTTCTATCCCTACTTTAAGCTGTTCTTCCATATCTGTTGTATAAGTGCTAATAATTGCTGCAAATTTCAGCCTTGCATTTCTACTTAATGCATCAACAACTTTATTTTCTTTACCTTTAAGGTGCTGAATTTCGATATCATACTCACTTAGAAAAGATAGCCACCTAGCTTGTCTAGCATTCAAATTAGACTGATCTAAAAGATATTTTAGTCCTTTATTATCGGTCATTAGGATAAATTTTCTTCCAATTAAATGATGATGCCACATCTTTAGAGAATGTATAACAACGGCTAATTCTAAATCATAAATTGCATAATTATTTTCATGAATTTTTAATTTCCTAGACTCATAAGCAATAACACGCCCTTATTGAGTCAACACTCTGCCTAAACCATCATTGCAGGCGTCAGTACATACTACAAAATCTTTATTTGGATCAGCTATTCTTAAAATAGGTGCGCTGGTTAATAAAGTTTTTAACTTTTTAAAACTATCCTCACATTTCTAGTTCCAATAAAATTCGTTTCCCTTCTTCTGTAAAGAATTTATCAGATTTGCAATTTTTGAAAACCCTTCAATGAACCTCCGGTAATAACCGGTAATTCCCATGAAGGATTGAACATCAGTTACATCTTTAGGAATTGGCCAATCTTCAATCACCTTTATCTTTTTGGGATCACATGACCTAAGTTTTGGATTTCATCTTTAAAGAAATCACATTTACTAAAATTTGCAAAAATTTGATGATCTCGCAACTCTTGCAAAACAATTTTTAAATGTTCCTTATGTTCTTCTTCAGATTTTGAATAGATTAATATGTCATCAATAAACACGACCACAAACTTATCTAAATACTTATGCATAATGTTGTTCATTAAACACATAAAAACAGTTGGGGCGTTAGTAAGCCCGAATGGCATGACAACAAACTCGTAATGGCCATATCGAGTCCTAAAGGTTGTTTTAAAGATGTCTTCATCTTTAATCTTAACTTGATGATATCCAGAACTTAAATCAATTTTTGAAAACACTGTGGCTCAACTTAGTTGATCAAATAGATCATCTATGCGAGGCAACAAGTATCTATTTTTAATAGTCATTTTATTCAACTGATGGTAATCTATGCAAAGTCGCATAGTTCCATCCTTTTTCTTAACGAAGATGACAGGTGCCCCCCATGGAGACACACTGGGTCGTATATACTTCTTGTCAATAAGTTCTTTTATTTGTGACTTTAGTTCATTAAGTTCAAGTATGTTCATTCAATAAGGGGCCTTTGAGCTGTGTACTACACCTGGTACCAACTCAATGGTAAAATCTAGTTCCCTTTTCGGAGGTAGTCCCGGAATTTCTTCCGGAACTACATCAGCATACTCTCTTAAAAATGGCATGTCCTCAAATTTTAATTTGTCTGTTTTATTTATATTTTCCTCATTAGTTACTATTACTGCATAAACCTTACAACATTTCCTAATAGCTCTCTTAAGCTACAGAGCAGATATCTACCTTATGGTTGTTTTTCTATGGATTCTCTTTACATGTATTGATTTTCCATCATTATTTATACACGTAAAGGTTTTATCATAACAGTTTAAGATCACCCTATGTTGGTCTAACCAATCCGCACCGATTAGTATGTCGTAAGAACCAAGAGGTAGCACATTAAGCTTAACAACAGTTTCAAATTGATCCATAACTACTGCACATTTCTTTACAAAACAAGTTACCTTCCTTTTTGCACTAGTAGCTAACTAAACCAACCAAGAATTTTCAAATTTTTCTACAAGAAGCTTACACTTTTCTACCAATTTAGGTGAAATATAACTGAGACTAGCTCCTAGATCAATTAAAATAGCTATAGGGGTTTGGTTTATAGTACCTTATACTTCCACCATGTAATTTTGATAGTCTGCTTGCTGATTCTCCAAGGCTGCATTGATTTTGGGCATAGTCCTCGCTAGGTCTCCAAGAGTCATCTCCTCCTGTTTGGTATGGATATTACTGATAGTATTTTTCTTATTAGGATAGAGTGAGGAATAATGTGGGCCATTAAACTCCCAACACTTTATGGGGTCTTTGCATTCAAATTTATTTGTGTAATTTCCATGATTATTAGCAAACTCTTTACCCTTTGAATTATTCTAATTGCTTGGCGAAGTATTCTTATTCCCTTGGAAATTCTTGTTAGGAAAATTTTCGGCCTTATTATTTTTATGATTTTGGTTGGGTACAAACTCTTTCTTCTTTTGATCTTAATGGTTGTTATTATTTTTGGACATGCTCTCCTTCTTTTTATTCTGTTCATAACATAAATTAGTTTTCCTCATAGCTTCTTGAAGAGTTTTTGGATTGTCATACTCAATCCTATCCTTGATGTGATAAGGTAAATAGTTGAGGAATCACTATACCTTCGGTTTTTCATCTACAAGGTATGGCACATACCTAGGCAGACTTAAAAACTTTGTGTTCAAATCTTTCATAGTCATTGAACCTAGTTTAAGCTCATAGAATTCTTTTCCTCTCTCCTCATAGTACTGCTCAGATAGAATTTTTTTTTAAGTACTTCTTGAAGGTACTCCAATTTACATTCTTCTCTATTATTCCCTTCACTCTCTTTAAGTATTGCCACCATATATCAACCTTCCCTGAAATATTGTAGATAGCCATTCTAGCCTTTAATTGGTTAGAATAGTTATAAATCTGAAAGTACTTCTTTATCCCAGATAACTAGGATTCTGCTTCCTCCCCCTTCTTAGTTTCTCCATTGAATTTTGGTGGTTTAATATTTTTAAACTCCCCAGAAATTTCCTCATAAGGTTTATATTTTCTCTTTTTAGTATAATGGTTGTCATCACTACTATCACTAGTGGAATGAAAATTAAGTTGCTCACCAAATACCTTTGAAGATGAGCTGCTTTCATTTTTAGTCTGTTTAATCTTTTTATATTTATTTTGGTGACTTATATCTTCTGAATCATCTCTTTTACCCCTTTCCTAAATTTGAAATCTTTCTATTAGGATCTGATTCAGCTCCTCCTGAGCTCTTAGAATCCTTTCATTTTCTCATTTAATAGACTCCATTTCATATTTTAAGTCTTTTACTATTTGTAAAAGTTCCAAGGAATTAGTGGTTAAGTCTTCTTGTATAGGGTCTCTTGTAAGTTTTCTTGTTCAGTAAAGGGAGATTCATCTTCCACATATTCCTCCAGTCTTTCCATACCTATTGTTAAACTCAGAAACAATTTCTCTGTGGAATACCATTAAAAGAAAATAACATCAGCAAAATAATTTAAATTCACTATTTCATAAAATCAAGTTGGGCTTCATCAAGGCCTAGTGTTAGAACCTTTAGCTCTGATACCACATGTCAAAACCCCAAAATTACATAAAAATTTAAAAATTTTAAGATAACATAAAATTTCTGAATACGCAGTTTACTAACTGTTAGTGGTTAGCAGAAAATGAAACAGTCTAACACTTAGTGTTAATCATTTTCATATTACGTTAACTAATATAGTTTTCATTTTCATAATGTATATGAGATTGACCTACACACAGCTTTCTTTCAATTTTACTAATAAGTTTACTTTTTGGCAAGTAGGTGAAACCTATCTTTGAAAACTTGGGCTTACTTAGCATTTATGCTAACGTAGATGGACTGTTCGTTCTTACAGGTTTAACAGGTAACGATCGATCAAGTAGGGGTTAATTCATAAGTAGCAAGAAGTATATCTGTTGCATGTTAAATGCTAGTAAATAACTGACTATTTAAAAGCAAGGTCTGATGAGGTAAAGTAACTGTCTTTTATTTCATGAAAGTACTTCTATCAATCTGGATAGTAAAGATTTCTAATAGAGTACATATTTCTATTTTGTCTCTAACTTACTAGTTATAGAAATTATGAACCTGTTACTTGTATGTAAAAAAATGCTCACTAACAAGTTCTAAACTTCAGTACTTACATTATCGCCTTATTGCATGCACTATTGTAACAACATACATTACCATCTTATTTTATAATGTACCAATCTGATTGTTACTTGCATTCTGTAGGAATCTTACTGCATGGAAATATCTTTGATATTATAAGCTTGATCATTGTAATTAAATGCATCGTTTCATGATGGAGTACTATCCACCATTACTTCATAAGTCTAAGTCATAGGTAAATATATTATCAGTGTCATTCCAATGATTATAGACTTTGAGAATGGTTTAATCCATTATAAATTTACTATTATCATGTTGCCTAGATTATAACAAGTTAATGTTTATAAAAGCTATTATGGTAGATTTTTCTACCTAGAACTTCTAATCGGAAGTTTACCCTATGTGACATTAATATGACTAAGATTCTTACACTATGCTAAGAATAGGTTAACATAAACAATCACAAAATATCCTTGCCAAAGAATGATAGGGTTTATTATTATTGACAAGTCAAGTATGGAAACTATTATTTCAGAGAGCTTATACCAATTTCGAGCCTTGTGGTAGTTTAAATGTCATGTTTTAAATACTTTATACTCTTATAGTCAAACTTCATATATTATATCTACTCTAAACCATCGGTTATAAATAATAAAGTTTGAAATATCATATGTGCATATTTTATCGTCAGTTTGCAAGTATATAAATCAAATGATAAATGGAAAGGTCCTAAAGCATAATCGACATTGGGAGTATCCATATGACAAAGTTGTTACAACCTTTCAGTAGGGTCAATGTTGATAAATCATTGTTAATCAAATACGCAAATCTCGAAGCTATCATACATTATGATATAGTTTATGTGTTATCAATGGTGAAAAATATATACAAGTGTACTCCATAGTTTTGTGCATGGTTTGTTTAAATCATTGTATTAGTAATTGGATGATTGGACCGCATATGGACTATGGACTCGACCCTTGCATGGTTAAAAGAATTGGAGGGCACGTGGCCACCTCCTGTCTATGCATTGGTGATATAAAAGTCTTGGAAACCTTATTTGCTTTGTCATTTTCCTCCAAAGTTCTCACTGGCCTGCAGACTGCACTGTATAGTTTCCATGGCCGCCATGAAAAGGTTGTCCCCTGTTTGCTTGCTCCAAGGATTTTGTTTGACGTTGTTGTGGTTTCCAGAACTCAGTCTTTAATTGCAAACCTTCTTAGTTGTGAACTTTACCATGCGATTGTTTACTATTTTTTGAGTTCATTTCTTTCCCTGTCCATAGCTCAGTATTGTTCTCCTCGTGGCCTATCACTGCTTCGTAAAGCTAAGCCTCTTTGTCACTGTTTGTGCTCCACAGTTGTTGTAGGGTTTATGGATTCTTGTGTGTGCATTATGCAGCTAGTGATAGTCTCTTCACTGCTCGATACTCTTTTATTTATAGGTAAAAATATCTCAGTTTTTATTGTGTAGACTCTGTCAAATTATGAACACTGTTAGGGTTTTTAAATTTCATTAAATTGAGCCTTAAACTAACGCTTGGTTAAATGCTTGTGTAGGAACCCGTGACAGTTCCAAGATTTGGTGAAAGATAAATGACGACCACCTTCAGTGGCTCGTGGCTCTAACTGGTAAGCCCTAAGTTCAAATGGGTTTCTCCCTACTTGTATTAAGGGTTGTTGAAGGAGAACTCAGTGCTTGGAAGCCTATTCATTCTCTTTGTTTAATAGGAGGTTTAATAAGTTGTTTTCTAGTTTAAATTAATAAACCCTTGCTATGATGTTGGGTAAAACCCGCCTTTAGCTACGTGATGTATTTTGGTTAAGTATTTAGCCTTATAGCCTTTCAATGTAATACATTTTATTTTTAAGAAGTTTTTTAACTTCGAGCTCTGTCTCATTTTTGCAATGGTTTTTGTACTCTTCCAAACTAAGATTATGTGTAATTAGAGTCTTTCTCTCTTCAACTATCAGTGAAGATAATTACTGTTTAATTTATCTTTTGTAAGTACTTATTGTTAATATGAGGACTGTAGATCCGCCGTAATGTCAAATTTATAATATTAAACTTACTTGTCTAGAATATACAAGCTAAGGTTTACTAGAAATGAAACCCTTGTCTAAATATGTTCTTCAATTTATTAATACTTAGGTTCGATTTCTTGTTACTTCGGTTTGGCTATTACAGATGTGTGGTGGTATTTTAACTTGTTAACTGTAAACTTATCTTTGCTTGTTTATAAAAGATATTTGTTTAAGAAAAGACTGTAAACAGTCTATAGTATATGCTATAATCTCATTGTAATGCTTATTTATATAATTATCAATGTAAATGGATTACAACTTAGATAAACTAATTTATAATAGATAAATAAATTGTTAGGGTTTCGACCCTGAAGTTTTTGCTTCATAGGTATAAGCCTGTCTGGTAAATGTAAAATAATTTATAAATATGTAAATATTTAATTTTATATTAGTTATTGTTTTTATTTACTAATCTGTCACATAGAATTTATTCAGATTTCTCTAAAGGATAGAAAGTAAACTCTGTAACTCTATTTACTCTTTATAAATTGAGGAATTTTAACATAACCCTATCTAGTTTATACTAAATATTATTCTTAGATTTAGTTGATATTATTAGAAGGTAAACTATGTGGTTGGTAGCTTGTTTATATACTTAACTATATGTAATCACTGTAACTCTAATGTAGTTTTACTGCTGCACTTCATTCAGTTTACTAAGTGAAAACAGTGAACACAAAATAAATCATAACAATGTTTTTCCTCCATAGTATTTAAAACATTGAAATAAAATTACTCTGCTATGTATAGTTATACAATCCTATGTACCATTTTCATTCTCTTATCTACTTAAAGCATTCTATCTGTGCTAGAGTACGACCTAGTTTCCAGGCATGGAAAAACACAGTTTAGAAATTTATTTACATTCTAACACATTATTTTCTAAATCCATTTCATTTCTAAACTAATTTAATAAAAATACTAACTCAAACATTTCACAAACTGAACTGTTAACATTCACCTAGTAGTTAATTAAGATTTATATAACTAACACAGTAAAATAAAATAACCTAGAACCTGTTGAGGACATATGACAACATCTTTAGGAGGTTGTTCCTCCCTACCAATCTCCTGGACAGCGCTCAAACAATGCTTCCTCAGGACCCCCGAGCATGTTCTTGGTCTTGTTGGATGAGAACTGGTGGATAATGCAAACTGTAGAACCCTCTGTCAACTGAATAGTTCAATACCTTAGTAAATACTCTTCTCTCAGTAGTATGATCTTTAGCTTAAAAGCTATACTAGATCAATCAACAGTCATCCCCTCAAACACTTACCAAATTTTCCTTCCATTAAATTTCTCTGAAGTACATTCATTCAACCTGAATGATCACTTCTCTAGAATGATAAGCCTCAGCTCTCTTCAATGGGAATTTTTATAAATATTTCCTAGGTCTTTTGGGTCAGTTTTCAATAATTGAGCCACCTTCTCTGATTCCACTTTCTTGGGGAATCATGACCCCAAATGTAGGGAGGTTGCTGCTTGCAATAGTTGGAAGTGGTTTGAGGATGCTGCCTCATGTCAGTTTTCTCTCCACCTAGTCTCCTCCACCAATTTGACCAATAAACACTCTTTTAACAGCTCTCCTAAGCTATTGTCTCCTCCTTTATTTATTTATAAATAAAATATTCAGAATTTACAATATTTATCCTTGAACCTACTGAGTCATCAATTACAACTTAGCATAAAATTTAACATATTGTCCTCAAATAATATGAAATTGTTTTTGCAAAATTGGGGTATGTGACATTCTGTGCCGAAGAGGGATCTTATGCATACGTTGTCCAGTGAAGAAGACCAAAACTGCACTGAAGAAGGGAAGATCCTATGCATTGGCCTATGATATATTATGTGCCTTTATAGTCGACTAAATTTAGAAAGCAGTCGACCACTAAAGGGTCGACTTTCTCATCTCTGTAAACTATTATATTTATTAGCCTCTGTGTGAGAGCTTGGTTATCTAGAAGAGTTAGAAAATCAGAGAGTTAGAAAGAATTCATAGTTTATCAGTTTTTTCTTGAGTACATTGTATTTTAGTTCTGCTATCTGAATAAAGAGTTGTATGTGTTGTTGTTGAAGATTGTATTTGAGTAGAAGTTAGCCAGGAACTACCCCTGATTGCTGAGAAGGCCCCTCATCAACTATAGGTTTCTTTCTTTTCTTGTTTATTTCTTTTTTCTGTTGTAGTTTATTTTGTTTCCAGTTAGTTGTATTATTTCATTTGTTTTCTGTAATGCATTTTCATTTCCAGAATTAAGTAACTATACTGCGCGCATAGTTTGCTTTTGAATCTGTTTTCAATCCTTACATTTCTAGTTTAATGTTTAGTATTTGCAATTAAATACAATAGATTGCTTTTAACTTCAGCTTTGCCTATTTCCTTTTTGTTATACATTATCAATTTATGCGATTTAAATTTTAGTTTATTAACATGCAATGGTTTCTTTATTTTTATGCTTATGAATTTGTTTAAGTTCATGTCACTGTTAAATTTGCTTAATAAGTAGGTTTACTTATTGTCTTTATGCGTTAGATCTGCATCTGCACGAATTCAGCTGAAGATTAGATCATTTAGATTAATTTTTATTATTTTAACTGTACAAAGTGTCATTTGAACAACCTGTTTAAACTGTCATTCAACCACCCCTTTCAGGCCCACAGTTCAGTCTGTCATTCATCCCTTAGTTTCGTTTTTAGTGTTTTTATGTATTTTGAGATTGTTTTCAGTTATGTTTTGTTAATGTTTGAATTATGTTTTGACTAAGATAATTAGATAATAGTTTTATTTAACATTGAAGTTAAATTTAGAATGTTTTAGGTTATTTATTAAAGTTTTATCATTTTCCTTACTTCTTTTCGCCTCGAATGTGTTAAGTTGTTTATGTTTTTGTTTCTTGAATATTGTTTCTGATTTATTTTTACTGATATTTTGTTTTGTGTTTATTCTTTGGGATTGATTTATCCTTTGCATGTAAATTCAGTATTAAATGTGTTATTCTTAGTATGTTTTCAGGTTATTCCTTTTTCATTGTGTGATTACTGAAAGAGACTTGTAGGACATCATTCAAAGATATTCCTATTAAGTTTTCTAATTGTTTCTTTCTATTTAATTTTCTTTATTAAGTTTTCTACTTGCTTATTAATTAGGTTTTTCCTGCATCTTATTTCCCAGTTTAAATATTAATTATGGATTATTTAGTTTAATATTTTGTCCCGGTTTAATTAACTTAATAGTTGAATTATTAGGATTTTGACTTGGTTTTTCATTTTGAAATATCTTTCGATGTTTTGTTTGTTAAAATATTTCCACGACACCATAAGAACCCCTCTACCTTCGCATATATTTTGTGGCAAATCTAATCCTACCAACCTCGGTCGATAATTAAAGATCAGGTGAATTAATTTAGACAATATAACACCCAACACCTTTCTTTTCAAGTTGATCATCCTGCTCACATATGCCCTCATATGGATGGCATTCATCAAATGTTATCTCAACATAGTGGGCCACAACAACCTACTGTGTTGACTCAACCTTTTCAACAACAATAAAAGATGGTTGGTGTAGCTTTGATACCCCCGCAAGGGGGAAAACAAGAGAACCCTATGCAAGGGGGAAATCCACCTATTGCCAACATCTTTGGACTATATCATGAGGTCAATATTTAAACAAGGGCTCATTCCTATGACACACCACCTAGTGTTTCATACTCACCAAGATCAAAACCAAATGGTTCTCTCACTATCGAGAAACCAACCATTGACATAGCGCCTTGACCCCCAAAAGGGTTTTTAAGTAAATAAAAACATAATCCTAATGCAAGATCAACTCAAAACTATAGTATACTGGAATATGTATCTCAAACACCTTGTTCCATGTCAGCCCTAGAGGTATTACAATTTTTTCCAACTCAAAGAAAAGCATTATTGTCTTCCATTGGTGCAGTCAATCCGAATGATACCAGTTTGATCACCTTTGACTTAGAACAGTCAACAAGTAGGCTTCCATCACATATCTCTTTTCATATTAAAGTGATATCACATGGGATGAATATTTTTCAAACTTTTATAGATGAAGGAGCCTCTACTTGTGTCATGTATTGAGGATGTTGGAAATACTTAGGACCACCCACTTTCAAACCATCCCACACCATACTTAAAGCATTTGATGGAAACTCATTCCCGCCTCATCGACTCATTATGGATTTTCCAATTGAATTGGGAGGTAAGATTTTTCATGTTGATGTTGAGGTTGTGGACACACCCATCGATTACAATATGATATTGGGACATAGTTGGATACATGCAATGATGATAGTAGTATCTTCGGTTCCCTCATCAAGAGAAGATTATCAATCAGTTCGATTACTAAACACATGAAACCGGTATCCACTCAAATGAACCTTTTGTGGAAAATTCACATGTAGTGATTCAAGATGTGGTAGTTGGGATATTTAAAGACTATTCCCTCATGGGAACCTTCATAGTCTCACCACCAACATCTAACCTTCAAAATTCTCTAGTTTTCACTATTGCATCAGAAGTTAACTTTCCATTACCCGTTTTGACCAAATCCACTACAACAATGGGTTCCACTTCATCAGATGGAACTAGATAGAGGACATCCAAGTTCAAACTAGTGAAGGAAAGGAAATACATTTGGAAAATATTGATGAAACTAGGAGTAGTACACTGTTGTCTGCTATAGAAATTTCATATCAAGCAATTCAAAATGCTTCAGCAGACTTGGATGGAAATCCTTGTTCATTGGAGGAACATGATCCGTACACATCACCTGTATGGGCTATCGATACTCCCAACATTCATGACATCTTAGATCAAACATTTTTATCTGATGAGGATATCATGGAAGTCATGAATATCTTAGAACAACAATGGGAAGACATGCATCACCTATCATCATTTCTTTCTAAACTGGATTCATTAGAGGCTAAACCCAAAAATATGTACCTTGATGATGATATGGAAAGGTATCATTTCCCTATCCAAACACACAATGTGCTTTCAGAAGGAAATTTGACAAAAATTTCAAACAACATTCCTATAAATATATCCATTAAGCCCGACATCATTGATAATATCAATATAGGTGACAATTTCTCTCTGGAGGAAATCACACAATATACTGTTCTATTCAAAGAGTTTTGTGATGTTTTTTCTTGGTCATATGAATAAATGTTAGGAATTGATCCTAGAATTATTGAACATGAGATAAAAACCTATCTAAATGTCAAACCTGTACGACAAAAATTACGTCCAGTAAATCCTAAGAAATTTGTTGCCCTCAAGGAAGAAGTGGAAAAGTTGTTTAAAGTTGGATTTATTTACTTTGTACCTTCGACTGAATGGGTGTCCAATTCTATTTCGGTCAATAAAAAAGAAGGAACAGTCTAAGTCTGTACTGACTTTAAGGATTTAAATTTGGCTTTTCTCAAAGATAATTATCCCACACCCTTCATTGATTGGATTATAGATGAGTGTGCCAGTAATGAAATATTTTCATTTATGGATGGATTCTTTTGTAACAACCAAAATCCGTTTAAGAAAGAAAAAAAACACAAAAGGACTTTCATTTTCCCATGGGGAGATTTTGCGTATTGAAAAATTCCTTTTGGCCTTAAAAACGTCAGGGCTACTTTTCAAAGAGCCATGTCATATGCTTTTCATGATATTAAGAAAATCATTGAGTTTTATCTCGATGACTTGATAGCCAAATATAGTATAAGAGTTGATCATTGTGCATATTTACGTGATGTTTTCCTTCGACGTCGACAGTATAACATTATATTGCATCCAAATAAATCCATATTTTGTGTGAAGTCTGGGAGATTACTTGGTTTCATTTTATCCAAGGAATGGATACGGGTATATCCACTTAAGGTCAAGGAAATATTGCAGTTTCCGTCCCCAAAAACAATTACACAACTTCAAATCCTACAAGAAAAAGAAACATTCTTGAGAATATTTACTGCTAATTATGCTGAAATTTATAAAGGTTTCATGCATCTCTTAAATCAAGATGCATTGTTCATATGGGATGAACAAGATCAACAATCTTTTGATGCCATGAAACAAGTCCTCGTGTCAACTCTGGTGCTTAGTCCCCCGAACTATACCAGATATTTTTTGCTGTATTTGGGAGCAACCAAATCCATTTTAGGGATGGTTTTGGTCCAAGAGGATGATTCATTTCGAGAACATGTCATATATTATCTTAGTAAGGGCCTTGCTGTCCCCAAATTTAGATATTTCTGGGTGGAGAATCTGTCCCTGGAAGTAGTCCATGTTGTCCAAAGACTTAGACATTATATACTTCCAAGAAAAATGATTATAGTGGTTGAGATGAACCCCATGGGACACATTTTATCTCGTCGAATAATCTGGGGAAAATATTTAAAATGGATAGTAATTTTGCAAGAATTTAATCTTGAATTTGTAAACACTAAAGCCAAGAAGTATTTAACATTTGCAGAACTAGTGTCTGATTTACTCGACAATAAAGAGGAAACAATATAAGAAGAGTCTTGGGAATATGAACATTTATTTCTCATTGCCATGACTGATGCTTGGTATGGAACATTAATTACATATCTCCAAACCCAAATGATTGATACTCAAATTTAGAATTGAACGATGTCGTATTCAATACCAAGCACAAAGATACCTCGTTATTGGGGATACTTTATACTGTAAAGAAATAGAATTAGTTCTCATATGTTGTTTAGTCCATGAAGAAGCTGAGTACGTATTGAATTATTATCATGGAGGAGAATGTAGAAGTCATATTTCTGGGTGGGAAACCACCCAGAAAATATTGCATGCAAAATAATTTTGGCCCACAATATTCAAACATTGCATCAATGTCATTAAAAAATGCCATCCTTTCCATATTTATACAAGAAAAATGCGCACATATCCTGCTTTGTTACACCCTATATTAACCATGGGTCCATTTTCAAAATGGACCATTGATTATATGACAATCAACCCACCTTCATCTAATGGACACCACTACATCATAGTAGCAGTGGACTACTTTACAAAGTGGTCTGAGGATATGTCTACATCCAACAATACGATAGAAACTACAGCATATTTCTTATTCAATTATGTCATAACTAGGTTTGGTGTACCCAAAGAGATTGTCACAGAATATGGTCTCCCCATATTATCCCCAATGCAACAGTCAATTAGAATCCATAAACAAGGTTTTGAAGACCATGTTGCAACAAATTGTTAATAAGAACAAAACTAACTAGAATATGATTTTGTTCTCTTCTGTCTTGACTTACCATACCTCAACTAAAACAATGACTGCTTTCACTCCTTTCCAATAGGTTTATGGATAAGAAGTCATGTTTCCAAATGAATGTGAGATCTCATCATTGAAACTTGCTATCGAACTCTTACCTAACACATCTACAGAAGAAGAAATAGTCCTCCACCTTCATTCTCTCAATGAAACTAGAATATAAGCCTCATTAAACATAGAAGCACAGACAAAAAGAGTCAAATCCCAATATGACAAGCTATCGTGTCCTTGAGTCTTTTCAGAAGGTGATTTTGTTTTGGTTTTCTAACTCTTCCTGAGTATAGCTTAAGGGGGGGTGTTGGAGACATTTACCACCATACACACTCTTTTTGGTCAAATTGGCCTAGATAAACCACTATCCTAAGTATAATTGACATTAATTGACATCAGTGGAGCATTAATGTCAATTATACTTAGGAAAGTGGTTTAACTAGGCCAATTTGACCAAAAAGAGTGTGTATGGTGGTAAATGTCTCCAACACCCCCCCTTAAGCTATACTCAGGAAAAGTTAGAAAACATAAATGCATAAAAATGCTAGGGCCTTGGAAACTAAGGCCATAGGTCACCATGTACAATGAAGTAACTGCTTAATATAACCAAGGAAATGGGGAAAACCTCATGGGAAAAATACCCCCCCTCAAACTAAGCAGTAACTCAAGAATTGGTTCTTCTATGCAACATTATCCTGAGACTGTGCACGTGAACCTATGAATCCAAACTAAATGAATATGTCTGGAGGAATCTTGCACTTTGGAAGAAGAACAATGCACTCAAATGAATCAGAAATATAAACAGCTGCACGGTGAAAACTAGACCCATGTAGAGTAGCTAAAAGCATCTGAAGAGAGAGAAAAGGTTCTTGAGGATTCGATCCATGTGTGGAAAAATCAAGACACCGATATGTTGCAGCCTTGAACAACAAACCATGAGTGGTAAAATCAGCCCCAATTCTTAGGAGCAAGTGTCCAAGCAGATGCAAAATGTCTTCCTCTTTACTAGTTCTGTGAGGAGATGAGTACATGAGCAAAGGTAGAGAATCCCTAGGACTGTGTAGAGTGAATGCTTGAGCTCCATAATCTGATATAGCTTCAGAAATAGCTAATGATTCATAAAATAAAATATCAGCAACCTCATAAGAGGAAACTAACACCAAATCGCCATCAGCAATTTTGAAGAGAAAGTGCGGTACTTGATTTTTCACACCGAAATTGGTGACATTTACCACCATACACAGTCTTTTTGGTCAAATTGGCCTAGTTAAACCACCATCCTAAGTATAATTGACATTAATTGACATCAGTGGAGCATTAATTGACATCAACCAGTCACACCCACGCCTACCTTCAGTCAAGGACAATAACTTAGCCTTCTCCTACATTAATGCTCCACTGATGTCAATTAATGTCAATTATACTTAGGATAGTGGTTTAACTAGGTCAATTTGACCAAAAAGAGTGTGTATGGTGGTAAATGTCTCCAACATCCCCCCTTAAGTTATACTCAGGAAGAGTTAGAAAACATAAATGCATAAAAATGCTATGGTACTGGAAACTAATGCCATAGATCACCCTATACAATGAAGTAATTGCTTAATATAACCAAGGAAACAGGGAAAACCTTATGGGAAAAATCCCCCCCCCCCCCCTCAAACTAAGCAGTAAATCAAGAATTGGTTCTTATATGCAGTAGTATCCTAAGACTGTGCATGTGAGCCTATGAATCCAAACTAAATGAATATTTCTGGAGGAATATTCCACTTTGGATGAAGAACAATGCACTCAACTGAATAAGAAATATAAACAGTTGGACGATGAAAACTGGACCCATGTAGAGTAGCTGAAATCATCTAAAGAGAGAGCAAAAGTTCTTGAGGATTTTAACCATGTGTGGAGAAATCAAGAAACCGATATGTTGCAGCCTTGAACAACAAATCATGAGTGGTAAAATCAGCCCCAATTCTTAGGATCAAGTGTCCAAGCGGATGCAGAATGTCTTCCTCTTTACTAGTTCTGTGAGGAGATGAGTATGTGACCAAAGGTAGAGAATCCCTGGGATTGTGGAGAGTGAATTCTTGACCTCCATAATATGATATAGCTTCAGAAATAGCTAATGATTCACAAAAAAAATATCAGCAACCTCGTAAGAGGAAACTAACACCAAATCCCCATCAGCAATTTTGAAGAGAAAGTGCGGTACTTGATTTAACTAGGATAGTGGTTTAACTAGGCCAATTTGACCAAAAAGAGTGTGTATGGTGGTAAATGTCTCCAACACCCCCCCTTAAGCTATACTCAGGAAGAGTTAGAAAACATAAATGCATAAAAATGCTAGGGCCCTGGAAACTAAGGCCATGAGGTTTTCCCTGTTTCCTTGGTTATATTAAGCAGTTACTTCATTGTATAGGGTGATCTATGGCCTTAGTTGCAAGGGCCCTAGAATTTTTATGCATTTATTTTTTCTAACTCTTCCTGAGTATAGCTTAAGGGGGGGTGTTGGAGACATTTACCACCATACACACTCTTTTTGGTCAAATTGGCCTA
>LPNX010137663.1:385574-519332 GCA_001517045.1 Pseudotsuga menziesii
CGTATAATTGACATTAATGCTCCACTGATGTCAATTAATGTCAATTATACTTAGGATAGTGGTTTAACTAGGCCAATTTGACCAAAAAGAGTGTGTATGGTGGTAAATGTCTCCAACACCCCCCCTTAAGCTATACTCAGGAAGAGTTAGAAAACATAAATGCATAAAAATGCTAGGGCCCTAGAAACTAAGGCCATAGGTCACCCTGTACAATGAAGTAACTGCTTAATATAACCAAGCAAATAGGGAAAACCTCATGGCCTTAGTTTCCAAGGCCCTAGCATTTTTATGAATTTATGTTTTCTAACTCTTCTTAAGTATAGCTTAAGGGGGGGTGTTGGAGACATTTACCACCATACACACTCTTTTTGGTCAAATTGGCCTGGTATCAGAGCTTACAGCGGGACGAAGCTCTATCTCTCAAAAATAAGCTTTTTGACAGATTTCTGCATGAAAATTGAGCAACAGCTCAAAAATACAGCACTGCACCAGAAGGCAAGGCTTACCACTTAATACCCCAAGTAAAGAACTTGTTGATCAAGCTTGCTTGATTCACTATGCTGGGTGTGATAAAAGCATAAAATGTGTAGGCTATCTGACCTTACGGTGTCCCTTTTTTGTTGTGATTTGTAGGTTTTAACAGGTACATGGACTCATCAGTCCCTCTTCTCACCCTTAATACTCAAAAAATCTAGCACTACACCAGAAGGCAAGGCTTACCACTTAATACCCCAAGTAAAGAACTTGTTGATCAAGCTTGCTTGATTGACTATGCTGGGTGTGATGAAAGCATAAAATGTGTAGGATATCTAAACTTACGGTGCCCCTTTTTTGTTGTGTTTTGCATGTTTTAATAGGTACATGGACTCATCAATCCCTCTTCTCACCCTTAATACTCAAAAAATACAGCACTACACCAGAAGGAAAGGCTTACCACTTAATACCCCAAGTAAAGAACTTGTTGATCAAGATTGATTGATTGACTATGCTAGGTGTGATGAAAGCATAAAATGTGCAGGCTATCTGACCTTACAGTACCCCTTTTTTGTTGTGATTTTCAAGTTTTAACAGGTACAACTTCGAATGGACTCATCAGTCCCTCTTCTCACCCCATTCACAAGCTATTCAGAATGGAAGTTGAAGATGATTGCATCTCTGAAGAGAAAAGTTCTCTATGAGGTGTATATTGGAATTGAAAAAGGGTCTTATGAGAATGATAATGACTATATAAATGACGGTGATAGAGCTTTTGGAGCAATATGTCTGGCCCTTTCTCCTAGCTTGCGCTACCTTATTGGTTCTGCTGAATACCCAAAGGATCTCTGGACAAAATTTGACGGAACCTTTGGCAACCACAATGAGGATAATAATAGCACTTTGGAGATCACATCCAACAAAAAAATAGTTATTTACTCAAAAATCTCGGCCTCTACTCTCTCTGATGAAGTTGTTCAAGATAAATATGTAGCAGAATCTTCTACACATTCAATTCAAATTGAAGAAAGTCTCCATGGAATGACTCCTTCTCCTGATGCTCCAGAAGTTCATGAGATCTCTGATATATCATCTCCTCATATTTCTGAATAGAAGAAGACATTTTAATCTCTTATATTGAAGAAAAATACTGTTGCACTTCCATGCAAACATTCATCGGTGATTTTCCTTTGAATTCTGTGCAAAATTTACCAGTAATTGCTTCCGAAAGTGAAGAGAAATTTTATTTTTCTTCCTCTAATGTTGCTTCTGGTGTGAAAATATTTGATACGTTGGATATTTTGGAAGAAATATCAGATTACCAGAGTGATCCATTCACTCTCCATGATCTATATCTTCCAGCAAATTCCTGTAGGATTGCATGCACCAAAACTCAGAATTTTGAAGAAAAAGACAACTGTGCATCCACCGTCTCGGTTGACCATAATTTTTTATATGATATGAACCTTATTGGATATGATATGATCTTATTTGGATCTGATCTGATATTTCTTGTTTCAAAATTTCAGGTTCATAAACCTTCACTACTGCTTGTAGTTGTTCTCATCAACGGTGTGAAGAAACAAGTACCGCAAGTCTCCTTCAAAACTGCTGCTAGGGATTTGATTTCATTTCATAGTTTTGGATCTGTTGTGAACTTATTTAGATCTGATTTACTTTTTGATATAATATTATTTTGTTCATATTTTGAAATCCAAGAGCTTTCATTCATGCTTGTAGCTTCTCTCACCAATTCCGGTGTGAAAAATCAAGTATCGCACTTTCTCTTCAAAACTGTTGATGGGTATTTGGTGTTAGTTTCCTCTTATGAGGTTGCTGATATTTTATTTTTTGAATCATTAGATATTTCTGAATATATATCTGATTATGGAGCTCAATCATTCACTCTCCATAGTCTCAGGGCTTCTCTACCTTTGGTCACATACTCATCTCCTCAGAGAACTAGTAAAGAGGAATACATTCTGCATCCGCTTAGACACTTGCTCTTAAGAATTGGGGCTGAATTTACCACTCATGGTTTGTTTTTCAAGGCTTCAACATATAAGTTTCTTGAGTTTTCCACACATGGTTTGAATCCTCAAGAACCTTTGCTCTCTCTTCAGATGATTTCAGCTACTCCACATGGGTCTAGTTTTCTCCGTGTAGCTGTTTATATTTCTGATTTAGTTGAGTGCATTGTTCTTCTTCCAAAGTGGAAGATTCCTCTAGACATATTCATTTAGTTTGGATTCACAGGTTCACATGCACAGTCTCAGGATACTGTTGCATAGAAGAACCAATTCTTGATTTACTGCTTAGTTTGAGGGGGGGTATTTTTCCCATGAGGTTTTCCCTGTTTCCTTGGTTATATTAAGCAGTTACTTCATTGTACAGGGTGACCTATGGCCTTAGTTTCCAGGGCCCTATAATTTTTATGGATTTATGTTTTATAACTCTTTCTGAGTATAGCTTAAGGGGGGCTGTTGGAGACATTTACCACCATACACACTCTTTTTGGTCAAATTGGCCTAGTTAAGCCACTATCCTAAGTATATTTGACATTAATTGACATCATCCAGTCACACCCACACCCACCTTCAGTCAGGGAGGCTATCTTAGCCTTCTCCTACATTTGGGGAGGCTAACTAGAGCACTCTGGGGGTGATCTGAGTGGTATTAATGCACCTAATTGCTAACTGATGATTACAATCAGTTAAATAGGTTAGTTAAGGTGCCTCCTCTCATTAAATATATTATTTAATGAACTGGAGTCAACAGGGGTGCCTCCACCAACTTTTGGTGTGCAGTTCAACTTCAATTAACTTCATCAGGGTTCATTGGAGTCAGTGTAGTGCTACCTCTTGATGGTTGGTGAGCTGTGACATGTGTCTGGTCTATTTTAGTTGAGACTCAGTCATTTGTTGCACTCCAACTTTAGTTAGTGTTAGTTGAGTCAATTAGGGTTTTGGTCAGTGGTTAACTGAGTGTGAACCATGGCTGACAGTTAGTTAAGCTAGACTCACACATTCAATTCGAATGACCTCCTAATGAATTCGAATTGTCTCTTCATTCATGCTTGTAGTATGTTATTGTAATTGTAATCATTCATTCTTTATGTGATTATTGAGCAGCTGCTATTCCCGTAGACTGATTACACTATTTCATCAGTTATTTGTTGATTATTATTTGATGAGATTGATGCTTTGTTCCTAGATCAATAGACAAGATTAATATCACTCAGATCACCCCTGAAGTGCTCCAGTTAGCCACCCTGAATGTAGGAGAAGGATAATTTATCCTCCTTGACTGAAGGTAGGCATGGGTGTGACTGGATGATGTCAATTAATGCTCCACTGATGTCAATTAATGTCAATTATACTTAGGATAGTAGTTTAACTAGGCCAATTTGACCAAAAAGAGTGTTATATTAAGCAGTTACTTCATTGTACAGGGTGACCTATGGCTTTAGTTGCTAGGGCCCTAGCATTTTTATGCATTTTTGTTTTCTAACTCTTCTTGAGTATAGCTTAACGGGGGGTGTTGGAGACATTTACCACCATACACACTCTTTTTGGTCAATTTATCCTAGTTAAACCACTATCCTAAGTATAATTGACATTAATTGACATCAGTGGAGCATTAATTGACATCATCTAGTCACACCCACGCCTACCTTTAGTCAAGGAGGCTAACTTAGCCTTATCCTTGTTATAGCTGATTTTACCACTCTAGGTGAATCACACTTGTATGGCCTTCCCCTATCCCTCTGCAGACTCCTTAGACCCCTTGGACCATTTTTTGTCCTTTGATATTTCCTTGACCATCCCTAAAAACATGTGAAAATTCATATATGCGACTTTTAAACCCCTAATCGCGTAGATACACGGGTTTGACCCTTAAAACTGTGTACAGCGGGATGTGTGCATAATCCAAATCCTTTTGGAGTTTTCCTTGACATGGATTCGACTCACTTGACTCCTGGCCTTCCATATGCCTCGAGATCGCTCAGATTCGACCTTTAATTACCCCTTTGAAAAGCTATATAAGGAACTCTTTGGTACATTGAAGGCATAAGAGAGAACTGAGAGCAAAGAAACTATAGTCCATTATTGACGGAACTTGTGTTTGAGTCTACATCCCTTTGTCCCTCGGAGCACTTTTGTTTTTTTACCAAGCTTGCCTTTTTCTTATGAGCTTGTTATCAAGAGATGGAGGATTGAGGTGGTGGAGGCCCAAGTGGGGGATTTAGTTTCTCTGATTCGCAGACGTGCCGACAGAGGTTGTATTGATTGTAATCTCTGATTTTATATTAATAGAAATATATTTTCCTGTCCAATAATGTATGCTTGAATGAATATTTTATCCATGGGATGATTTCAAATGTTTATACCTTGTTGATTATATATTCTAGAATAGATCTAACACCAATATATATAGTATGCTTGTATTTTTTACTTGTTGTTGAGGAAATGAATGATCAATTCAAGCTGAAGTTGGAAAGCTCAATGGGGATCTACTTCAACCATCTAGAATAAGGTACAAGGTTTGATCCTTTAGTGTTACATATTTAATTTCTATTGCATATTGGAAAGGATTGATTTCTGGAGTCAAGCTGTCTATTGTGGTACCCCAAGCCATAGGAATTTCTCTCTGTAATATAATTGGCGACTCCGCTGGGGAGATTATTTGTTTTTATTTGGGGTTTACGGGCACAATGTGCTTGATATTATTGACTTGCTCTTTGTTTCTCCTTGTTTCTATGTTGCATTTTATAGTATGTTCATCCATTGACACTCCCCGTTATTGGTTTGACCCTTGTATTTCTTTTTACCACTGTCTTCTCTATATACGCAAGTTTTTGCCCAAAAGTCACGTACATACTTGGATTTTTGGCCAAAATTCGCATATACACATAGGTTTTTGGCCAAAATCCGCGTATACATGCATCTTTTTGGCCAAAAGTCGCATATATACGCAGTTGTTCTTTAAACAGTCATGTACATCCTCCCTTTTGGTGAGTTTGATGTTGTGGGAAGTTCTTGGGTGGGCTGTGAGTATGGTTGGGTCTTCCTTGGGTCTGATGTTGTCTGTTGGATGCTTCTTTTGTGACTAGAGACCACTTTTTCATTGATTTTTCTTTGAAAGTAGTTTTAGTCATTTATCCTTTTTGTTTTTCCATTAGTGCATTACTCTTTTTTTGTCTCGGTGTCTTGTTGGGCTTGTGTTTTATACTTTCTGCAGAGACTGAGAGTTTTAGATGACTTTTATTGCATTTTTCATTCTTTTATATTGAAAAATACAAGGTAGTTGCATTTTTTGCATATGGATTTGAGGAGGTACTTTCATTGGATTGCTTGGATGAGAGTTGTATTTAGGTTTTCATATAGGAAGGATTGCATTGGCATTCGAAAAGGAATATTTTTTTATGCATCTCATGTAGTGGCATACCCTATTTTTCATTTGACAAAGCTTGCACTTAGCATTGTTTGTTATGGTGTGCATATTTATTTCACTGCTGAGTCATAATGTCATTAGTTGCATGGCCATTTCCCTTTGAGTAGTCACAACCAATTAAAATCAACGCATAATTTAAAATGAACTACACATTTTTCTTTTATAGGGTGCACCAACAAGATTAGGTTTTAGTGTCTTGGAATACTTCATTGTAAGTAAATTCTCCAAGACCACTAAACAACAACATGTATGTGTCTGTCTAGGTGAGAGTGTGAAATTCCTTGGTATAATTAGTGTTTCCCAGGATCCTCCTCTTACAAGGGAGTTAAGCACGAGGTAGTGTGAGCGGTTATCATTGGGATGACCCCTGGTTGTAACTGAGTAGCACCAGAGATATTTCTAGGATTGTATTCATATTTGGGGGCTCTTTCCAAAGTTTTGAGCTTTGCTACCCTACCCATACGGTCAATCACGCCTGCAACTATCCGCCTGAGCATGGATTATATTGAGCTTCGAGCCTCTCCCAGGCGAGACATACCTGCTGCATTCGGGAGCTCACATATCCTCCCCTTGGTTTGCTTGTATTTTGGTTGTAGATTTTCTTAGGAGTGTGCTCTTTGTGTGCTAGTTAGCCTTTGGTATTGTGGTTACTTGAGTATATTTATGCTCTCTTGAGTTTGGGTCCTTTTGTTTTCGGCATGCCTGGTATCCTATCATTCGTCCTTAGTCCTAGTATAGACACTGGTGTCAGATCACAGCCCCTTACTATGCTCATAGATTTGGGAATGGTCATATTCCATCCTCTACTCCATTTGTGGAGGATTTTTATTCCCTTTGCTCGGTATTTACACCACTGGTCACCCTCATGGGGGTGGTGGTGGATGCCTAAACTTTGGGTCTACACCTTAATTTCCTTTTTATGTCCCATCGTTCACCGCATTGTTTCCTTTGGGATCATTTGTCATGATCATCCCTCCCTATATACTATATTTTGGATTCTTTATTGACTATTTTGGGTTGTTTTGGACTGATATGGTTGTCATGTAGGGTCCAGTTTTTGTACACTCTCTTCGAGGTTTCGACCTGTTCGTTCCTACCACAGGTATTATGTCTGAACTGGCATATAGGTTATGATTTCACATCCGCTTGCACTTATGCATTTCCTTATGACCATTCCATCTTAACCTTAGGTACGAACCAATTCTATGGTATCACGAAACCTTCATGCTGCTGTTAGAAGTGGTACTATGTGAATGGTATAGTTTTCTTATACATTGGTGTCCTAGTTAGCTCCCCTTTGCATTTGGTACCCATGCTGTGAGTCCTCTCTTAGGTCCGGGAGTCCCTTTTAGTCCCACCATGTCCTTGAGCAAGAGTTTCATACTCCTCTTGAAATTTATGATGGCCATTTCCCTGGGACTCCCTTGTATATGTCAAGTTGTAATTGCATTATCATGAGCTTTGCCTGCCTTATTGAGCCTTACGTCGGCTTTCCTTACATTGAGTTTCAGCCATATAGCATGAGCTTGTCTCATGTCTATTCATGCAGAGCCATTTTATATATCCTTTGTAGCTTGATTCCCTATTTCTACTGGGAGGGGATTTCCCCCCGAGTATTGCTATCCTACACATGTATCCTTGAATTGAGCATAGGTATGTTCCACTGCTTGGAACTAGTTTGTTTTCCCATATGACACTCATCTCCTCCTAGTCTATACTATAAAGCAGTTTTATTCTTTTTCAAGCTTTTTAAATATTTGAAAAAGTCCAAACAAAAATAAAAAAACCAAAAATCCGGACAAGGAAAGATGTTATCTTTTGGCAGCTGTCGAGTCGTTTCGCCTTTGAACAGAGCACTATATATCACATCCATTGGTTGGGTTTATAGTTTGACTTTAGGATATATACTCATTTATTTGAGTTTATCTCCACCGACTGGTTAAGCTTCCAGTCCCCATGGAGCCTCTGTCGATGCCTCCTGTGTTGTAGAGATGTCCTAGTTTTATATATCGAGTCTATGCTTCCTTTATTTAGTCACCATTCACTGTTATGCTCTTGTTTGAAGGAAGTTGAAACTTGAGTCGGACATTCCTCAGTTATCTTGACTTTGCATGTCGACCATTCCGGTACAGTCACTGGTTCGTGCACCTTATGATCGAGTCCTTCCACATTATACAGCTTTGCTAAGTACCTCGTGTTGGATGATGGGGGATGCCTTAATTCCCTCCTTCCAGCGGATTTCATCCCATCGACTTCAGATCATTTATTCTGGGATTGGAATCTAGAGTCATTTTTTAGTGCCTTGAGACTTGTAGTCATCAATGGTAGGTTCTCTCGCCATCGACAATATTTGGGAATACATCAATGTCCCCTAATCGATGGATCCTCTCAAGTGTTCGACCTTAACACATCTATTCACACTTTTTAGTTTGCACTCTATTACCTTGATTCCCATTTTCATTATCAGTGGGTGATCTCACGTCTATTAACGGTATACATCAATGACCAGTAATCAGATGATGGACTACTATGTTCGACCTCGACACCTCTATTCACATAGTAGGACATGTACTTGTAGCGGTTTGTGTAGAAGACCTTCCAGATTGGTGGCATATCTTATGTACTACCTCCTTGATCGTGCCAGTGTTCATGAGATTTCAGCTCTCGTGACTTAATTCCAATATATGTCAGACATTTCCAGCTACTATGGAGATCTTGATCCATTGTATATCTTCATCTATTATGGAGATCATGATCCTTTGTATATCTTCATCATGGAGATTCTGATCTATGTATATTGTACATGGTGATGACCACTTATGTGATATTTTGTATCATGCCTATTCATTGCCATTGTACTCTTATGTATCTGGGACTGCTATATGTAGTTACAGTATGTGTAGAGTTGTAACATTGTACTATGCTAATTGGGTGGCTGGTATTCCATTTGGGATCCTTCATCACTCCACTTCTGGGATGGACTTATAATTTTTTTGGGCCATCGTATGACCCCTCTAACCTCACACATTAGGGGGCAGCTGTTATAGCTGATTTTACCACTCCAGGTGAATCACACTTGTATGGCATTCCCCTATCCCTATGCAGACTCCTTAGACCCCTTGGACCATTTTTTGTCCTTTGATGTTTCCTTGACCATCCCTAAAAACATGTGAAAATTCATATACGTGACTTTTAAACCCTTAATCGCGTATATACGCGGGTTTGACCCCTAAAACCGCATACATCGGGATGTGTGCATAATCCAAATACTTTTGGAGTTTTCCTTGACATGGATTTGACTCACTTGACTCCTGGCCTTCCATATGCCTTGAGATCGCTCGGATTCGACCTTTCATTACCCCTTTGAAAAGCTATATAAGGAACTCTTTGGTACATTGAAGGCATGAGAGAGAATTGAGAACAAAGAAACTATAGTCCATTGTTGCCAAAACTTGTGCTTGAGTATGCATCCCTTTGTCCCTTAGAGCACTTTTGTGTTCTTCCCAAGCTTTCCTTTTTCTTGTGAGCTTGCTATTGAGAGATGGAGGATTGTGGTGGTGGAGGCCCAAGTGGGGAATTCAGTTTCTCCAATTCGCGGACCTGCCGATAGAGGTTGTATCCATTGTAATCTCTGATTTTATATTAATAGAAATATCTTTTCCTATCCAATAATGTATGTTTGAATGAATATTTTATCCATGGGATGATTTCAAATGTTTATACATTGTTGATTATATATGCTAGAATAGATCTAACACCAATATATATAGTATGCTTGTATTGTTTACTTGTTGTTGAGGAAGTGAATGATCAATTCAAGATGAAGTTGGAAAGCTCAATGAGGATATACTTCAACCATCCAAAATAAGGTACGAGGTCTGATCCTTTAGTGTTAGATATTTAATTTCTATTGTATATTGGAAAGGGTTGATTTCTGGAGTCAAGATATCTGTTGTGGTACCCCAAGCCATAGGAATTTCTCTTCGTAACACTCCTACATTCAGGGAGTCTAACTGGAGCACTCCAGGGGTGATTTGAGTGATATTAATGCACCTAATTGCTAAATTATGGTTACAATTAGTTAAATAGGTCATTTAAGGCACCTCCTCTCATTAAATATATTATTTAATGATTTTTTAATGAACTGGAGTCAACAAGGGTGCCTCCACCAAATTCTGATGTGTAGTTCAACTTCAGTTAACCTCATCGGGATTCATTGGAGTCAGTGTAGCGCTACCTCTTGATGGTTGGTGAGATGTGACATGTGTTTGATCTCTTTCAGTTGAGACTCAGTCATTTATTACACTCTGACTTTAGTTAGGGTTAGTTGAGTCAATTAGGGTTTTGGTCAGTGGTTAACTAAGTGTAAACCATGTCTTACAGTCAGTTAAGCTAGACTCACTCATTCAATTCGAATGACCTCCTAAGGAATTTGAATTGTCTCTTCATTCATGCTTGTAGCATGTCATTGTAATTGTAATCATTCATTCTTTATGTGATTATTGAGCGGCTACTATTCCCGTAGACCTATTACACCATTTCATGATTTATTTGTTGATTATTCTTTGATGAGATTAATGCTTTGTTCCTAGATCAATAGACACGATTAATAAAATAGAATCCATAAACAAGGTTTTGAATACCATGTTGTAGCGAATTGTTAAAAAGAACAAAACCAACTAGCATATGATTTTGTTCTCTTCTCTCTTGACTTACCATACCTTAGCTAAAACAATGACTTCTTTCACACCTTTCCAATAGTGGATAAGAAGTCATGTTTCCAATTGAATGTGAGATCGTGTTGTTGAAACTAGCTATCAAACTCTTACCTAACACATCTACAGAAGAATAAATAGTCCTCCACCTTCATTCTCCCGATGAAACTAGAATATAAGCCTCATTAAACATAAAAGCAAAAATGAAAAGAGTCAAATCCCAATATGACAAGCTATCGTGTCCTTGAGTCTTTTCAGAAGGTGATTTTGTTTTGGTTTATGACCGATACAACGATAAAATAGGAAAAGGGGAATTTGTACCTAAATGGATTGGCTCACTTGTCGTCAAAACAATGTTAAAAAGATTGGCCTATCAGTTAGTCAATTATGATGGGGAACCCTTGTCGTAGATTAGAAATGGTCTCTATTTGAAGAAATACTTTGCGTAAGAACTGAGGCCTCACAATTTTTTGTTGTATTACGTTGTATTTTATGAAAAAAACATTTGTACAATAGTTATTTCATGCACACACTTATCTTTCCTGGTATCTATACTTGGCATATGTCATTGGACACTCTCGAAACATTTCTTCTGCCGCATGGGTAATATTCACACCTGACAATTAAGTTTTTAGCTCAGGAAGCTCTTTCCTTGGACCTACGACCAATAATGTTGCAGAGTATAGTGAAACCATTGAGCTTCTAGTCAAGGCTATCACCCTTGGCATCCAATTAATAACTGTTAAACTGGACTCACAACATGGTGTATCTCAGTTAAATGGTCATTATTAGGTTCAGGATGCTTTACTGTTTAAAATGTTCCTACAAGTTCATCTTCTAGAACTTCATTTTGAATTCATTGAATATATTCATGTTCCTATAAGTTCAAATAGTCTAGTTGATTCCTTGCCTAACTACGTACTTGATTGGCATCTTTGTCATACATCATTCTGATAAATAAATCATATATCTTGAATGTATGGCACCATAATTGAACAAATCTTTCAAAGCATAAGTAAAATTCAAAGTAACATTCCTTTGTATAAAGTAAAACGGATTACATCATGAACCAAAAAGTGTGTTTCAGGTCAAAAATATCTTTTGCAATAACATTGCACACACCAAAAATAGTATAAACACTTTCTCCCCTTTTATTATTTATTATTATTATTTTTCTTCAAAATAAAATATCCAAAAATATTTCATGAAAATTCAAATATATGGAAAATTCAAGCAAAAACACTTTTGAACTATTTAACATCCTAATCCAACATGAAGACTCACCTACAACCAATAGATTACCAAATAAATAGTTCATTACTTCTGAGATGCATCCTCGAAAGAGGTGATTCCTACAACAATGGTAAAACTACGTATCTTTGTTATTTCAGATATTAAATGCATATATTGAATCCTATTGGTTGCCTAAATTGTTGGGTTATGATTACTTTTACATGATTTTGGCGATATTGACATTCTAAAACTATTTGATCTAGGATTTGAACGACAGGCCACGAACCACGGTGTTGATATTTTTCACAAGAATTAGTATGAAGAAAAACCATCACTCCTTTTGTCCTACTTGACCAAGATATCATATTGGATAAAAACCATAGTTAATTGGTTATATTTCACTATTCGTCGATACATAATCCTACAATAAGTAGCCTACCTATGGAGGGAACTTCCGAAAGAGTGTGCAAACAACTAGCTCATCCCATTTTTATTGTACATATCCTTTCCTTGTCCTAACCCATGCTCTTGAAACATAGGCACATGCCCTTGCAACACTCGTTCCCTATTATGTATTATAGCATTCTTTATTCTTTTTCAATCTAATACATGAAAAAGCACTAAAAATTGAAAAACACAAAAATAAAAAAACGAAGATCATCGAATCTATTCATAATTCATCATGGAGAAAATGGCAATAGTCAGTCCTTGTAACCCTTGAGGACGACACATATCCTTGCTTCAGTTATAAGTACACCATTTACATTTGACTTAGGAAGTTGTACCAGTAGTTTTTCTATCATTAAGCTAGCATAACATTAGGATCTTTAACTAAGAGAATAACAAGTACATCAATCAAACACAAGAGACAATGAACACAGTGTTTATCGTTGGGGAAACCATAAATGGTGAAAACCCCATAACTTCCTCTGAGAAAGAATCAGCACCAAAATTAGAACCCAAAATAGTAAGAGATCTTCCGACAATAGTAACCTTCTCCTTATCTTGCCCCAGTGTCATCTCCTTCCTCAACTATGCAATACACTTGAGTGTGTATGAGTTGTGTGATAAATAGAGAGTCCAGCTCTCTATTTATACTAATCCAAACATGACTAAAACCCTACTAGGACCGACCTCACTAGGAGAATCTAATAACCCTAGTGCCCCGGAACTCCGGGGACTTTAACCCTTAGACAATAGGAGGGTTACCCACAATGACTTGACATGACTTGTTTACATTATAGATCTTTCCGATAGGAACATCGGGGCATGACATGACTCAAGTACATCCCAGAATGAACATCGGGTTACAATATATAAGAAATACAAGTGAAATACATTCCGAAGTTACAAATACATCAACACTCCCTCTTAACTAGGAAGGTATTCTTTCGACACAATTTTCAGCACAAGTCTTCTTCTCTGTATCTTCTGGATCATCATCGATTCTTCATCATCTTCAAGTATTCTTCATCTTCAAGTCATCTTCATCTTCAAGTCATATTCATATTCAAGTCATCTTCATCATCGGATCTGGATCATCTCTCGATCTGGATCATCACTGGACATCATCACTAGATCTGGATCATCACTCGATTTGGATCATCACTGGATCATCATTACAGGTGCTATCTCTTGATTCTTCTCACCATAGGAATCTCTATAGAGCCAGCCCTTTTTCATACTGGATGTACATCTATAGAGCCATTCCTTTTTCATACTGGATGTATCATCACACAGAGCTAGTCCTTTTTCATACTAGATGTGGCATCCACTCAGAGCTAGTCCTTTTTCATACTAGATGAGTCTTCACAGAGCCAATCCTTTTTCATACTGGGTGTGGGATCCACTTAGAGCTAGTCCTTTTTCATACTAGATGAGTCTTCACAGAGCCAATCCTTTTTCATACTGGTTGTGGCATCCACTCAGAGCTATTCCTTTTTCATACTAGATGAGTTTTCACAGAGCTAGTCCTTTTTCATACTGGGTGTGGGATCCACTTAGATCTAGTCCTTTTTCATACTAGATGAGCCAATCTTTTTTCATACTGGGTGTGGCATCCACACAGAACTAGTCCTTTTTCATACTAGATGAGTCTTCACAGAGCCAGTCCTTTTTCATACTGGATGTGGGATCCACACAGAGCTAGTCCTTTTTCATACTAGATGTGTCTTCATAGAACCAACCCTTTTTCATGCTGGGTGTGGAATCCATACATACATATGATAATGGAAGGAACCAATCCTCTCACCATGTCACAGCTCTTACATCTGACCATGGAAGGAACCAATCCTCTCACCATGTCGGATAGGCACAACACTTATATCTGACCATGGAAGGAACCAATCCTCTCACCATGTCAGAATGGCACAGCACTTACATCTGACCATGGAAGGAACCAATCCTCTCACCATGTCAAAAGGGCTTAGTATGGACACATCACTTCCTCTTAGGAGGAATCTTGATCTGGAGAACACCAAGCTTCTCCCTGAAGTACTCAAACTTCACCCTAGCCAATGTCTTAGTCAACACATCAGCTATCTACTCATCCGTCGCAACATACTGGAGCTTTGCTTCTCCTCTCTGCACCATATCCCTTATATAGTGATACTTGATCTTGATATGCTTCGACTTGTCATGGAATACTGGATTCTATGACAACTTTACACAACATTGGTTGTCACAGTATATACAAGTATCATCTAACTGGATATCAAATAAATAATATAGTAGCTTCCTCAGCCATACTGCCTCACAACTAGCTGAACAGGTTGCAACATACTCTGCTTCAGCTGTACTCAGTGCCACACAGGATTGCTTCCTGCTAAACCACGATATCATACCTGATCCCATACTGAAGCAAGACCCTAAAGTACTCTTCCTATCGATGGCATTGCCTACCCAATCTGAATCAACATAACCCTCCAGGTTAATCTTCTGATCAGTCTTATAGTTGAGCCCATAATCAACTGTACCCTTCAGGTACCTTAGAATATTCTTTGCAACAGTCAAGTGAAAATGTTTTGGATCTGTCAAGTACTGGCTCGAGGTGTTCATAGCAAAGCAAATATTTGGTCTTGTGTTCATCAGATACATCAAGGACCCAATCATCTGACGATACATCGTGGCATCAACTGCCTTTGATGAAGCATCACTCAATAGCTTCATATTTGATGCCATAGGTGTGGTTAATGCCTTGCAGTCCATTATCCCAAATCTCTTCAGGATCTCTACTGCATACTTCCCTTATCCAAGGAAGATTTTATCTGTAGTCTGCCACACCTCCATCCCTAGAAAATAATGCATCATACCCAAGTCCTTCATTTCGAACTCAGCAATAAGCTTTCTCTTTGTATCAGTAATCAACCCATCCATACCTGTCACAAATAGATCATCTACATATAGCAAGAGTATCATTGGGTTTCCATATTCAACCTTGTAATAAAGGTTGGAATTTGCTTTACTCTTGATAAAGCCCAAACTGGATAGAAAGCTGTCAATTCTGCCGTACCATGTCCTGGGTGCCTGTTCCAAACCGTACAGGGATTTCTTCAATCTGCACACATGAGACTCCCTGTCATGTGTCTCAAAACCGAGTGGTTGCTCAACATACACTTCCCCTTCTACTACACCATTCAAGAAAGTAGTCTTGACATCCATTTGGTGATCTTCCATTTCATCACTGCAGCCAGAGCAAGTACCGATCTGATGGAAGTGTATCTGGCTACAGGTGCAAAGGTTTCTTCATAGTCTATTCCTTCTTTTTGTGAGAATCCACGAGCAACAAATATTGCTTTATATTTCTCTATGCTACCGTCTGCAGCATGCTTAATCTTGTAGATCCACTTGAAGTTACAACTGACTTCCCTTCTGATATTGGGACAACTTCCCAAACATCATTCTTCATGATCAATTGATATTCTTCGATCATAGCATCCTTCCATTCTTTCCATTCTGCCGCTTCTTCATAATTGGAAGGTTCTTTATCAATGAAGTCACATAGCAATGCTACATAACTGGAACAGGATCTCGTCCTCTTTCCTTCTCTGAGATTCTCTTCTAGAACCCCATATCTTTCCGCATCTTGGATAATCTCTCGTATTCAAGCAGGTTTCCTCTTATGAGGATTCTTCTCTTGAGGTGGATCTACAAGTCTTTGTGGTTCTTCAAATTCTTGATCTTCTTCTTGAGTTTCTTCGTTCATGATTGTATCATGAGTTCTGGGAGCTTTTACTTCTTCAGGTTCTTCAATAGGTTTCTTTCTGGATTTGATGTAGGATGAATCTTCATCAAATGTTGCATCCCTATTGATATCAATCTTCTTGAACCCTGGGAAGTATATTCTATAAGCCTTCGAGATTTCAGAGTATCCCACAAATATACCCTTATTTCCTGAAGGATCTAATTCTGTTCTCTTCTCTCTTGGAATGTGTATGTACACAGGACAACCAAATATTCTGAGATGGCTGACTTCTGGTTTCTTACCAGAGAAGACTTCTTCAGGAGTCTTGTTCTCGAGTACTCTATGTGAAGTACGGTTTTGTACATACACTGCTGTTCTGGCTCTTTCTGCCCAAAGATGCATAGGAAGATCTTGATCATGAAGCATAGATCTTGCATCTTCCATGATAGTTCTATTCTTCCTTTCTGCAATTCCATTCTGTTGTGGATTATAAGGAGTGGACAACTCCCTCTTAATCCCTTAGTCTTTACATAGTTCCTTGAACTCATTCGAAGTGAATTCTCTGCCATTGTCTGATCGAAAATTCTTGATCTTCTTTTCAGTGTGGTTCTCGATCAAGGCTTTGAATTCCTTGAACTTGTTGAATACTTCATATTTATTCTTCATGAACTAAATCCATGTCTTCCTAGAAAAGTCATCAATAAAAGAAACATAGTATGCATACCCTCTTAGAGAGTTTGATGACATTGGTCCGCATACATCGGAGTGGATGATTTCCAAGATTCCTTTTGCCTTGCTCTCGCTACTTGGAAATGTCTTCTTTGTATTCTTTCCTTTTGCACATCCTTTGTAGACCCCTTCATGTTTTACTTGAATTTATGGAAGACCTTCAACAGCTTTACTTGCAAGTGGTAGTCCTCTGTAATGCACATGTGCAAGCCTTCTATGCCAAAGTTCATTTGGTTCTACTGAGTCATGAACCAAAGCTTGTTCTGGTTGGCCCTTCAGTTTGTATAGTCCTCCTTCTTGTTCCCCAATCACTATTGCATTGTCAAAAGTCTTTCCCTTTGGCCACATAAGAACTTGGCCATCTACAAAAGCAACCCTCATTCGTTTTGCATCCAATGCGGATATGGAGAGGAGGTTCTTGTTTAGTCCTAGAACAAATAATACATTCTTCATCTTCAAAAAATCTCTAGAGTCTAGTATGTAGGAGGATTCACCACTACCTTTTATCAAATACTGGTAGTCATCCTCACGTTTCACCTTGTGAGGTGACTCATGTTCAGATAGCTTCACAAATGAATCTTTGAATCCCGTCATGTGCTAGGAAGCACCACTGTCTATGAGCCAATCATTGCTTCCATGTGAAACAGTTCCCATAAGAGCAGATATCCGCACATATTATTCATCACTTGAAGAATCACTTTCTTGTCTGGTTCTCTTTGTGGAAGGTTCATCATCCTCTGCAGCATGAGCATGATGTCTTCTCTTGCTTCCCTTCTTCTTCTTTGAATTCCCTTTGTTAGGAAAGAATTTGGATATGTGACCTTTCTCATCACATGTGTAACATCTAACAGTAGCCCAATATTTCTAGAGTGATAAGGCTTACCTTTGGAGTGATGATGGTCCCTTTTTGTTTTCTTGGTGTCGGTGGTAAGAGCTTGATCTTCACTTCTCATCTTTTCTTCTCGAGCTGCTATCTGAGCTTCTTCTTGAGAGAATTCTTCTCATAGTATGCTGAACTTGACTATCTTCTTTCTTGCACAGATCCCTTGAATGAAAGAGTCCCATGATCTAGGGAGACCATTCAAGGTGGTCATCACAATTTCTGCATTTTCCACTTCTTCATCTACTGCTTCCAGCTGCTCCTTGATCTGAGAGGCCATTGTAAAGTAAGAATGAATAATATCAACATTCTAGATCTTTACATTCTTCAATTGGTTTCTCAGAGTCATCTTCATGTTTATGTTCTTCCCTTCAAACAATTTGGTTAGGGAATCAAACATAGCTTTAGGTGTCTTAAGGGAGGACACCTGTGGTATGAGGTGATCCCTGATAGAATCAGCAATGACTCTCTTTTCCATAACCATCTTCTTCTTATGTAAGGCCTTAGCCTCATCTCCCTCAGGAACTGGAACCTCCTCACTAATATAGGAGTCCAACTCATTTTCTTCCAGGACCAGGGAGATCCTATACTTCCAGGCTTGAAAGTTATCAGCTCCCTCAAGCTTTTCATCAAGCTTGGTATGATGAGACATCTTAGAATGAGAACCTCAAATGGAAATACAAAAGATTTAGATCTTACCAGGTTAAGATGTCGGATCTGAATTTGGAGCTGAAATCCTACAGTGCTTGTTTAGTAGCAAATTAGGGTTTTGCTTTTCCAGAGTTCTGTCCACCCAAATGCCTTGAAATTTATCTCTGACTTCAATTTTGGGGAGGAGATCAATCCAGGCCTAGGCTCACTAAAAAATTCCTCTTTTGTGAAAAGCCATGATTTCCGGCAATAGTGTAGGGTCCAAAACTAAAAAACCTTAGAATTGGATTCTGCTTCGACAGAAAGATGCGCCCTAAGGAGGAGAGTTGTTCCACCTTACTTTTGCTGAAAATTTGTGGAGGAAGATCCACAAACTAGGATGCCCTAGTTCTCGGAGCTGCACAGTGTCTTCTTCTCAAGTTAGCTTTGATACCATGTTAGTTTTTCTATCATTAAGCTAGCATAACATTAGGATCTTTAACTAAGAGAATAACAAGTACGACAATAAAACACAAGAGACAATGAACACATTGTTTATCCTCAAACTATTTGATCTAGGATTTGAATGACAGGCCACGAACCATGGTGTTGATATTTTTCACAAGAATTAGTATGAAGAAAATCCATCACTCCTTTTGTCTTACTTGACCAAGATCTCATATTGGCTAAAAACCATAGTTAATTGGTTATATTTCACTATTCGTCGACACATAATCCTATGGTAAGTAGCCTACCTGTTGAGGGAACATCCGAAAGAGTGTGCAAACAACTAGCTCATTCCATGTTTGTTGTACATATCTTTGCCTTGGCCTAACCCGTGCTCTTGAAACATAGGCGCACGCCATTGCAACACTCGTTCCCTCTTATGTATTATAGCATTCTTTATTCTTTTTAAATCTAATACATGAAAAAGCACTAAAAATTGAAAAACACAAAAATAAAAAAGGAAGATCATGGAATCTATTCATAATTCATCATGGAGAAAATGGCAATAGTCATTCCTTGTAACCCTTGAGGATGACACATATCTTTGCTTCAGTTATAAGTACACCATTTACATTTGACTTAGGAAGTTGTACCAGTAGTTTTTCTATCATTAAGCTAGCATAACATTAGGATCTTTAACTAAGAGAATAACAAGTACAACAATCAAACACAAGAGACAATGAACACGGTGTTTATCCTCGGGGAAACCATAAATGGTGAAAACCCCACAACTTTCTCTGAGAAAGAATCAGCACCAAAAGTAGAACCCAAAACAGTCATAGATCTCCCGACATCATCAACCTTCTTCTTATCTAGCCCAAGTGTCTTCTCCTTCCTCAACTATGCGCTACACTTGAGTGTGTATGAGTTGTGTGATAAATAGAGAGTCCAGCTCTCTATTTATACTAATCCTGACATGACTAAAACCTTACTAGGGCCGACCTCACTAGGAGAATCTAATAACCCTAGTGCCCGAGAACTCTGGGGACTTTAACCCTTAGACAATACGAAGGTTACCCACAATGACTTGACATGGCTTGTTTACATTATAGATCTTCCCGATAGAAACATCGGGGCATGACATGACTCAAGTACATCCCAGAATAAACATCAGGTTACAATATATAAGAGATACAAGTGAAATACATTTCAAAGTTACATATACATCAACACTCAACATAGCTTCGGACCACACACATTGGGGGGCATCTGTTAACAATAAAATTAACACCCTTGAGAGTGTTGATCTAAAAACATATTTCTACTTCGCTCGCAACATGAAGATCATAGTTTTTGAACAATTGAGAGTTTCAATCTCTCATTTGACCATTTCTTCAACCAAGGAAAAAATGTTTGAAGACAAGGTGGCTCTAAAGAGGCCGAGTCCAGGACCACTTAAGGGACAAACCCAGTGCATATAACTCACACAATGGAAAAAATCCTAACATGGGTATTAAGTGTCCTAGAAATACTGAAAATCAAGTTGAAATGACTAAAAAATAGGGAAAATGGGTTTTTGAACGAAATAATAAAAAAGATTCAAAAATCCTAATCCCACATTCATGATTAAGAGATGGAATTCTCAAAGCCTAATCCTATAAATGGAAGGCATATGAGGTGAATTAGGGAGGAAAAAATTAGAGAGCAAAGGCATGCTAGAGGAATTGAGGGTTAGAAATCACTTTTCTATCATAAAGGTTTTGGGAAACAAAGGCATTGATGATAGAGGAGAAGGTCTAGACTATGGATAAGGAAGGCACTTGAAAGCACTCTAAGTATTTATACATGTTCATTTATTATGAATCAATTCAATCTTCTTCCCAATTATTGTTCAATGTTTTCCCTTCAAAGTTTCATGTGGATGTAGAATTGGTAGGAAATTAGAGCTAACCCATATTTTCTCAAAGATAGTTTAGTAGGATAGTAGGAATAATTTTGTGGTGAGATTTGCAAGTTTGAAAGAGACTCGAGGAGTTGCAAGGACAACCATCAAGGGACTCAAAAAACAACAATGCTGCAAAGAGGTATTCTCCTCTCTTCCTCCCCTTCTCAACTCCATGAAAGAAGGTTTTAGATCTTAGGATTATTATGATAATTGATGCGTTTTCTATCAAATGGGATTCACCCACCCCATATAAATATGAGAGTATTTGATTGATTCAGCTGTAGAATACTCCACTAACAGAAATGCTTTCCAAGACATTTCAAACTATGGGCTCAGGCATGTTATACGTGGGAATAATGGACAAAATATTAATATTTTAAGTGATCAAGCTAGGTGACGGGTAAAAATTGAATACTCTAAGAGGACCATTTTAAAATTAGCGATTAACTGGAGAATGGAAGACGGTGTATAAGACATCTATGGAATAATTTACAAATACTCACAAAGAGAAAGAAGAAGACCACTGGTCCATGCCTTTTTAAGCAATGTAACTAGAGTGACATGGATCCCTAATTTAATTTCTGTTTTGAATGTAACAATTGAGGCCTAACATGAACCTTGGGTGAACACGAAGTCTCATGCATGCCATCATTTTTTAACACACAAACAAGTACTTATGCATAGGAGAAGCAAACTAACAATGAAACCAAATAATCAAGAGGAAGAGAAATATGAAAAGTTTTGAGATATGTGTCGAAGTATCTCAAAACTCTCAAGTCGACTATCTATGTAGGTCAATGACAACTATTTTGAATTTAAATATCACACATTTGGTCAATTGGGAGTAGCAAATCATGCACCAATATTAGCCATCATGCCATCGATCTTAGTTTCTCTAAGTAAAAGTAATGCCAATTCCCTTAGATTTTAGAAAACATAGTCCAATCTAGTGATAATCAAACACAAATGTATCATGTTGATATCAATCAATGGCTTACTTTGAAAAATGAAGAAATCAAATGGTTTTCTAGGATGTCATATCTTGAATCAACAATGTAACAACATAAAAGCTAGTCCTTGATGCTAAAATTAAGCAAATGAAGTCATTGAGAAAAATAAGGCAACCTATGACACTAAAATGAAAATTATAAAAACAATAGTGAACTCCTTCTGTTTCTCTTCCTGAGACTACCTATTTCACAGGTTTAAATGATAATGAGCACAGAGGCCAGCACCAAAACTACTCTGCCTGTCGAAAGACTCTCCAAAAAATACAACATCAAAAACAGAGACCCAGTCTAGGAATGTTCTCCCTACCTAGACAAAACACTACCATAGAAGCAACCATTCAAGGAAGAAAGTATTTCCATCCAGGAAGGAATTTCCCCGACATACCCTTTAGGAAATACTCTTCTGATGGGAATACTAAATAATAATTTCTTCCCCACAGATCCTCTGGAGTACATGAGTCTACCTCAGATGAAATTAAACTTTCAAATTGGGGAAATCTGCAGCATAAACTTACAGCCCAAAATATAGACGACGTGGCTTTAGATTTGCTGCAAATTAAAAACTCTATCCTTGATGAAAAAGATAAGGTCTTCCTCCTAGAAACAAAGATGGATATGTTGAGCCATCTTTTGTCAGACTCGGAGGAAATTAAGACTGCTGTCTCTGTAGCTGCAGTCAAAATAGAAAAAAGATTAGAGAGAATTGAAGAACTCATAGTACATATGACTAATCTTAAATCCAGAGTTCCAAAGGTAAGTCCCATGGATTTTTCCCTAGCCACTCAAGGATATGAGAAGAAGTCTGCCAAACCACAGTTGGAAAGAAGCTTTTCTTTTGGAATGTTTAGCATAGAAACAGAAGATGATAGACCAGATTTTGACTTTGGTCACAATGAAGCAGACTTAGAAGAAGTCCAGGACTGGATAGGATTCTTTAAATCCTGCAAACCTGCCCTTGAGCCCAAATATCTTCAAATGATGTCAGCACATACCATAAAAACTGAAGTACCTGACATTCCTCAGTCCTCAGCCCTGAATGATACCTCTATGCCTTCTGCTTCAACTGCTCCGCAGTTTAACACAAGTTTTGGTATTAATTCACTCAGTAACATTATATCTCAGATGCCAGAACATCCTGTTCTGAACATCCAGTGCCAGTCCAGAGAAGAAATAAAAACTGCAATCACTTTGTTGTTCCATTGGACAATTGCCCAGAGAACAAAGAATTCTTCATTAACTGGACAATATCTAGGGAGATTAATAGTTGCAGGACTCTCAGGCCTTGCATCTGATTGGTGGCGTTTTCTCCTTGCTGAGGCCAGAAATGCAATGTTGTTAGCAAATGATGCTGATCAACAAATTTTGAAGGCTCTTGGAAAACAGCTTCATGGTGATGATCAGATAGATGACACAAAACATTTATCATCACTATTTATGTCAGCTAGGCTATGTAATATTTCATAGGCCGAAGCCTACTTCTGCTATATGTAGAAGCTATTGATACAATTTGGTAAAGCTATTGATCCTGCTTATCTGAAACACTACTTGCGTAGCTTTCCAGGACATGTTCCTGACGCTGTAGAACAGTATCTGAAAGATAAAAACATTAATTACAGAGATCTTTCTATAGCACAGCTTCATCACCATATTCCTACGACTTGGTAGGAACATTGTTTGGAGAAACGAGTCTCCAAAGATTTCAAAAGGCATCAAAATATGTACGCTTCGTCTTTCTACAAGAATGTTGCGCAGATGCCAGATTGGGGCTGTGGTGACCACAATCGAGGACATTTACAATCTTCATGTAAATGCCATCAGAAAAATTCTTAAGGGTTTTATTCTAGCACTCCTCGTTATCATTTCCCAGATAAACCCTTGCAATTTAACAGAAATCCTAAACATAAACCCCACAAATATTTTCCCAAAAAGGCTCCCCGTAAGTTCATCAAACATCGCTCCTATCAAGCTGATAGCAAAGCTTGTTTTCTCTGTGGGAATTCTGGTCATTGGGCTAATAAATGTCCAAAGAAAAAGAGTAAGCCCAAGTTAGCCACTTTCTGTGATAATTTGGAACCTAAATGGTGGGATCAGCCTGATCAAGATGAATCCCCATCCGGTGAATTCCTTTTTCTTCCTTCTGAAGACTCTAATTCTTCCAGCGAATCAGATTGTGAGCATCAACCTGCTTTAAACAAATTTGCTCCTTCCTCCTCTTCATCCGATTCTAAGTCCGAACCAAATTTGGGGGGATATGCGGTCCCTGATTTTCATTTTCCTCTTAACATGTTCTCTTTGTCACAGCATCAAGAGATTGAAAAACGGATTGCTGCAATAGATCTACATCTCTTCGACATTGAGCCTTATGAGTACCAGAAAAGAGCAAATCTCAAAGAAGCTAACAAACAGTTGTTCAGACAGCTTGAGCAGTCAGAAGGAAAGGAGAAAGTAGAATATGTAACCTCTCTCTCTTACAGCCCTACCAAATTATATCATAACTATCCTGCAGGACATTCTGAAAGGCAAAAGTTTCGTCTAGATAGAGAAGCTAAGCTAAGGTTACAAATAAGATAAAAACAGCAGCAGCTGAAGCAACTCTGTGCTGAAATTGAATATTTAAAGAATGCAGTAAAAGTAATTTAGACAGAGCATTATCAATCTTCAGATGAAGATTTAAGCAAGCACTATGAAACTGCTTTGAGTACTAAAAGCACCAGAGAAGAATCCCCCCAACCGCCACTAAATCCTATCCTCTTTATGCTTTCAAGCCCTAAAGTGTATATTCCTGTACAGTTCCATCCTTGTGAATATAAACCTTATTTTCTCAGTTGCATGATAGATTCAGGGTGCCAGGTAAACTTAGCCAGAGGATCCGCTCTCCCATCCTTTTATTGGGAAAACACCACTGATGGTGGGACAACAATAAATGGAACCCCAGTTCCTCTTCAAGCTAAAGCCGAACTATTTCCTGTAAATTTCAATGGCATACCAGATAAACTAAAATTTTATAGAATGGATGACCTAAGTGAAGATTGTGTCTTAGGAGCAGAATTCCTTCATAGAGTAAATCCTTATCTAGTAGACCACACAAAGATGAAGTTTACATATGTTTTGAATGGACAGCCTGTATCCCTCCCTATATCTTTCAAGTCCGTTCCTAAGTGTAAAATAACAAAGGTAAAACCTGTACATACTCCTAACATAGTTCAACTCATGAAAATGGAGCGTAGCAAAACCTTCTCTGATGTCCATGGAGAAAAGACATTGAAATATATTGCAGAGAAGCTTAAAAAGGATTGCTGCTCAGATAGTCCTAATGCATTCTGGACTAGAGAGAATTATTTCGTTTCTCTCCCATATGACCCTCTTCAGCGCATAAATCCTATGAAAGCCTCTGCGGCACTCATGTCGCCCTTAGAAAGACAGTTCTGTGATACAGAGATAAAAGAATTGTTAGCAAAACACTTAATAGAACCTTCAAAAATCCCTTGGGCTTGCAGGGCATTTGTAGTAAATAAACACTCTGAGCAGAAAAGAGGAAAACCTAGATTGGTTGTAAATTACAAGCCGCTTAATGCAGCGCTATAGAAAGTAAGGTATCCTCTGCCAGACAAAGCCATCCTGTTGCACAGAATAACAGGTTGCACGATCTTTAGTAAATTTGATCTCAAATCAGGATTCTATCAGATTGGCATTATTCCTAAAGATCGTTTCAAGACAGCATTTGTGGTACCCCATGGTCAATACCAATGGAAGGTACTACCTTTTGGAATTAACAATGCACCTTCTGAAATTCAGAAAAGGGTGGAGGATATTTTTCGTGATTTCAGTTGGGCATTAGTCTTCATTGATGAAATACTCATCTGTTCTATGACGCTGCAAGATCATCAGAAACATTTGCAGAAGTTTTATGAGTTAGTCTTCAAACATGGATTGGTTCTGTCCGAGCCAAAGATGGAAATAGGGAAAATAGAATTGAGTTTCTTGGATTCAAAATCCAAAAGGGTAAAGTTATTCTCCAAGAACATGTTCTGCAAGGTTTTAAAAGTTTCCCTCATGAAATACTGCACAAGACCCAGTTGCAGAGATTCCTTGGATCTCTGAATTATATCAGACCTTTTTATAAAGGATTTGCAGCTGACATTTTTATTTTACAGCAAAGGTTAAAGAAGAATCCGCCAAAACGGTCAGCAGGTATGTCTGAAGCAGTCCAGAAAATCAAGAAGAAAGTTCTGGACTTACCCCCTCTGTCCTTACCTACTGGAACTGGTAGCTTAATAATTGAAATGGATGCTTCATCTCAGACATGGGGCGGAGTTGTACTTGAAGCTATAGAAGGCAGAGAGTTCATTTGTGGCTACGGATCTGGATCTTTTAAGGCAGCAGAACTTAATTATCCATCAAGCCACAAGGAGATTTTGGCTGTCAAAAAGACAGTTCACCATTTTCGTCTGTTCCTAAAGCCTGTAAAATCCACCATTCGAATAGACCTTAAGATCATGCCTGGTATTCTGAAGAATGAAATTTTAATGGCAGAAAACAACAGTTGGATATTAAAATGGTTTTTATGGCTTAGTAATTTTGATAATGAAATTATTTATAAGCCTAGTTATCTTAACTATTTGGCTGACATGTTAACCAGAGAATCAGCCCAGCTTCAGCCTCCTGCATTAAACATGTTTTCAGCCGAAGCTTCCTGCTCAAGCTCCAGACCAGGTAGCAGCAAAGCTCCAACCAACCAGCTAACAACTTCTATTATCCCTAATCCTAAAGGCAGAGTCTATCTTTATCCATGGGAAGATGTGTTACTTGAGGAAGAAAGAAGAAAATTGCTGGAAGAAACTCCAAGAGAAGAAGCCGAGAGGTTTCTCGAACTCTGCACCATCCAGAGAATTTAGTCTTCCCCGTTAAAGCTAGATATTTTAGAAAGATGGGAAAAAGAAGCTTTTCTCAGATTTCATGATGCCATAGAGAAACTCATTAAAAACAAGGATGTCTGGATTGACTGTAATCCATAAAAAGAAAGAGAGGTCTGGTACGTTGATATTGGTCATGGAAGGCTCTCTTGGTACACCTACAGCCTTATTTTACAGTTTTGCAGAGAACAAGGGAAGGTTGTCGTCTGTGCTAATCCTTCAAATTTATGAAATCGAGCCTGGACTGGTTGGACTGAGATACTCCTGGATCACTTCTGTCCAAGAGTAGACTGGAATAACAGACGTGCTAACTTCATAGCACATATGGAAGCATATATGAAAATAGCAGATCAGAACCATCAGTGGTTCAAATTCCTGCTAATCCATGAAGGTGGATCTTATAAGCCCCTCGACCATGAAATATATGTAACTCAAAAATTTATCATGAAGGATGAAAAGGGATAAAATAAACACTCTAAAATCATAACTCGAAAAACTCCATTAAATTACAGAGTGGAATCTCATTTTAGAAGTGAATACTTATATGAACCAAACCCTTTATTTCATGGCTCTGACATAGAGTGTTGCTTCGGAGATCTGCTCTATAATCCACCTGAATATGTCGAACAGCCGCCTTATATGGAAAATTCCCAATTTTATTATGATTCTGATGAAGATGGAATGCTCGGATGTACTTGAGGTGGAATAGATATTAATGGTTACCGAGACTGCGCCTGTTTCCAAGGTCGTGATGGCTATGATTAAGTGGAAGCAGAGGTGGGCCACATCCGAAGGCTGAGTAGGCCAGCTTTTTCCTACAGTGTTTCCAACGTGGGCCGGATTAAAGCTCCACAGTGTAATAGTTAGGATTCTTATTATAGTGGGCCAGTATTGCTCCACCTTGTAAAGTCTGTCGAAAGTCAGTTTGTCAAAAAAGAAGATTCCAAGTCCCCGTAATGCCACAGGCTAATTAAGGGATGAGATAACGACAAATGGTAGTCCCCGCTTGTCACCCCGGATGATTCAGTTTTGACCCATAGGTGTCTGTTTTATTACCGGATCTACCGACTAACCTGTGACTGTCAGTCATATCTTACCGGACCACCGGCTTAACTTTGTATAAATAAAGGACTTGAGACTCATCCGAGGGTGTGTTTTTTGCATCGAGCAAGTAGTCCACTCTGCAAGTCTATTGTCTGCAAGTCGAGTCTGTGTATTGAGAAAGTAGTCCGCTCTACACATAAGCATCTGTATGAGGATTATGCTCTGCGACTTGGCCCTGTGCTATAAGATCACAACAAAAACTCAAATAAACTAGTCTGTAATAGTCTGTAATCAGACAAGTATGCTCTGCAGGTTGGCCTTACGCTAGAATACTGCATCAGAAAGTCCTGAAGTGTCTTAGATCACCGTCTGTAACAAAGCGTATGCTCTGAGACTTGGCTTTAAGCTATAAGATCTCATCAAAAGATTTGATTAGGGTTCATATGTGTCTGCAGTGACGACCTTCGCAGCTCGAAGGCGATCTTCATATCAGAGTCTGTAAATTTCTGAAGCTGAGATGGCATAAATAAAAGGAAGGATGGAAAAACAAACAAAGAATTGTTAACTGATGTTCGATCGCTGGCAGCTTGGAATCAGAGCCTGTATCAGATTATTCTGCTTTATATTATCTTGTAAGTTTCTTGCATTAATACTTGCTTTTAAAACTTTGTTGATTAAGCGCTAGTAAAGTAATGTACCCATAGACAAGTGGAAATGACTTGTTGAGAAATCGAAGAAAATCCTGAGGGTTTCTAAGTGGTCATTGTTAGGGTAACAGCCGTTGTGATTAGGCGCCATAAATCCCATTTGAATTTGACCAAAAGTGAGGCTGAACCTTCATTAAATGGATCCTTCAATGGATGTTGCTTCTCACACCTTACTAGACTGTCAACAAGAAGATAATAGCACTGTGTCTTTTGCCGAGAGATGATCTTCATTTGCAGAATGTTCTTCTTCTGATAATACTTCATCAATTATACATATTGAAAATACACATCCTTCATCTCAATGGTAGCTTCCTGCAATCTTGCCTAAAGACGTATACAAACTATCTTTCTGGGAATATATAGCCTGTACACATATTAAAGTTTCTTCAGTTGATATTTCTTTCACTGAATCAGAAGAGCCAGTTTATATTAACTTGTTAGAAAAAAGACAAATAGATTGGGCTAAGAAACAAGGATACAAATATGCACATCTCGGAGCTATCAATCTCGGCCTTGGTCCTTTAGTACGCCCATCCCTTCGAGTTTCCTCTCTGTGTGTAGCCGTAGATACACGTCATACTCAGTTTGCAGATGCCATTATCAGCGTATTTACAGCACCGTTCCATGATGGTCCAGCCTTTGGTACCATTTTTCCTAAATATAGTGTTAGCCTTGATGATCCACACATCTATGATTTACTTAAGGCTTACATATTACCCCAGGGATTTTCCATGATGACTGGTTCCAAAATCATTCAACTCAAAAGTTTGGTCTGTGTCCGGTTTGGTAACGATACCATTCCTCCTCTCCATTCTCATGTTCTTCATAGTTCACACCTGCTGAGCGTGGTGGAACAGGACAAATCAATACAAGCCCAGCCAGTTACTTTTGACTGGACTGGAATTAAGTATCCTCAGAACTAGGAGATAAGATACAATGAGCTTAGAAATGTAGATGCAGCACGAAGTGCCTTAAGTACTAAGCCTCTCAAGTTCAAAAGACAAACTAGATCTTTCAAGTATATTGAACCATATTCTACACCTGCCCCTGCATTCTCTTTACTTCCTCGTTCTCCCTCTTCTTCTTTTCAGACTGACAACAGAATAACTATCCAAAGAAATCCTTCTGTTTCTCTTCCTGAGACTACCTCTTTCACAGGTTTAAATGATAATGAGCACAGAGGCCAGCACCAAAACTTCCCCACCCGTCGAAAGACTCTCCAAAAAATACAACATCAAAAATAGAGACCCAGTCCAGGAATGTTCTCCCTACCTAGACAAAACACTGCCATAGAAGCAACCATTTAAGGAAGAAAGTCTTTCCATCCAGGAATGAATTTTCCCAACATACCCTTTAGGCAATACTCTTCTGATGGGAATACTAAAAAAGAATTTCTTCCCCACAGATCCTCTATAGTAGATGAGTCTACCTCAGATGAAATTAAACTTGCAAATTGGGGAAATATGCAGCATAAACTTACAGCCCAAAATCTAGACGACATGGCTTTAGATTTGCTGCAAATTAAAAAATCTATCCTTGATGAAAAAGATAAGGTCTCCCTCCTAGAAACAAATATGGATCTGTTGAGCCATCTTTTGTCAAAGTCGGAGGAAATTAAGACTGTTGTCTCTGCAGCTGCAGTCAAAATAGAAAAAAGATTGGAGAGAATTGAATAACTCATAGTACAGATGACTAATTTTAAAGCCAGAGTTCCAAAGGTAAGTCCCATGGCTTTTGCCCTAGCCACTCAAGGATATGAGAAGAAGTCTGCCAAACCACAGCTGGAAAGAAGCTTTTCTTTTGGAATGTTTAGCACAGAAACAGAAGATGATATACTAGATTTTGACTTTGGTCACAATGAAGCGGACTTAGAAGAAGTCCAGGACTGGATAGGATTCTTTAAATCCTGCAAACCTGCCCTTGAGCCCAAATATCTTCAAATTATGTCAGCACATACCATAAAAACTGAAGTACCTGACATTCCTCAGTCCTCAGCCCTGAATGATACCTCTATGCCTTCTGCTTCAACTGCTCCGCAGTTTAACACAAGTTTTTGTATTAATTCAGTCAGTAACATTATATCTAAGATGCCAGAACATCCTATTCTGAACATCCAGTGCCAGTCCAGAGAAGAAATAAAAACTGCAATCACTTTGTTGTTCCATTGGACAATTGCCTAGAGAACAAAGAATTCTTCATTAACTGGACAATATCTAGGGAGCTTAATAGTTGCAGGACTCTCAGGCCTTGCATCTGATTGGTGGCCTTTTCTCCCTACTGAGGCCAGAAATGAAATGTTGTTAGCAAATGATGTTGATCAACAAATTTTGAAGGCTCTTGGAAAACAGTTTCATGGTGATGATCAGATAGATGACACAGAACTTTTATCATCACTATTTATGTCATCTAGGCTGTGTAATATTTCACAGGCCAAAGCCTACTTCTGCTATATGCAGAAGCTATTGATACAATCTGGTAAAGCTACTGATCCTGCTTATCTGAAACACTACCTGCGTAGCTTTCCAGGACATGTTCCTGACGCTGTAGGGCAGTATCTGAAAGATAAAAACATTAATTACATAGATCTTTCTATAGCACAGCTTCATCACCATATTCTTGCGACTTGGCAGGAAAATTGTTTGGAGAAACGAGTCTCCAAAGATTTGAAAAGGCATCAAAATATGTACACTCCGTCTTTCTCCAAGAATGTTGCGCAGATGCCAGATTGGGGTTGTGGTGACCTTAATCGAGGACATTTGCAATCTTCATGTAAATGCCATCAGAAAAAGTCTAAAGGTTTTTATTCCAGCGCTCCTCGTTATCATTTCCCAAATAAACCCTTGCAATTTAACAGAAAGCCTAAACATAAACCCCACAAAGCTTTTCCCAAAAAGGCTCCCCGTAATTTCATCAAACGTCGCTCCTATCAAGCCGATAGAAAAGCTTGTTTTCTCTGTGGAAAGTCTGGTCATTGGGCTAATAAATGTCCAAAGAAAAATATTAATCCCAAGTTAGACGCTTTCTATGATAATTTGGACACTAAATGGTGGGATCAGCCTGATCAGGATGAATCCCCATACGGTGAAGTCCTTTTTCTTCCTTCTGAAGACTCTGATTATTCCAGCGAATCAGATTGTGAGCATCAGCCTGCTTTAAACAAATTTTCTCCTTCCTCCTCTTCGTCCGATTCTAAGTCCGAACAAAATTTGAGGGGATATGCAGTCCCTAATTTTTATTTTTCTCTTAACATGTTCTCTTTGTCACAGCATCAAGAGATTGAAAAATGGATTGCTGCAATAGATCTACAGCTCTCCGCCATTGAGCCTTATGAGTACCAGAAAAGAGCAAATCTCAGAGAATCTAAGAAACAGTTTCTCAGACAGCTTACAGCCCTACCGAATTATATCGTAACTATCCTGCAGGACATTCTGAAAGGCAGAAGTTTCATCTAGATAGAGAAGCTAAGCTAATGTTACAAATAAGAGAAAAACAGCAGTAGCTGAAGCAACTCTCTGCTGAAATTGAAGATTTAAAGAATGCAGTAAAAGTAATTCAGACAAAGCGTGATTAATCTTCAGATGAATATTTAAGCAAGCACTATGAAAGTTCTTTGAGTACTGAAAATGCCAGAGAAGAATCCCCCGAACCGCCACTGAATCCTAGCCTCTCTATGCTTTCGGGCCCTAAAGTGTATATTCCTGTACAGTTCCATCCTTGTGAATATAAACATTATTTTCTCAGTTGCATGATAGATTCAGGGTGGCAGGTAAACTTAGCCAGAGGATCCGCTCTCCCATCCTTTTAATGGGAAAACACCACTAATGGTGGGACAGCAATAAATGGAACCCCACTTCCTCTTCAAGCTAAAGCCGAACTATTTCCTGTAAATTTCAATGGCATACCAGATAAACTAACATTTTATAGAATGGATGACCTAAGTGAAGATTGTGTCTTAGGAGCAGAATTCCTTCATAGAGTAAATCCTTATCTAGTAGACCACACAAAGATGAAGTTTACATGTGTTTTGAATGGACGGCCTGTATTCCTCCCTATATCTTTCAAGTCCGTTCCTAAGTGTAAAATAACTAAGGTAAATCCTGTACATACTCCTAACAGAGCTCACCTCATGAAAATGGAGCGTAGCAAAACCTTCTCTGATGTCCATGGAGAAAAGACATTGAAAGATATTGCGGAGAAGCTTAAAAAGGATTGCTGCTCAGATAGTCCTAATGCATTCTGGACTAGAGAGAAGTATTTCGTTTCTCTCCCATATGACCCTCTTCAGTACATGAAGCCTATGAAAGCCTCTGCTGCACTCATGTCACCCTCAGAAAGACAGTTCTGTGATACAGAGATAAAAGAATTGTTAGCAAAAGGCTTAATAGAAACTTCAAAAAGCCCTTGGGCTTGAAGGGCATTTGTAGTCAATAAACACTCTGAGCAGAAAAGAGGAAAACCTAGATTGGTTGTGAATTACAAGCCGCTTAATGCAGCGCTACAAAAAGTAAGGTATCCTCTCCCAGACAAAGCCAGCCTGTTGCAGAGAATAATGGGTTGCACGATCTTTAGTAAATTTGATCTCAAATCAGGATTCTATCAGATTGGCATTATACCTAAATATCGTTTCAAGACAACATTTTTGTTACCCCATGGTCAATACCAGTGGAAGGTACTACCTTTTGGAATTAACAATGCACCTTCTAAATTTCAGAAAAGGATGGAGGATATTTTTCGTGATTTCAGTTGGGCGTTGGTCTTCATTGATGACATACTCATCTATTCTAAGATGCTGCAAGATCATCAGAAACATTTGCAGAAGTTTTATGAGTTAGTCTTCAAACATGGATTGGTTCTGTCTGAGCCAAAGATGGAAATAGGGAAAACAGAAATTGAGTTTCTTGGATTCAAAATCCAAAAGGGTCAAGTTATTCTCCAAGAACATGTTCTACAAGGTTTTAAAAGTTTCCCTCATGAAATACTGGACAAGACCCAACTGCAGATATTTTTTGGTTCTCTGAATTATATCAAACCTTTTTATAAAGGTCAAGCAGCTGACATTTTTATTTTGCAGCAAAGGTTAAACAAGAATCCGCCGAAATGGTCAGTAGCTATGTCTAAAGCAGTCCATAAAATCAAGAAGAAAGTTCTGGACTTACCCCCTATGTCCTTACCTACTGGAACTAGTAGCTTAATAATGAAACGGATGCTTCATCTCAGACATCGGGCGGAGGTTTACTTGAAGCTATAGAAGGCAGAGAGTTCATTTGTGGCTACGGATCTGGATCCTTTAAGGCAGCAGAACTTAATTATCCATCAAGCCACAAGGAGATTTTGGCTATCAAAAAGACAGTTCAACATTTTTGTCTATTCCTAAAGCTTGTAAAATTCACCATTCGAACAGACCTTAAGATCATGCCTGGTATTCTGAAGAATGAAAGTTTAATGGCAGAAAACAACAGTAGGATATTAAAATGGTTTTTATGGCTTAGTAATTTCGATTATGAAATTATTTATTAGCCTGGATATCTTAACTGTTTGGCTGACATGTTAACCAGAGAATCAGCCCAGCTTCAGCCTCCTACATTAAACATGTTTTCAGCCGAAGCTTCCAGCTCAAGCTCCAGACCAGGTAGCAGCAAAGCTCCAGCCAACCAGCTAACAACTTCTATTATCCCTACTCCTAAAGGCGGAGTCTATCTTTATCCTTGGGAAGATGTGTTACCCAAGGAAGAAAGAAGAAAATTGCTGGAAGAAAATCCAAGAGAAGAAGCTGAGAGGTTTCTCGAACTTTGCACCATCCAGAGGATTCAGTCTTCCCCGTTAAAGCTAGATATTTTAGAAAGATTGAAAAAAGAAGCTTTTCTCAGCTTTCATGATGCCAGAGAGAAACTCATTAAAAACAGGGATGTCTGGATTGACTGTAATCCAGAAAAATAAGGAGAGGTCTGCTACGTTGATATTGGTCATGGAAGGCTCTCTTGGTACACCTACAACCTTATTTTACAGTTTTGCTGAGAACAAGGGAAGGTTGTCGTCTATGTTGATCCTTCAAATTGTGAAATCGAGCGTGGACCGGTTGGACTAAGATACTCCTGGACTGCTTCTGTCCAAGAGTAGACTGGAATAACAGATGTGCCATTAGAGGAAATTTGGGGTCTAAAATGGGCCTTATAAGAAAACGTGCCAAAATAAGTTTTTGTGAGTTGGAATTCAAGAACCAATAGAATTTCAATAAAATAAGTCAACCATAATGGTTGAATTGACATATTTGTCATTAAAAAAAACTACTTTTTTTGTTCGTATTTTTGACATATCTTATTGTGTTTTTACTCAAATTTTGATCGAGAAAGCTCGTTGGATGCGGAATTTGATTCCGCATCCAATGAGTTCCCACACTGCATACTTTTGACGGACCCCGCTACCCAAAAAACAAGAAATACCTGAAAAAACGTGATGATGACATCATCATCACGTTTTTTCAGGTATTTCTTGTTNAGACCCAAAAATTCCTCTAATGTAACTTCATAGAACATATGGAAGCAGATATGCAACTAGCAGATCAGAACCATCAGTGGTTCAAATTCCTGTTAATCCATGAAGGTGGATCTTATAAGCCCCTCGACCATGAAATATATGTAACTCAAAAATTTATCATGAAGGATGAAAAGGGAAAAAATAAACACTCTAAAATCGTAACTCGGCAAACACCATTAAATTACAGAGTGGAATCTCATTTTAGAAGTGAATACTTATACGAACCAAACCCTTTATTGCATGGCGCTGACATAGAGCGTTGCTTCGAATATCTGCTCTATAATCCACCTGAATTTGTAGAACAACCGCCTTATATGGAGGATTCCCAATTTTATTATGATTCTGATGAAGACGGAATGCTCGGATGTACTTGTGGCGGAATAGATATTGACGGTTACCGAGACTGTGCCTGTTTCCAATGTCGTGATGGCTATGATTAAGTGGAAGCAGAGGTGGGCCACATCCGAAGGCTGAGTGGGACAGCTTTGTCCTACAGTGTTTTCGATGTGGGTCGGATTAAAGTTCCAGAGTGTAATAGTTAGGATTCTTATTATAGTGGGCCAGTCTTGCTCCACCTTGTAAAGTCTGTTGAGAGTCGGTTTGTGAGAAAAGAAGATTTCGAGTCCCCGTAATGCCACAGGATAATTAAGGGACAAGATAACGACAACTGGTAGTCCCCGCTTGTCACCCTAGATGATTCGGTTTTGACCCATAGGTGTCTGTTTTATTACCGGATATACCGACTGATCTGTTACTGTCAGTCATATCTTACCGGACCACCGGCTTAACTTTGTATAAATAAAGGCCTTGAGCCTCATCCGAGGGTGTGTTGTTTGCATCGAGCAAGTATTCCACTCTGCAAGTCGAGTCTGTGTATTGACCAAGTACTCCGCTCTGCACATAAGCGTCTATATGAGGATTATGCTTTGTGACTTGGCCCTGTGCTATAAGATCGCAACAGAAACTCAAATAAACTAGTCTATAATAGTCTGTAATCAGACAAGTATGCTCTGCAGGTTGGCCTTGCACCAGAATACTGCATCAAAAAGTCCTGAATTGTCTTAGATCAGCGTCTGTAACAAAGCGTATGATCTGAGACTTGGCTTTAAGCTATAAGATCTCATCAAAAGCTTTGATTAGCGTTCATATGTGTTCGTAGTGACGACCTTCGTAGCCCGAAGGTGATCTGCATATCAGAGTTTGTAAATTTCTGAAGATGAGATTGCATAAATAAAAGGAAGGATTGAAGAACAAACAAATAATTGTTAACTGATGTTCGATCGCTGGCAGCTTGGTATCAGAGCCTGCATCAGATTATTCTGCTTTATATTATCTTGTAAGTTTCTTGTATGAATACTTGCTTTTAAAACTTTGTTGATTAAGCACTAGTAAAGTAATGTCCCCGTAGACAAGTGTAAATGACTTGTTGAGTAATCGAAGAAAATCCTGAGGGTTTCTAAGTGGTCATTGTTAGGGTAACAGCCGTTGTGATTAGGTGCCATAAATCCCATTCGAATTTGACCAAAAGTGAGGCCAAACCTTCATTAGATGGATCCTTCAATGGATGTTGCTTCTCACACCTTACTAGACTGTCAACAAGAAGATAACAGCACTGTGTCTCTTGCCGAGAGACGATCTTCATTTACAGAATGTTCTTCTTATGATAATACTTCATCAATTATACATATTGAAAATACAAATCGTCCATCTGAATGGTAGCTTCCCGCAATCTTGCCTAAAGACGTATACAAACTATCTTTCTGGGAATATATAGCCTATACACATATTAAAGTTTCTTCAGTTGATATATCTTTCACTAACTCGGAAGAGCCAGTTCATATTAACTTGTTAGAAAAAAGACAAGTAGATTGGGCTAAGAAACAAGGATACAAATATGCACATCTCGGAGCTATCAAGCTCAGCCTTGGTCCTTTAGTACACCCATACGTTCCAGTTTCCTCTCTGTGTGTAGCCATAGATACACATCATACTCAGTTTGCAGATGCCATTATCGGTGGATTTATAGCACCCCTCCATGATGGTCCAGCCTATGGTACCATTTTTCCTAAATATAGTGTTAGCCTTGATGATCCACACATCTATGATTTACTTAAGGCTTACATATTACCCCAGGTATTTTCCATGATGACTAGTTCCAAAATCATTCAACTCAAAAGTTTGGTCTATTTCCGGTTTGGTAACGATACCATTCCTCCTCTCCATTCTCATGTTCATTAGATTTGACACCTGCTAAGTGTGGTGGAACAGGACAAATCAAAACAAGCCCAGCCAGTTACTTTTGACTAGACTAGAATTAAGTATCCTCAGAACTGGGAGATAAGATACAATGAGCTTAGAAATGTAGATGCAGCACGAAGTGCCTTAAGTACTAAGCCTCTCAGGTTCAACAGACAAACTAGCTCTTTCAGGTATATTGAACCAGATTCTACACCTGCCCTTGCATTCTCTTTACTTCCTCTTTCTCCCTCTTCTTCTTTTCAGACTAACAACAGAAGAACTATCCAAATAACTCCTTATGTTTCTATTCCTGAGAGTACCTCTTTCACAGGTTTAAATGATAATGAGCACAGAGGCTAGCACCAAAACTGCCCTGCCTGTCGAAAGACTCTCCAAAAAATACAACATCAAAAACAGAGACCCAGTCTAGGAATGTTCTCCCTACCTAGACAAAACACTGCCATAGAAGCAACCATTCAAGAAAGAAAGGCTTTCCATCCAGGAAGGAATTTGCCCAACATACCCTTCAGGAAATACTCTTCTAATGGGAATACTAAAAAATAATTTCTTCCCCACAAATCCTCTTGAGTAGATGAGTCTACCTTAGATGAAATTAAACTTGCAAATTGGGGAAATCCGTAGCATAAACTTACAGCCCAAAATCTAGATGACATGGCTTTAGATTTGCTGCAAATTAAAAAATCTATCCTTGATGAAAAAGATAAGGTCTCCCTCCTAGAAACAAAGATGGATCTATTGAGCCATCTTTTTTCAGACTCGAAGGAAATTAAGACTGCTGTCTTTGTAGCTACAGTCAAAATAGAAAAAAGATTGGAGAGAATTGAAGAACTCATAGTACAGATGACTAATCTTAAATCCAGAGTTCCAAAGGTAAGTCCCATGGATTTTTCCCTAGCCACTAAAGGATATGAGAAGAAGCCTTCCAAACCACAGTTGGAAAGAAGCTTTTCTTTTGGAATGTTTAGCGCAGAAACAGAAGATGATAGACTAGATTTTGACTTTGGTCACAATGAAGCGGACTTAGAAGAAGTCCAGGACTGGATAGGATTCTTTAAATCCTACAAACCTGCCCTTGAGCCCAAATATCTTCAAATGATGTCAGCACATACCATAAAAACTGAAGTACCTGACATTCCTCAGTCCTCAGCCCTGAATGATACCTCTATACCTTCTGCTTCAACTGCTCCGCAGTTTAACACAAGTTTTGCTATTAATTCAGTCAGTAACATTATATCTCAGATGCCAAAACATCCTATTCTGAACATCCAGTGCCAGTCCAGAGAAGAAATAAAAACTACAATCACGTTGTTGTTCCATTGGACAATTGCCAAGATAACAAAGAATTCTTCATTAAATGGACAATATCTAGGGAGCTTAATAGTTGCAGGACTCTCAGGCCTTGCATTTGATTGGTGGCGTTTTCTCCCTGCTGAGGCCAGAAATGAAATGTTGTTAGCAAATGATGATGATCAACAAATTTTGAAGGATCTTGGAAAACAGTTTCATGGTGATGATCAGATAGATGACACAGAACATTTATCATCACTATTTATGTCAGCTAGGTTGTGTAATCTTTCACAGGCCGAAGCTTACTTCTTCTATATACAGAAGCTATTGATACAATCTGGTAAAGCTACTGATCCTGCTTATCTGAAACACTACCTGCGTAGCTTTCCAGGACATGTTCCTGATGCTGTAGAGCAGTATCTGAAAGATAAAAACATTAATTACAGAGATCTTTCTATAGCACAGCTTCATCACCATATTCTTGCCACTTGGCAGGAACAATGTTTGGAGAAACGAGTCTCCAAAGATTTCAAAAGGCATCAAAATATGTACACTACGTCTTTCTGCAAGAATGTTGCGCAGATTCCAGATTGGGGTTGTGGTGACCACAATCGAGGACAATTACAATCTTCATGTAAATGCCATCAGCAAAATTCTAAAGGTTTTTGATCCAGCGCTCCTCGTTATCATTTCCTAGATAAACCCTTGCAATTTAACAGAAAGCCTAAACATAAAACCCACAAAGCTTTTCCGAAAAAGGCTCCCCGTAAGTTCATTAAACGTCGCTCCTATCAAGACGATATAAAAGCATGTTTTCTCTGTGGGAAGTCTGGTCATTGGGCTAATAAATGTCCAAAGAAAAAGTGTAAGCCCAAGTTAGCCACTTTCTGTGATAATTTGGACCTTAAATGGTGGGATCAGCCTGATCAGGATGAATCCCCATCCGGTGAAGTCCTTTTTCTTCCTTTTGAAGACTATGTTTCTTCCAGCGAATCAGATTGTGAGCATCAGCCTGCTTTAAACAAATTTTCTCCTTCCTCCTCTTCGTCTGATTCTGAGTCCGAACCAAATTTGAGGGGATATGCGGTCCCTGATTTTCATTTTTCTCTTAACATGTTCTCTTTGTCACAGCATCAAGAGATTGAAAAATGGATTGCTGCAATAGATCTACAGCTCTCCAACATTGAGCCTTATGAGCACCAGAAAAGAGCAATTCTCAGAGAAGATAAGAAACAGTTGCTCAGACAGCTTGAGCAGTCAAAAGGAAAGGAGAAAGTAGAATATGTAACCTCTCTCTCTTACAACCCTGCCGAATTATATCATAACTATCCTGCATGACATTCTGAAAGGCAGAAGTTTTGTCTAGATAGAGAAGCTAAGATAAGGTTACAAATAAGAGAAAAACAGCAGCAGTTGAAGCGACTCTGTGCTGAAATTGAAGATTTAAAGAATGCAGTAAAAGTAATTCAGACAAAGCATGATCAATCTTCAGATGAAGATTTAAGCAAGCACTATGAAAGTGCTTTGTGTACTGAAAGCACCAGAGAAGAATCCCCCGAACCTCCACTGAATCCTAGCCTCTCTATGCTTTCGGGCCCTAAAGTGTATATTCCTGTACAGTTCCATCCTTGTGAATATAAACCTTATTTTCTTAGTTGCATGATAGATTCAGGGTGCCAGGTAAACTTAGCCAGAGGATCCGCTCTCCCATCCTTTTATGGGGAAAACACCACTGATAGTGGGACAGCAATAAATGGAACCCCAGTTCCTCTTCAAGCTAAAGCCGAACTATTTCCTGTAAATTTCAATGGCATACCAGATAAACTAACAGTTTATAGAATGGATGACCTAAGTGAAGATTGTGTCTTAGGAGCAGAATTCCTTCATAGAGTAAATCCTTATCTAGTATACCACACAAAGATGAAGTTTACATGTGTTTTGAATGGACAGCCTGTATCCCTCCCTATATCTTTCAAGTCCATTCCTAAGTGTAAAATAACTAAGGTAAAACCTGTACATACTCCTAACAGAGCTCAGCTCATGAAAATTGAGCGTAGCAAAACCTTTTCTGATGTCCATGGAGAAAAGACATTGAAAGATATTGCAGAGAAGCTTAAAAAGGATTGCTGCTCAGATAGTCCTAATGCATTCTGGACTAGAGAGAAGTATTTCGTTTCTCTCCCATATGACCCTTTCAGCGCATAAAGCCTATGAAAGCCTCTGCGGCACTCATGTTTCCCTCAGAAAGACAGTTCTGTGATACAGAGATAAAATAATTGTTAGCAAAAGGATTAATAGAACCTTCAAAAATCCCTTGGGCTTGCAGGGCATTTGTAGTCAATAAACACTCTGAGAAGAAAAGAGGAAAACCTACATTGGTTGTAAATTACAAGCCGCTTAATGCAGCACTACATAAAGTAAGGTATCCTCTTCCAGACAAAGCCAGCCTGTTGTAGAGAATAACAGGTTGCACGATCTTTAGTAAATTTGATCTCAAATCGGGATTCTATCATATTGGCATTATACCTAAAGATCGTTTCAAGACATCATTTGTGGTACCCCATGGTCAATACCAGTGGAAGGTACTACCTTTTGGAATTAACAATGCACCTTCTGAAATTCAGAAAAGGATGGAGGATATTTTTCGTGATTTCAATTGGGCATTAGTCTTCATTGATGACATACTCATCTGTTCTAAGACATTGCAAGATCATCAGAAACATTTGCAGAAGTTTTCTAAGTTATTCTTCAAACATGGATTGGTTTTGTCCGAATCAAGGATGGAAATAGGGAAAAAAGAAATTGAGTTTCTTGGATTCAAAATCCAAAAGGGTCAAGTTATTCTCCAAGAACTTGTTCTGTAAGGTTTTAAAAGTTTCCCTCATGAAATATTGGACAAGACCTAGTTGCAGAGATTCCTTGGATCTTTGAATTATATCAGACCTTTTTATAAAGGTCAAGCAACTGACATTTTTATTTTGCAGCAAAGGTTAAAGAAGAATCCGTTGAAATGGTCAGCAGCTATGTCTGGATCAGTCCAGAAAATCAAGAAGAAAGTTCTGGACTTACCCCCTCTTTCCTTACCTACTGGAACTGGTAGCTTAATAATTGAAACGGATGCTTCATCTCAGACATGGGGCGGATTTTTACTTGAAGCTATATAAGGCAGAGAGTTCATTTGTGGCTACGGATCTGGATCCTTTAAGGCAGCAGAACTTAATTATCCATCAAGCCACAAGGAGATTTTTGTTGTCAAAAAGGCAGTTCAACATTTTTGTCTGGTCCTAAAGCCTGTGAAATTCACCATTCGAACAGACCTTAAGATCATGCCTGCTATTCTGAAGAATGAAAGTTTAATGGCAGAAAACAATAGTAGGATATTAAAATGGTTTTTATGGCTTAGTAATTTTGATTATAAAATTATTTATAAGCCTGGATATCTTAACTGTTTGGCCGACATGTTAACCAGAGAATCAGCCCAGCTTTAGCCTCCTGCATTAAACATGTTTTCAGCCGAAGCTTCCAGCTCAAGCTCCAGACCAGGTAGCAGCAAAGCTCCAGCCAACCAGCTAACAACTTCTATTATCCCTACTCCTAAAGGTAGAGTCTATCTTTATCCATGGGAAGATGTGTTAGCCGAGTAAGAAAGAAGAAAATTGCTGGAAGAAACTCCAAGAGAAGAAGCCAAGAGGTTTCTCGAACTCTGCACCATCCAGAGGATTCAGTCTTCCCTGTTAAAGCTAGATATTTTAGAAACATGGGAAAAAGAAGCTTTTCTCAGCTTTCATGATGCCAGAGAGAAACTCATTAAAAACAGGGATGTCTGGATTGACTGTAATCCAGAAAAAGAAGGAGAGGTCTGGTACGTTGATATTGGTCATGGAAGTCTCTCTTGGTACATCTACAGCCTTATTTTACAGTTTTGCAGAGAACAAGGGAAGGTTGTCGTCTGTGCTGATCCTTCAAATTTGTGAAATCGAGCCTGGACCGGTTGGACTGAGATAATCCTGGATCACTTATGTCCAAGAGTAGACTGGAATAACAGACATGCTAACTTCATAGCACATATGGAAGTAGATATGAAAATAGCAGATCAGAACCATCAGTGGTTCAAATTCCTGCTAATCCATGAAGGTGGATCTTATATACCCCTTGACCATGAAATATATGTAACTCAAAAATTTATCATGAAGGATGAAAAGGGAAAAAATAAACACTCTAAAATCATAACTCGGCAAACTCCATTAAATTACAGAGTGGAATCTCATTTTAGAAGTGAATACTTATATGAACCAAACCTTTTATTTCATGGCTCTGACATAGAGCGTTGCTTCAGAGATCTGCTCTATAATCCACCTGAATTTGTAGAACAGACGCCTTATATGGAGGATTCCCAATTTTATTATGATTCTGATGAAGATGGAATGCTCGGATGTACTTGTGGTGGAATAGATATTGACGGTTATCGAGACTGCGCCTGTTTCCAAGTTCATGATGGCTATGATTAAGTGGAAGCAGAGGTGGGCCACATCCAAAGGCTGAGTAGGCCAGCTTTGTCCTACAGTGTTTTCGATGTGGGTCGAATTAAAGCTCCATAGTGTAATAGTTAGGATTCTTATTATAGTGGACCAGTCTTGCTCCACCCTGTAAAGTCTGTTGAGAGTGGGTTTGTCAGAAAAGAAGATTTTGGGTCCCCGTAATGCCACAGGCTAATTAAGGGACGAGATAAGGACAACTGGTAGTCCCCGCTTGTCGCCCCGGATGATTCGGTTTTGACCCATATGTGTCTATTTTATTACCGGATCTACTAACTGACCTGTGCCTGTCAGTCATATCTTACCGAACCACCGACTTAACTTTGTGTAAATAAAGGCCTTGAGCCTCATCCGAGGGTGTGTTGTTTGCATCGAGCAAGTAGTCCGCTCTGCAAGTCTAGTGTCTGCAAGTCGAGTCTGTGTATTGAGAAAGTAGTCCGCTCTACACATAAGCGTCTGTATGAGGATTATGCTTTATGACTTGGCCCTGCACTATAAGATCGCAACAGAAACTCAAATAAAGTAGTCTGTAATAGTCTGTAATCAAACAAGTATGCTCTGCAGGTTGGCCTTGCGCTAGAATACTGCATCAGAAAGTCCTGAAGTGTCTTAGATCAGCATCTGTAACAAAGCGTATGTTCTGAGACTTGGCTTTAAGCTATAAGATATCATCAAAAGCTTTGATTAGGGTTCATATGTGTCCACAGTGACGACCTTCGCAGCCCAAAGGCGATCTGCATATCAGAGTCTATAAATTTCTGAAGCTGAGATTGCATAAATAAAAGGAAGGATTGAAGAACAAATAAAGAATTGTTAACTTATGTTCAATCGCTGGCAGCTTGGTATCAGAGCCTATATTAGATTATTCTGCTTTATATTATCTTGTAAGTTTCTTGCATGAATACTTGCTTTTAAAACTTTGTTTATTAAGCGCTAGTAAAGTAATGTCCCCGTAGACAAGTGGAAATGACTTGTTGAGTAATTGAAGAATATCCTGAGGGTTTCTAAGTGGTCATTGTTAGGGTAATATCCGTTGTGATTAGGCGCCATAAATCCCGTTTGAATTTGACCAAAAGTGAGGCTGAACCTTCATTAAATGGATCCTTCGATGGATGTTGCTTCTCTAACCTTACTAGACTGTCAACAAGAAGATAATAGCACTGTGTCTCTTGCCGAGAGACGATCTTCATTTGCAGAATTTTCTTCTTCTGATAATACATCATCAATTATACATATTGAAAATTCAAATCATTCATCTGAATGGCAGCTTCCTGCAATCTTGCCTAAAGACGTATACAAACTATCTTTCTGGGAATATATAGCCTGTACACATATTAAAGTTTCTTCAGTTGATATTTCTTTCACTGAATCGGAAGAGCCAATTCATATTGACTTGTTAGAAAAAAGACAAATAGATTGGGCTAAGAAACAAGGATACAAATATGCACATATCGGAGATATCAAGCTCGTCCTTGGTCCTTTAGTACGCCCATACCTTCCAGTTTCCTCTCTGTGTGTAGCCATAGATAAACATCATACTCAGTTTGCATATGCCATTATCGGTGGATTTACAGCACCCCTCCATGATGGTCCAGCCTTTGGTACCATTTTTCCTAAATATAGTTTTAGCCTTGATGATCCACACATCTATGAGTTACTTAAGGTTTACATATTACCCTAGGTATTTTCCATGATGACTGGTTCCAAAATCATTCAACTCAAAAGTTTGGTCTATGTCTGGTTTGGTAATGATACCATTCCTCCTCTCCGTTCTCATGTTCATCAGAGTTCACACCTACTGAGCGTGGTGGAACAGGACAAATCAAAACAGTCGGTTACTTTTGACTGGACTGGAATTAAGTATCCTCAGAACTGGGAGATAATATACAATGAGCTTAGAAATATAGATGCAGCACGAAGTGCCTTAAATACTAAGCCTCTCAGGTTCAACAGACAAACTGGCTCTTTCAGGTATATTGAACCAGATTCTACACCTGCCCCTGCATTCTCTTTACTTCCTCCTTTTCCCTCTTCTTCTTTTCAGACTGACAACAGAAGAACTATCCAAATAAATCCTTCTATTTATCTTCCTGGCACTACCTCTTTCACAGTTTTAAATGATAATGAGCACAGAGGCCAGCACCAAAACTGCCCTGCCTGTCGAAAGACTCTCCAAAAAATACAACATAAAAAATAAAGACCCAGTCTAGGAATGTTCTCCCTACCTAGACAAAACACTGCCATAGAAGAAACCATTCAAGGAAGAAAGTCTTTCCACCCAGGAAGGAATTTGCCCAACATACCCTTCAAGAAATACTCTTCTGATGGGAATACTAAAAAATAATTTCTTCCCCATAGATCCTCTGGAGTAGATGAGCCTACCTCAGATGAAATTAAACCCTCAAATTGGGGAAATCTGCAGCATAAACTTACAACCCAAAATCTAGACGACATGGCTTTAGATTTGCTGCAAATTAAAAACTCTATCCTTGATGAAAAAGATAAGGTCTCCCTCCTAGAAACAAATATGGATCTATTGAGCTATCTTTTGTCAAACTCGGAGGAAATTAAGACTGTTGTCTCTGCAGCTGCAGTCAAAATAGAAAAAATATTGGAGAGAATTGAAGAACTCATAGTACAGATGACTAATCTTAAAGCCAGAGTTCCAAAGGTAAGTCCCACGGCTTTTGCCATAGCCACTCAAGGATATGAGAAGAAGTCTGCCAAACCACAGCTGGAAAGAAGCTTTTCTTTTGGAATGTTTAGTGCAGAAACAGAAGATGATAGACCATATTTTGACTTTGGTCACATTGAAGCGGACTTAGAAGAAGTCCAGGACTGGATAGGATTCTTTAAATCCTACAAACCTGCCCTTGAGCCCAAATATCTTCAAATGATTTCAGCACATACCATAAAAACTGAAGTACCTGACATTCCTCAGTCGTCAGCCCCGAATGATACCTCTATGCCTTCTGCTTCAACTACTCCACAGTTTAACACAAGTTTTGGTATTAATTCAGTCAGTAACATTATATCTCAGATGCCAGAACATCCTGTTCTAAACATCCAGTTCCAGTCCAGAGAAGAAATAAAAAATGCAATCACTTTGTTGTTCCATTGGACAATTGCCCAGAGAACAAAGAATTATTCATTAACTGGACAATATTTAGGGAGCTTAATAGTTGCAGGACTCTCAGGCCTTGCATCTGATTGGTGGCATTTTCTCCCTGCTGAGGCCAGAAATGAAATGTTGTTAGCAAATGATGTTGATCAACAAATTTTGAAGGCTCTTGGAAAACAGTTTCATGGTGATGATCAGATAGATGACACAGAACATTTATCATCACTATTTATGTCAGCTAGGTTGTGTAATATTTCACAGGATGAAGCCTACTTCTGCTATATGCAGAAGCTATTGATACAATCTGGTAAAGCTACTGATCCTGCTTATCTGAAACACTACCTGCGTAGCTTTCTAGGACATGTTCCTGACGCTGTAGAAAAGTATCTGAAAGATAAAAACATTAATTACAGGGATCTTTCTATAGGACATCTTCATCGCCATATTCTTGCGACTTGGCAGGAACATTGTTTAGAGAAACGAGTCTCCAAAGATTTCAAAAGGCATCAAAATATGTACACTGCGTCTTTCTGCAAGAATGTTGCGCAGATGCCAGATTGGGGTTGGGGTGACCACAATCGAGGACATTTACAATCTTCATGTAAATGCCATCGGAAAAAGTCTAAAGGGTTTTATTCCAGCGCTCCTTGTTATCATTTCCCAGATAAACCCTTGCAATTTAATAGAAATCCTAAACATAAACCCCACAAAGCTTTTCCCAAAACGGCTACCCGTAAGTTCATCAAACGTCGCTCCTATCAACTCGATAGCAAAGATTCTTTTCTCTGTGTGAAGTCTGGTCATTGGGATAATAAATGTCCAAAGAAAAAGAGTAAGCCCAAGTTAGCCGCTTTCTGTGATAATTTGGACCCTAAATGGTGGGATCAGCCTGATCAGGATGAATCCCCATACGGTGAAGTCCTTTTTCTTCCTTCTGAAGACTCTGATTCTTCCTGTGAATCATATTGTGAGCATCAGCCTGCTTTAAACAAATTTGCTCCTTCCTCCTCTTCGTCCGATTCTGAGTCCGAACCAAATTTGGGGGGATATGCGGTCCCTGATTTTCATTTTTCTCTTAACATGTTCTCTTTGTCACAGCATCAAGAGATTGAAAAACGGATTGCTGCAATAGATCTACAGCTCTCTGACATTGAGCCTTATGAGTACCAGAAAAGAGCAAATCTCAAAGAAGCTAAGAAACAATTGCTCAGACAGCTTGAGCAATCAAAAGGAAACTATAAAGTAGAATATGTAACCTCTCTCTCTTACAGCCCTGCCGAATTATATCATAACTATCTTGCAGGACATTCTGAAAGGCAGAAGTTTCGTCTAGATAGAGAAGCTAAGCTAAGGTTACAAATAAGAGAAAAACAGCAGCAGCTGAAGCAACTCTGTGCTGAAATTGAATATTTAAAGAATGCAGTAAAAGTAATTCAGACAGAGCGTGATCAATCTTCAGACGAAGATTTAAGAAAGCACTATGAAAGTGCTTTGAGTACTAAAAGCACCAGAGAAGAACCCCCTGAACCGCCACTGAATCCTAGCCTCTCTATGCTTTCGGGCCCTAAAGTGTATATTCCTATACAGTTCCATCCTTCTGAATATAAACCTTATTTTCTCAGTTGCATGATAGATTCAGGGTGCCAGGTAAACTTAGCCAGAGGATCCGCTCTCCCATCCTTTTATTGGGAAAACACCACTGATGGTGGGACAACAATAAATGGAACCCCAGTTCCTCTTCAAGCTAAAGCTGAACTATTTCTTGTAAATTTCAATGGCATACCAGATAAACTAACAGTTTACAGAATGGATGACCTAAGTGAAGATTGTGTCTTAGGAGCTGAATTCCTTCATAGAGTAAATCCTTATCTAGTAGACCACACAAAGATGAAGTTTGCATGTGTTTTGAATGGACAGCTTGTATCCCTCCCTATATCTTTCAAGTATGTTCCTAAGTGTAAAATAACCAAGGTAAAACATGTAATTACTCCTAACAGAGCTCAGCTCATGAAAATGGAGCGTAGCAAAACCTTCTCTGATGTCCATGGAGAAAAGACATTGAAAGATATTGCAGAGAAGCTTAAAAAGGATTGCTTCTCAGATAGTCCTAATGCATTCTGGACTAGAGAGAAGTATTTCATTTCTCTCCCATATGACCTCTTCAGCGCATAAAGCCTATGAAAGCCTCTGCGGCACTCATGTCGCCCTTAGAAAGACGGTTCTGTGATACAGAGATAAAAGAATTGTTAGCAAAAGGCTTAATAGAACCTTCAAAAAGCCCTTGGGCTTGCACGGCATTTGTAGTCAATAAACACTCTGAGAAGAAAAGAGGAAAACCTAGATTGGTTGTAAATTACAAGATGCTTAATGCAGCGCTACAGAAAGTAAGGTATCCTCTTCCAAACAAAGCCAGCCTGTTGCAGAGAATAACAGGTTGCACGATCTTTAGTAAATTTGATCTCAAATCAGGATTCTATCAGATTGGCATTATTCCTAAAGATCGTTTCAAGACAGCATTTGTGGTACCCCATGGTCAATACCAATGGAAGGTACTACCTTTTGGAATTAACAATGCACCTTCTGAATTTCAGAAAAGGATGGAGGATATTTTCCGTGATTTCAGTTGGGCATTAGTCTTCATTGATGACATACTCATCTGTTCAATGACACTGCAAGATCATCAGAAACATTTGCAGAAGTTTTATGAGTTAGTCTTCAAACATGGATTGGTTCTGTTCGAGCCAAAGATGAAAATAGGGAAAACAGAAATTGGGTTTCTTGGATTCAAAATCCAAAAGGGTAAAGTTATTCTCCAAGAACATGTTCTGCAAGGTTTTAAAAGTTTCCCTCATGAAATATTGGACAAGACCCAGTTGTAGGGATTCCTTGGATCTATGAATTATATCAGACCTTTTTATAAAGGTCAAGCAGTTGACATTTTTATTTTGCAGCAAAGGTTAAAGAAGAATCCGCCGAAATGGTCAGCAGCTATGTCTGAAGCAGTCCAGAGAATCAAGAAGAAAGTTCTAGACTTACCCCCTCTGTCCTTACCTACTGGAACTGGTAGCTTAATAATTGAAACGGATGCTTCATCTCATACATGGGGCGGAGTTTTACTTGAAGCTATAGAAGGCAGAGAGTTCATTTGTGGCTACAGATCTAGATCCTTTAAGGCAGCAGAACTTAATTATCCATCAAGCCACAAGGAGATTTTGGCTGCCAAAAAGACAGTTCAACATTTTCGTCTGTTCCTAAAGCCTGTGAAATTCACCATTCGAACAGACCTTAAGATCATGCCTGGTATTCTGAAGAATGAAAGTTTAATGGCAGAAAACAACAGTAGGATATTAAAATGGTTTTTATGGCTTAGTAATTTTTATTATGAAATTATTTATAAGCCTGTATATCTTAACTATTTGGCTGACATGTTAACCAGAGGATGAGCCTAGCTTCAACCTCCTGCATTAAACATGTTTTTAGCTGAAGCTTCCAGCTCAAGCTCCAGACTAGGTAGCAGCAAAGCTCCAGCCAACCAGCTAACAACTTCTATTATCCCTACTCCTAAAGGCGGAGTCTATCTTTATCCATGGGAAGATGTGTTACCCGAGGAAGAAAGAAGAAAATTGCTGGAAGAAACTCCAAGAGAAGAAGCTGAGAGGTTTCTCAAACTCTGCACCATCTAGAGGATTCAATCTTCCCCGTTAAAGTTAGATATTTTAGAAATATGGGAAAAAGAAGCTTTTCTCAGCTTTCATGATGCCAGAGAGAAACTCATTAAAAACAAGGATGTCTGGATTGACTGTAATCCAGAAAAAGAAGGATAGGTCTGGTACGTTGATATTGGTCATGGAAGGCTCTCTTGGTACACCTACAGCCTTATTTTATAGTTTTGCAGAGAACAAGGGAAGGTTGTCGTTTGTGCCGATCATTCAAATTTGTGAAATCGAGCCTGGACCAGTTGGACTGAGATACTCCTGGATCGCTTCTGTCCAAGAGTAGACTGGAATAACAGACATGCTAACTTCATAGCACATATGGAAGCAGATATGCAAATAGCAAATCAGAACCATCAGTGGTTCAAATTCCTGCTAATCCATGAAGGTGGATCTTATAAGCCCCTCGACCATGAAATATATGTAACTCAAAAATTTATCATGAAGGATGAAAAGGGAAAAAATAAACACTCTAAAATCATAACTCGGAAAACGCCATTAATTTACAGAGTGGAATCTCATTTTAGAAGTGATTACTTATATGAACCAAACCCTTTATTTCATGGCTCTGACATAGAGCGTTGCTTCGGAGATCTGCTCTATAATCCACCTGAATTTGTAGAACATCCGCCTTATATGGAGGATTCCCAATTTTATTATGTTTCTGATGAAGATGGAATGCTCGGATGTTCTTGTGATGGAATAGATATTGACGGTTATCGAGACTATGCTTGTTTCCAAGGTCGTGATGGCTATGATTAAGTGGAAGCAGAGGTGGGCCACATCCAAAGGCTGAGTAGGCCAGATTTGTCCTACAGTGTTTTCGACATGAGCCGGATTAAATCTCCACATTGTAATAGTTAGGATTCTTATTATAGTGGGCCAGTCTTGCTCCACCTTGTAAAGTCTGTCGCGAGTCGGTTTGTCAGAAAAGAAAATTCCGGGTCCCCGTAATGCCACAGGCTAATTAAGGGACGAGATAACGACAACTGGTAGTCCCCGCTTGTTGCCTCGGATGATTCGGTTTTGATCCATAGGTGTCTGTTTTATTACCGGATCTATCGACTGACCTGTGATTGTCAATCATATCTTACCGGACCACCGGCTTAACTTTGTATAAATAAAGGCTTTGAGCCTCATCCAAGGGTGTGTTGTTTGCATCGAGCAAGTAGTCCGCTCTGCAAGTCTAGTGTCTACAAGTCGAGTCTGTGTATTGAGCAAGTAGTCTGCTCTACACATAAGCGTCTGTATGAGGATTATGCTCTACGACTTGGCCCTGCGCTATAAGATCGCAACAAAATCTCAAATAAACTAGTCTGTAATAGTCTGTAATCAGACAAGTATGCTCTACAGGTTGGCCTTGCACTATAATACTGCATAACAAAGTCCTGAAGTGTCTTAGATCAGCGTCTGTAACAAAGCGTATGCTCTGAGACTTGGCTTTAAGCTATAAGATCTCATCAAAAGCTTTGATTAGGGTTCATATGTGTCCGTAGTGACGACCTTCGTAGCCCGAAGGTGATCTGCATATCAGAGTCTGTAAATTTCTGAAGTTGAGATTGCATAAATAAAAGGAAGGATTGAAGAACAAACAAAGAATTGTTAACTAATGTTCGATTGCTGGGTGTACTAAAGGACCTAGGCGGAGCTTGATAGCTCTGAGATGTGCATATTTGTATCCTTGTTTCTTAGCCCAATCTATTTGTCTTTTTTTTGACAAGTTAATATGAACTGGCTCTTCCGAGTCAGTGAAAGAAATATCAACTGAAGAAACTTTAATATGTGTACAAGCTATATATTCCCAGAAAGATAGTTTGTATACGTCTTTAGGCAAGATTGCAGGAAGCTGCCATTCAGATGAAGGATTTGTATTTTCAATATGTATAATTGATGAAGTATTATCAAAACAAGAACATTCTACAAATGAAGATCGTCTCTCGGCAAGAGACACAGTGTTGTTATCTTCTTGTTGACAGTCTAGTAAGGTGTGAGAAGCAACATCCATCGAAGGATCCATTTAATGAAGGTTCAGCCTCACTTTTGGTCAAATTCAATTGGGATTTATGGCACCTAATCACAATGGCTGTTACCCTAACAATGACCACTTAGAAACCCTCAGGATTTTCTTCGATTACTCAACAAGTCATTTCCACTTGTCTACGGGGACATTACTTTACTAGCGCTTAATCAACAAAGTTTTAAAAGCAAGTATTCATGCAAGAAACTTACAAGATAATATAAAGCAGAATAATCTGATGCAGGCTCTGATACCAAGCTGCTAGCGATCGAACATCAGTTAACAATTCTTTGTTTGTTCTTCAATCCTTCCTTTTATTTATGCAATCTCAGCTTTAGAAATTTACAGACTCTGATATGCAGATCGCCTTCGGGCTGCGAAGGTCATCACTGCGGACACATATGAACCCTAATCAAAGCTTTTGATGAGATCTTATAGCTTAAAGCCAAGTCTCAGAGCATACGCTTTGTTACAGACGCTGATCTAAGACACTTTAGGACTTTTTGATGCAGTATTCTAGCGCAAGGCCAACCTGCAGAGCATACTTGTCTGATTACAGACTATTACAGACTAGTTTATTTGAGTTCCTGTTGCGATCTTATAGCACAGGGCCAAGTCGTAGAGCATAATCTTCATACAGACGCTTATATGCAGAGCAGACTACTTGCTCAATACACAGACTCGACTTGCAGACACTAGACTTGCAGAGCGAACTACTTGCTCGATGCAAACAACACACCCTCGGATGAGGCTCAAGGCCTTTATTTATACAAAGTTAAGCTGGTGGTCCGGTAAGATATGACTGACAGTCACAGGTCAGTCGGTAGATCCAGTAATAAAACAAACACCTATGGGTCAAAACTGAATCATCCGGGGCGACAAGCGGGGACTACCAGTTGTCGTTATCTCGTCCCTTAATTAGCCTGTGGCATTACGGGGACCTGGAATCTTCTTTTCTGACAAACTGACTCTCGACAGACTTTACAAGGTGGAGCAAGACTGGCCCACTATAATAAGAATCCTAACTATACACTGTGGAGCTTTAATCCAGCCCACATCGGAAACACTGTAGGACAAAGCTGGCCTACTCAGCCTTCGGATGTGGCCCACCTCTGCTTCCACTTAATCATAGCCATCATGACCTTGGAAACAGACACAGTCTCGGTAACCTTCAATATCTATTCCGCCACAAGTAGATCCGAGCATTCCGTCTTCATCAGAATCATAATAAAATTGGGAATCCTCCATATAAGGCGGCTGTTCTACAAATTCAGGTGGATTATATTTCAGATCTCCGAAGAAACGCTCTATGTAAGAGCCATGACATAAAGGGTTTGTTTCATATAAGTATTCACTTCTAAAATGAGATTCCACTCTGTAATTGAATGGCGTTTGCCAAGTTATGATTTTAGAGTGTTTATTTTTTCCCTTTTCATCCTTCATGATAAATTTTTGAGTTAGATACATTTCATGGTCGAGGGGCTTATAAGATCCACCTTCATGGATTAGCAGAATTTTGAACCACTGATGGTTCTGATCTGCTATTTTCATATATGCTTCCATATGTGCTATGAAGTTAGCACGTCTGTTATTCCAATCTACTCTTGCACAGAAACGATCCAGGAGTATCTCAGTCCAACCGGTCCAGGCTCAATTTCGCAAATTTGAAGGATCAGCACAGACGACAACCTTCCCTTGTTCTCTGCAAAACTGTAAAATAAGGCTGTAGGTGTACCAAGAGAGCCTTCCATGACCAATATCAACGTACCAGACCTGTCCTTATTTTTTTGGATTACAGTCAATCCAGACATCCCTGTTTTTAATGAGTTTCTCTCTAGCATCATGAAAGCTGAGAAACGCTTCTTTTTCCCATCTTTCTAAAATATCTAGCTTTAATGGGGAAGACTGAATCCTCTGGATGGTGCAGAGTTCGAGAAACCTCTTGGATTCTTCTCTTGGAGTTTCTTCCAGCAATTTTCTTCTTTCTTCCTTGGGTAACACATATTCCCATGGATAAAGATAGACTCTGCCTTTAGGAGTAGGGATAATAGAAGTTGTTAGCTAGTTGGCTGGAGCTTTGCTGCTACCTGGTCTGGAGCTTGAGCTGGAAGCTTCAGCTGAAAACATGTTTAATGCAGGAGGCTGAAGCTGGGCTAATTCTCTGGGTAACATGTCAGCCAAACAGTTAAGATATCCAGGCTTATAAATAATTTCATAATCAAAATTACTTAGCCATAAAAACCATTTTAATATCCTACTGTTGTTTTCTGCCATTAAACTTTCATTCTTCAGAATACTAGGCATGATCTTAAGGTCTATTCGAATGGTGAATTTCACAGGATTTAGGAACAGACGAAAATGTTGAACTGTCTTTTTGACAGCCAAAATCTCCTTGTGGCTTGATGGATAATTAAGTTCTGCTGCCTTAAAGGATCCAGATCCGTAGCCACAAATGAACTCTCTGCCTTCTATATCTTCAAGTAAAACTCTGTCCCATGTCTGAGATGAAGCATCCGTTTCAATTATTAAGCTACCAGTTCCAGTAGGTAAGGATAGAGGGGGTAGGTCCAGAAATTTCTTCTTGATTTTCTGGACTGCTTCAGACATAGCTGCTGACCATTTCGGCGGATTCTTCTTTAACCTTTGCTGCAAAATAAAAATGTCAGCTGCTTGACCTTTATAAAAAGGTCTGATATAATTCAGAGATCCAAGGAATCTCTACAACTGGGTCTTGTCCAGTATTTCATGAGGGAAACTTTTAAAACCTTGCAAAACGTGTTCTTGGAGAATAACTTGACCCTTTTGGATTTTGATTCCAAGAAACTCAATTTCTGTTTTCCCTATTTCCATCTTTGGCTCGGACAGAACCAATCCATGTTTGAAGACTAACTCATAAAACTTCTGCAAATTTTTCTGATGATCTTGCAGCGTCTTAGAACAGATGAGTATGTCATCAATGAAGACTAATTCCCAACTGAAATCACGGAAAATATCCTCCATCCTTTTCTAAAATTCAAAAGGTGCATTGTTAATTCCAAAAGGTAGTACATTCCACTGGTATTGACCATGGGGTACCACAAATGCTGTCTTGAAACGATCTTTAGGTATAATGCCAATCTGATAGAATCCTGATTTGAGATCAAATTTACTAAAGATCATGCAACCTGTTATTCTCTGCAACAGGCTGGCTTTGTCTGGCAGAGGATACCTTACTTTCTGTAGCGCTGCGTTAAGCGGCTTGTAATTTACAACCAATCTAGGTTTTCCTCTTTTCTGCTCAGAGTGTTTATTGACTACAAATGCCTTGCAAGCCCAAGGGCTTTTTGAAGGTTCTATTAAGCCTTTTGCTAACAATTATTTTATCTCTGTATCACAGAACTGTCTTTCTGAGGGCGACATGAGTGCCGCAGAGGCTTTCATAGGCTTTATGCGCTGAAGAGGGTCATATGGGAGAGAAACAAAATACTTCTCTCTAGTCCAGAATGCATTAAGACTATCTGAGCAGCAATCCTTTTTAAGCTTCTCTGCAATATCTTTCAATGTCTTTTCTCCATGGACATCAGAGAAGGTTTTGCTACGCTCATTTTTCATGAGCTGAGCTCTGTTAGGAGTATGTACAGGTTTTACCTTAGTTATTTTACACTTAGGAACGGACTTGAAAGATATAGGGAGGGATACAGGCTATCCATTAAAAACAGATGTAAACTTCATCTTTGTGTGGTCTACTAGATAAGGATTTACTCTATGAAGGAATTCTGCTCCTAAGACACAATCTTCACTTAGGTCATCCATTCTATAAACTGTTAGTTTATCTGTTATGCCATTGAAATTTATAGGAAATAGTTCAGCTTTAGCTTGAAGAGGAATAGGGGTTCCATTTATTGCTGTCCCACCATCAGTGGTTTTTTCCCAATAAAAGGATGGGAGAGCGGATCCTCTGGCTAAGTTTACCTGCCACCCTGAATTTATCATGCAACTGAGAAAATAAGGTTTATATTCACAAGGATGGAACTGTACAGGAATATACACTTTAGGGCCCGAAAGCATAGAGAGGCTAGGATTCAGTGGCGGTTCGGGGGATTCTTCTCTGGTGCTTTCAGTACTCAAAGCACTTTCATAGTGCTTGCTTAAATTTTCATCTGAAGATTGATCACGCTCTGTCTGAATTACTTTTACTGCATTCTTTAAATCTTCAATTTCACCACAGAGTTGCTTCAGCTGCTGCTGTTTTTCTCTTATTTGTAACCTTAGCTTAGCTTCTCTATCTAGACGAAACTTCTGCCTTTCAGAATGTCCTGCAGGATAGTTATGATATAATTCGGCAGGGCTGTAAGAGAGAGAGGTTACATATTCTACTTTCTCCTTTCCTTTTGACTTCTCAAGCTATCTAAGCAACTGTTTCTTAGCTTCTCTGAGATTTGCTCTTTTCTGGTACTCATAAGGCTCAATGTCGGAGAGCTGTAGATCTATTGCAGCAATCCGTTTTTCAATCTCTTGATGCTGTGACAAAGAGAACATGTTAAGAGCAAAATGAAAATTAGGGACCGCATGTCCCCCTAAATTTGGTTCGGACTCAGAATCGGACGAAGAGGAGGAAGGAGCAAATTTGTTTAAAGTAGGCTGATGCTCACAATCTGATTCGCTGGTGAAATAGAAAATTTGATGTCAAGAATGATATATACAAGAATAATTCTTTAGGTGACATATGCATTCTTAGATGTCAAAGAACATAAGGTGTTGACCAGTCCTAGAAATTGGAGAAATTCATTACTTAAGGTTTTTAGTTTGAATACATTCATTCTAGAACATCATAGATCATGTAAAGACCTAACCATAATGAATCAAACTTCATTCTCTTGAATGGGGCCTCTTTGGCCTTGTCGAGTAGGTCATTGTTTCCTACCTTGTAGTTGATGAGTGTGTTCCTTCTATTGTTAATGATATTTTAACAATGTATTGTTTCTTTTGGTGGAGTTAGTATGAATTTTTTATAACCTCCCCTAGTTCAATTAAGGTATCCAAATAGTGTTGTATGGGCTGGAAATTGTCTTCTGCTTTAGTAATTGCTAGTCTCAATGATGGACTTTGTAAGTGAATAGTCAGAATAAGTATGATACACTTGATTAAGGCTTGCATGAAAAACCTCAACCTTGAACTTACTTTTTGTGTCAAGACCCAGCCAAAATCGAACATAAAATTGTTGTGTTACATAAATAGAAACTAACTAGTGCATTGAACATTGTAACTTACAACCTCTTCTCCAGTGTAACTTGAACATTGAAATCAAGGATGCTAAAGACGTGGATTGCATACATTAGAGAGAATTTGAGGTCAAAAATGGGTCTCAAAAGGACCAAAATGTACTATAAAAATCAACCAATTACATTCTAGTAGATGACATCATCCCCCATAGTTGAGGTGGCATTGCATGAGTTAAGAATGCTTATTTGTCACATTTTCTATGGTGGATGAAAACCCATAGTTAACCAAGGTAGTGGTACAAGTACTTTAAGTCATAAAGTGAAGTACTCACAATAAAAGTCATTTCACACTTTCTCATAAAACAATATTATTGTTATTTTCAAGTAAAGTACTCACAATTCACTTTCTCATAAAATAATATTATTGTCATTTTCAAGTAAAGTACTCATAATTTCATAAAAATGTCTTTTCACATTTTTTTATAAAATAATATATTGTCATTTTCATGTTTTTTAATTTTAAATTATATATTCACTCAATTGTATTTATTATCATAATGTCAAACTATATATATATATATATTACATCTTGTACTTTTAAAATAAATTAAATTCATGAATGATATTTATATGAAATAAATATGTTAGTTATGCATATAAATTAAATTCATTCTTGTTTAATTTTATTTACAAGTTCAATACAAATAAATGCTAAAGGACAATAATTTTTTGAGAATTTACACTGAATTTTAGTCACATCAATGTAGAGTTATTTTATTAATTTTATTTATAGTCAATTTAGAAAAGTAACTCAACCATGGTTATTTATATTGTGCATAAAAAGTAGTGTAGGAGATGAGTTGTCATATATACCTACCCCATAAAACCCCTAACTCATAATATTTTAATATATATTATATTTTTGTAGTACATCTTTTAGGAGACCCATTTTTGACCTCAAATTCTATCTAATGTGAATTCTAACATCCCATCTACACCATTAGAATATTTGTAACAAAATTGCTGTCACGCCTCAGTGGGCTGATTGAGTGTCTATTTATTCTTATCTTTGCCAGATAATCGTCCTTCGTGGATGGGACTTGGCATCATGTATTCTGCATGTCTGGCAGGGGAGTGTTTGTTGAAATGACTGTTGCTGCCCTTCAAAAAAAATCAAAAGCTGACAGTGGCATCATGCATGTCTTCCAAAAACACGTGGAAATATGAGTATTGCGAAGATAAAGGTGATTCATAGAATTTGTAATAAAGGTTATAGACAGAATCAGAATTTGTAATATGTCAGGATTGGTAATCTGATCAGGGTTCGTGGATGAGACTTTTATTATACACGGAATATTTAAATGACTGTTATTGGAATGACTATTCGTAATCAGAATTTGTAATGAGTGTTTGCTGGAATGACTGTCAAAAAATTTTCAAAAGCTAGCACTGCTATCATGCGTGTCTTCCCGAAACACGTGGGAAGATGAATCTCGCTGAAATAAAGGTCATGGACAGAATTTGTAATCTGGTTAGGGTTTTCGTGCATGGGACTTTTATTATAGACAAAGAAAATTTAAATGTTTATACACAAAAACCATCATAGCCCTTTATACACTAAATACATATATTAAATGAATTTGCTTGAGAAATTACCTTTTTTCCATCGAGGAAAAAGACAATTACGTGACAGTCATTAGGAATGAATCAATGAATCAAAATAACAACCTAAATTCTAAACTTTTCATTCATCCTTACAAAGATTCTCTATAGTCACCCTTACTCGACTACATTTACACAACTTACTTATTTTTTCTTAAATAAAGCTAGATACAATAATTTTCAGTTGTTATGTTATCTTTATTTTGCTTATTTTTTCTTAATTAAAGCTAAATACAATAATTTTCAACTTACTTATTTTTTCTTAAATAAAACTAAATACAACAATTTTCAGTTGTTATGTTATCTTGGTTGTGAAGGTAACTATTTTTTCATGTCTTTATGTTTTGATTTTATATAAATAGCGAGAAAAAAATGTGTGTGTTTTTGTTGTTGAAAAAATTAAGATAAATATAACAATTTTCAAAAGATCCAAAATATAACTCCACATAGATTTAGATAGAGTCTAAACCACTCAACTCAAAGTAAATTGTAAGAAAGATACAATATTCTTTATAGGTACCCTTGCTCAACTACATTTGTATAACTTACTTATTTTTTCTTAAATAAAGCTAAATACAACAATTTTCACTTGTTATCTTGGTTTTGGAGATGAACTATTTTTTTATTTTTTTATGAATAGCAAGAAAAATGTGTGTATTTTTCTTTTTGTTGAAAAATCTAATATAAATACAACAATTTTCAAAAGATCCAAAATATAACACCACATAGATTTAGATAGAGTGTAAACCACTTAACTGAAAGTAAACTGTAAGAAACATACAATCTTCCAAACATCTAATACACAATATAACTTATAGAGAGAAAAAAATGTCATGTCTTTCGAATTAGTAAGCTGTGTATGATCCAATAACCTTAAAATGTTGATACTTAAATTCATCATAATAGAGTATGCCTTCTTCAAAACCTAGTGTTTTTTTGGATAAGCTATCTGTTAGATTGTTGAATTGTCTGTAAATGTGATGAAAAGAGATAGAATAGAATCTGCTTTGTAATCATTTGACTTTTGACTGATAGTAATCTAAATATATAATCTGAAGTCTTGCCTTAAATATTTCACATGCCTTAAATATTGCCCAAGTCACGATATCATGACAGTCTTGACAAATCAAGCGGGAGAAGATATTTTATTGATAGTGTAAACTCTAGCAGCCCCCATTCTGTAATCAACTCTGATTTTTGCTCTGATTTTTGCTGGTGCTATCACCACAATTCATCAACATGGAAAGTAATGGTCTTTACTAAGCCTTAAAATCATACCTACATCATTTATTCCCACTTGCGATGCCCCATCAAACAAACCAATCAAAAAATCCATAAAAAACGAATAAAAATATAACTAGAGTCTTCCTCGATCGATCAAACCATAAGAATTCCGTCTGTGCCTCCATTACCATTGAACTTACAGAATTATTGTGCCTCAAACCACCATCAAGGATGATATTGTTTTTGCTCCTCCACATGCCCCCATATAATGTAGAAGGAAATATTTTCAAAAACAACTTCTTTATTAATCTAGTTATGCACTCATTCACCAAATGACCCTATATACATATATTAAATGAATTGGATTTGGAAATGAGCCTTTTTCTAGTATGTTTAGTTCTGAATGAGTCCTTTTTAGTTCTGAATGAGTCCTTTTTAGCTTTTCCTAATATCCTTTGGATATTGGATTGAAAAATTCAATCTTCATATCACGGTGTTGGTGTTAGTTGTTCATTGGTTATTATATGTTTCTTGTGATATGTCAAGAGATATGTGCATATTGCATATAGTATATTTTAGTTTGAGATTGAATTATTTTCCTCGATTTAAATAATTGTAAGGTTTCCTTTGAAGAGTCCTTAATTTCTAAGAGTGAGAAAGGGTATAGTATGAAAGTGTGTAATTTATACTAAATTCATGGGTTGTGAATTTGGAATTAATATTAAATTTAAAAGTTTTATTTCTCAACCAATCAAAGATCATCTAATTTTTATTAAAGATGTTAATTATAATTCATTATTGCTTTTTAGCTAACAATTTTTTGTGGAGTTACAAATAGTAGTTAGTAACTTGAATGTTGTGGACAACTTTTCTACTTTTGGAAATGAAACATTGTTGCTAGTGCCTACATATTGCCAACATCTTTGTCACACATTCAAGGTCTTAACAGCTCTAAAAACTTGTGGAATAACTAATTTGGTCATGCTAATAAAACTGTGGAGGAGTTACAAATAGAAGTTAGTAACTTGAATGTTGTGGACAACTTTTCTACTTTTGGAAATGAAACATTGTTGCTATTGCCTACATATTGCCAACATCTTTGGCATCTTTGTCACACATTCAAGGTCTTAACAGGTCTAAAAACTTGTGTTATAACTAATTTGGTCATGCTAATATATTCAATCGGAATCAATATGGAAAAATGTGACATAAAATATGAATAGGAAAATTGCCTTGCGTTGACTATATCAATACAATGCTACATAAAACCAAACATTTTCAATACTAAACAAAAAAGACCAACACTCAAGTGATTCAAGGCTTATATAAACTAGGTGAGAAAGAAAGGAAAATAATGCTTCTAGTCATGAATTCATACAAGAGTTACTTGTAAAAGATAATGAATATATATAATTTGGCATTGACCAAGAACAAGAGGAAAAATAGTATGCAATTACAATGATAGGAAAATGCTCAAGCAATTTTCAAAACCAATAAATTAAACATTAAAAAATTTCAAAATAACCAAACAATAATAAAGGAGAGACCATAGAATATGACCCCAACACGTAAAGTGTGATAAGAATTCTATTGAAGGATTGCATATATTTCCTTATAAATATTCCAATTTTTAAAATCATATCCAAAATAAGAAGGGTTATAATGACTAAAGAAACTATGAAAATCAAGTCAAAACAAAATCCAATACATAAGAACTTTTAGAATCGAATAAAATATCAAAAACATCGTTTTAAAATATGAACTTGTAAGGAAATGAAAATCCATCCTCATACTAAATTGTTTTTACCATCACATGTATCGATTCACATTTAGAACTATAAAGTCTATAAACTATATTTAGTCCCATATAGCCATAAACTATAAAGTCCAATATATAACAGTTCTATGTTCTAACCATATAATCAAAGAAAATTTCATCAATCAATACATTCCATTTATGTAAAATGTGTTAGAGGAACATTTTAAAAAATGGCATCACGATCTTCTATCAATAATTTCCATTGTCATTGCTTGAAATTTTTCCTACTTTTTGCTTTCATCAAATGCAACCAAGGTGCTATGACCAAATGAATATATTGGGCACATATATAATTTTCCTTTTAGTATTGAAAAAGAATATGGTCATTACATTTATGTACTTTTTCAAATAAATGTCCCATTAAAACCATTCAACCCACAATGCCTGTGTAATTTGAGGGATCTTTAAATTTTTGCATCAGTGCCTTGTTTGACCTAGTGTATCTCAATAGAAATAATGCGCTTTTTATTATTATTATCTTCTATTGTAATGAAAAAAATACATCACATTCTCTAACCGTATAAAAAACATAATCATAATCATTGTTAATTACAACCACTTCATTGTAAAACTTTGCATCAGTTAAATCTAAATGGGGGAAATGGCGTTAGTTCTTCGTGTATCCACGGTTTGAAAATTTTCTAGTCTGGTTTTGACACTCATCGATGGACTCTAAATCATCAATACATGTAATACACAAACAAGAATACTTTCATTTCTCAATTGAGCGTATATTTTTCATTTTCTCACTCCTCATGGAGTGTAAACCCCTTGTTCCATGGATTGCAACACAATTATATGGGATCGATCTATCAACCTTTCCCATTGAAATATCCCAAAACAACCTTTGCCAGAAAAAATGTATAACTCATGCAAATCATATTTCACATGTAAATACATATCTTTTTTCAATATATTTCTAAAAACACGCGTGTAAATTTAAACAAACATAGTAAAAAACCTTATTTAAAAAAGTAAGGGTCATTGAAACAATTGTACCTTCTCACATGATCTATCCTTTCATTGAGTTCATGGCATAAATTTTGTTTGCACTACTTAACAAAATTGACTAAATTTATAAGTTGAGAAGCAGGGTGACTCAACTGGTATCTCCTAAGTGCACATTTTATACAGGACCTAGTACCATCATGTTCTCCTTTTCCATGCCATGTTTAGAAAAAAACTCAATGTCTGGTAAATATAAATTTTATTATCAGGGCGAGACAACCATATTAATCATTGTGCCAGTTTAAATTGGTGACCACAACCATCTAACAAACACAATCTTTTTTTTTTGTAAGCAGCACTAGATATTCATATTCATAATAACAAAAGAAGTGTACATAGAATCAAAGTATTTCTATGGGGAATTCAAACTAACAGTCACCTTCCCAATATATAAAAAATAATTGAGTTAATGTTTTCAGAAAAATGGGAAAGTATGCTCTCTTTAGAGCTATAAACTTTGACTGACATATTACAAATTAAAAACTAACTGTAAACAGACATGAAATTGACATATTTTAAAAACAAGCAGACCAAAATAATTTGTGAGTCATAGAGTGAACCAGGGATGATAATGGAGCATCTAGGGTGTTTCATCTTCCACAAATAAGTTTGGTGTCTCCTCCAAGATCGGGTAGGGTCCATAATCTTCCATTGGAATTCTAGATTGCATCTCCTATATCGACTAAGCATCGATGACTTCGGTAGGAGCCTCACGGTCACGCTTAATAGGTGTATTGATTCGTGTATCTTACCTATGTTCCTCTAACAGACTAGGATAATTTCCCATTGTTGCCGAGGTATCAACCTTCCCACACCATTCCTTTCCTCCGTTGCCATCTGCGCTTCCTGTACTCGGAAACACCAAATAGTGCCTCAAGTTAAAATTTTCTTCCAGGGCACTGAGCTGCATATCAATCTGGTTGATACAAGTGCACATGCATTGGGACAAATCCCTGGAGACATTCCATTTGATAGTATTGTTCTCCATAAAAAACCCCAACATATTCTTAATCATCCAACAATTATTAATCCTACTGCCGCGTCATCCAGATACCATATGTTCAGATACTACCTTGGATTCGCACTCATGGATCATACATCTAACTGGTAAGGATAACTACACTACCAAACCATTAGTATCCCCAAGGTTTGGCTTACAATAACTATGTCCTTGACTTGTGCTGTCTCTATGTGGAGTGTCTCGTTGTCTGGGCATCTTCTTCTTCATCCTTGCATGTAGGCTCACAGAGGAGTGAACATAGAGAAAAAGAAGGAGAAGAATAACGCCCGTAGAAAGGAGGTTAGCAGGTCTCATAGTTTTAAGTGCCGACATCATAGAGCTCTTTGTTAACATTCTCAGGACTTAATTCTCCTGTGTTATGGCCCAGACAAGACATGATAATTGAGCTTCTTGTGGGGTTTGAAATCATTTCACCATCCTTAACATTTAATCCACCCACGTCGCCATCCGCCATGTTTCCCACATTGTCTCCACATGGTATGGGTGCTAGATGTCCCATGTGGAGGTCTCGCGTGTCATCCGCATCCATGGTTGGAAATCTGTTTACAATCCTTGATCAAAGACTCCTAATTGAGAGAAGTAAAATTGCTATGCATCAGAGTCGAATTACAAAAGACCCCCTCATTAGCAAGTCGATCAGCCAATGAATTGGATTTTCTTATAACATGGTGGAATATGATAGCTTTGCAGATTTTAGGAATTTCATCCAGTTGGCCTATTCCATAGTCCATTTTCCAGTTGGGTAAGATATTCTCCCTGTGTTTTCCATTCTACATGCGTGTGGCTAGTGATAGGTTATTTGTGAATCTACTTCGGCAATTAGTGGGAGGAGATTTAGATTCACGACCAGTCGAATTCCTTCAGTTATCCTAGATAGTTCTATTGCATTGTTTATTTCATGTCCCTCTGCAATCTTGGATATCTCCCCAAAAGTTCGCTTCTCCTAGGTTTCCCTTAAATGCACTATCAAAATTAAGTTTGTAGAATCCTGACGGCGGTGTCTCTCAGTTTTATGGGTTGGAAATGTGTGTATTGGGTAGGCAGGTGTGGTGAGTAAAGGATTTTGGATCCATTTCCTATCCAAGAATAATATCCCATTTAGATTGAATATTGGGGAGATCATTGTTATTCTAGTCCCCATTTAGAAGAGTTTCTTGAATACTTTTCTGAATGCATATCCAAACCTCCATAGCATTGTCATATTTCCCATTGAAGATGCAATTGTTTATTTCTTTCCAAATATTCCAGACAACAAATCCTAGTATGAGTGCCCATAGTCTATTAGGGAGATTTCTTTGATAGGGATTCTCCCCCCACAATTGGATAGTTTTGATCACATACACTTTGACTCTCTTTGATAGTTTGCATTTTTCCTCCACGAGATTCCATATAGTGTCATCCAGTGCACAAGAATCCAAGAGGTGTTATATTGTTTCATAATGTTCCGTGCACACAACACAAAAGTATGGTCCATGAAAACATTTATTTATCATATTATCCCAGGTTAGGATCTTGTGATGAGTGAGCATCCAAAGGAAAGTGGATATTTTGGGCCAAAAATTGGAATGTCAGATTCTCTTCTAGAGGAGATTAGTAGGTTCCATTTTCCTTTGAGTTTGAAGTAAGTAGGCTTCTTTGGTTGTGAAGGTTCCTTTTGTGTTGTGTCCCCATATGATGATGTATTATTCCTCTTGAACTTTAATTCATCTCTTCTAATGTTATGACTAGATGGTGTCCACAATTGCATCATCTTCCATTATCCCCCACTCGGTGGGTTCTTTCTAGAGACAAAAATGGTTTCAAGTAGTGTCCTTCCAAAAGTCTTTGATTTTTTTTCTATTAATCCTCTGCATGAATTTCTATGGGTCTTGCAAATTGAGGAGGTTTGGTAATTTGGGTAATTATTTTTAGGAGTCATGCCAGAAATCAACGTGGGCTGCAATTATGATTTCACACAAGATGTGTTGCTGAATTAAAGCATGCTGGCAGTTAGATTCTATCCATATCAGTGATCTTGGTGAGTCCAAGTCATAGTGAATCAGTGTTGGCGTGGTCCAATCCTGTGCATATTTTTTATTCCAAAATAGCGCCCAAGGGGTGGCATTTTTTGCAATCCAATTCCACCAAATTTTTTCAGAGAGGATCTCATCATTTATTTTAGGATCTCGAATACCCAATCCCCATTTCAACTTCCGTAGGGTTAATGTTTGACACTTGAACAAAGCCTATTCGTGGTGACTACCTTCACCTCCCCAGAGGAAGTTGTGCTATAGATTTCATATGGCTTTGAGAACCCATTTAGGGGAAGCCAAAACAAAGAAAAGGTAGAGGGACATAGATTGTAGAACTGATTTGAGGAGGGTGAGATTGCTGGAAAGGTTTAGGGTATTGAAGGTCTAGGAAGATAATTTAAGTTCCAATTTAGCTAAGAGATATTTCCAGGAAGAAATTTTAATGACAGTGCAAAAAAGGGGCACACCAAGAGATTTGGAGGGAAGAGAGGAGATGGATAATCCAAGTATTCATGCACCATTGCATTGAGTTATTAGGTCGGTGCTAAAGAATAAGAGATGATGTTTTCAAGTTTTATTGTGGTTTCAGAGGCCTCCGAGAAGGCATGAAGGAATTTTGAAATGCATCAAGCTTCCTGGATAGAGGGATGGAAAAAGAGAATATTTTCATCAACAAACTGCTGGTAGATGTGGGAGGGGGGGTTATCATGTAGGACAATAACTTTTAGTGATCCTTCTGAGAATTTTATTTTTAGAAGTCTTCCTAGACCCTTGGCCATAAGGATGAAAAGGAAGGGTGATAACAGATATCCCTGGTGAATTCCTCAAGAACAGGAGAAAGTGGTGGAGGGTGCTCCATTGACTAGGATGGATAACAAGGAAGAGGAAGTAAGGGACAGGATCCACTTGGTCCAATATTAATAGAATCTGAAAGCAAGGAGCCTTATTTCTGTAAATTCCTAGCTAAGTTTGTCAAAGGATTTGGAAAGGTCAAGTTTGATAAGCATTCCAGGTTTTTTGGTGATCTTTAAAGAGTGGGTGATTTCATGGGAAAGTCCAATTTCATCCAGGATTTGTCTTCCAACCACATAGATTTTTTTCTTAGGTGAGATGAGAAAAGGTAGGAGGGTTTTTAATATGTTGGAAATAACTTTGGTGATGATCAAGTATAAACCATATTGCAAACATAGATGGGTCGAAACCTATCGGGAGTTTTAGTCACGTTCTCTTTTGGAATTAGGGTGAGAAAAGTCACGTTGAGAGTGGGAATAACCCATATTTTTTTGGCATGATTCTTCCACTAGCTCCGATATTTTTATTTTTACCAGGTACGAACAATGATGGAAGAAATTAATTGTGTAACCATCAGGCCCAGGTGCTTTATCATCCGCCATTTGATTGACAACAGTATCCACTTCTAGTAGAGATATGTGTTGATGTATTTGTAACTTCAGAATGTATTCATCTAGTTATTTTATGTATTGTAACTGGATGTTTATTCTGGGATGTATCTATTATGTATTTGAGTCATGTTATCATGCCTCAATGTTTCGATTGAGAGGATCAATAATGTAAACAAGTCATGTCAAGTCATGGTGGGTAACCCTCCGATTGTCTAAGGGTTAAAGTACGCGTAGTTCCGGGGCACTTGGGTTATTAGAATCTCCAAGTAGAGGTCATCCCTAGTAGGGTTTTAGTCATGTCGGGATTAGTATAAATAGAGAGCTGGGATCTCTATTTAGTACATATCACTCACACACTCAAGTGTAGCACATAGTTGAGGAAGGAGAAGACACTGGGGCTAGACAAGAAGAAGATTACTGTTGTCGGGAGTGCATCTTACTGTTTTTTGGTTTTACATCTTGTGCTAATTCTATATCTGAGGAAGTTGCAGGGTTTTCTCCATTTATGGTTTCTCCGATCAAAAACACTGTGTTCATTGTCTCTTGTGTTTGATTGCTGTACTTGTTGTTCTCTCGGTAAAGATCCTAACATAATGCTAGCTTAATGTTGAAAAACTAACATGGTATCAGAGCTAACCTAAGAAGAAGACACTGTGCAGCTGCGGGAACTAGGGCTTCCTAGTTTGTGGATCTTCCTTCATATATTTTCAGCAAAATTAAGGTGGAACAACTCTCCTCCTTAGGGCACATCTTTCTGTCGAAGCAGAATCCAATTCTGAGGTTTTTCAATTTTGGACCTGTCACTACTGTCGGAAATTAGGGCTTTTCATAGAAGAGGAATTTTTCAGTGAGCCCAGGCCTAGATTGATCTCCTCCCCAAAATCGAAGTTAGGGACAAATTTCAAGGAATTTGAGTAGACAGAACTCCGAAAAAGAAAAACCCTAATTTGCTCCTGAACCACCTCTACAGGATTTCAGCTCAAGTTTCAGATCCGAAATCTTGAACCTGGTAAGATCTAAAATATTTTGTATTTCCATTTGAGGTTCTCATTTAAGATGTCTCATCATACCAAGCTTGATGAAAAGCTTGAGGGAGATGAAAACTTCTGATCCTAGAAGTATAGGATCTCCTTGGCCCTGGAAGAAAATGAATTAGACTCCTACATTCATGAGGAGGTTCCAGTTCCAGAGGGAGATGAGGCAAAGGCCTTACATAAGAATAAGATGGTTATGGCAAAGAGTATCATTGCTGATTCTATCAAGGATCACCTTATCCCATGGGTGTCCTCTCTCAAGACACCTAAAGTTATGTTTGAGCCCCTAACCAAATTGTTTGAAGGGAAGAACATCAATCGGAAGATGACCCTGAGAAACCAACTGAAGAATGTGAAGATTCGGAATGCAGAAACAATCCAATATTACTTCACAAGAGTTTCTCAGATCAAATAGAAACTAGAAGCAGTTGACGAAGAAGTGGAAAATGCAGAGATTGTAATGACTACATTGAATGGCCTTCCTAGGTCATGGGATTCTTTCATCCAAGAAATCTGTGCTAGGAAGAAGTTAGTCAAGTTCAACAGACTATGGGAAGAGTGCTCTCAAGAAGAAGCTCGGATAGCAGCTCGAGAAGAGAAGATGGGGAGTGAATACCAAGCTCTTATAGTACCCTCCAAGTCAAGCAAGAGAAAATCTCATGGTTCTAGAGGTAAGCACTTTCACAAAGATAATACTAGAAGAGATGTATCTAGGATCATATGCTATACTTGTGATGAAGCAGGACACTATGCAAGGAATTGTCCTAACAAACAGAAGATAGTAAATAAGAGCAACAAAAGAAGACATCATGCTCATGCTGCAGAGGATGATGAACCATCCAGGAAGAGATCTAGATATGAAAGTGAAGATTCTTCAAGCGAGGATGAATATGTTCTGATATCAGCTCTCATAAGTAACATTACTCATGGTAGTGATGATTGGATTATAAACAGTGGGGCTTCCAAACATATGACTAGATTCAAGGAATCCTTTGTTAGACTATCAGAACATGAATCACCTCACAAGGTAAAGCTAGGAGATTACTACCAATATCCAATAAAAGGTAGTGGAGAATCTTCATAGAAGTTAGACTCTGGAAAATCTCTAACAATGAAAGAAGTATTGTTTGTGCCAGGACTCAATAAGAACCTTCTCTCCATATCAGCATTAGATGCAAAAGGAATGCGGGTTGCATTCATAGATGGTCAAGTCATCATGTGGCCAAAAGGAAAGACTATCGATGATGCGGTAGTGATTGGAGAAGAAGAAGGAGGATTGTACAAATTAAAGGGCCATACAGAACAAGCCTTGGTCCATGACACGGTAGATCCAAGTGACCTTTGGCATAGAAGGCTTGCACATGTGCATTACAAAGCACTACCTATTGCAAGCAAAGCTATCGAAGGTCTTCCAAAAATTCAAGCAAAACATGATGGGATCTGCAAAGGATGTGCAAAAGGAAAGAATACAAAGAAGACATTTCCAAAAAGTGAAACCAAAGAAAAAGGAATCTTGGAAATCATCCACTCCGATGTATGCGGTCCTATGTCATCAAAATCTCTAAGCGGGTATGCATATTATGTTTCTTTTATTGATGACTGTTCTAGGAAGACATGGGTTTACTTCATGAAGAACAAAGACGAAGTATTCAGTAAGTTAAAACTTATTCAAAGCCTTGATCAAAAATCATACTGAAAAGAAGATCGAGACCATTCAATCAGATAATGGTGGAGAATTCACTTCAAATGAATTCAAAGAGTTATGCAAAGAATCAGGGATTAAGAGGGAGTTGTCCACTCCTTATAATCCACAACAGAATGGGGTTGCAGAATAGAAGAATAGAACTATCGTGGAAGCTACAAAAGCAATGCTTCATGACCAAGACATTCCTATGCATCTTTGGGTGGAAGCTACCAGAACAATGGTGCATGTATAGAACCGTACTCCACATAGAGTACTCGAGAACAAGATTCCTGAAGAAGTCTTCTTCGGTAAGAAACCATAAGTCAACCATCTCAGAATATTCAGCTGTCCTGTGTACATCCACATTCCAAAAGAGAAGAGGACTAAATTAGATCCTTCAGGAAAGAAGGGTATATTTGTGGGATACTCTGAAAGCTCGAAGTCTTACAGAATATATTTCCCAGGATATAAGAAGATTGGCATCAGCAGGGATGTGACATTTTATGAAGACACGGCTTACAAAAAATACAGAAAGAGACCTGCTGAAGAACTTGAAGAAGCAGAAGCACCCAGAATTCTTGATACAACCATGAATGAAGAAACTCGAGAAGAAGATCAAGAATTTGAAGAACCACAAAGACTTGTAGATCCAACTCTGGGGAAGAATCCTCATAAGATGAAACCTACTTGGGTACGAGAACTTATCCAAGGTGTGAAAAGATATGGGGCTCCAGAAGAGAATCACAGAGAAAGAAAGAGGACTAGATCCTGTTATGGGTATGTAGCTTTACTATGTGATTTCATTGATAAAGAACCTTCCAATTATGAAGAAGAGGCAGAACGGAAAGAATGGAAGGATGCTATGATCGAAGAGTACCAATCGATCATGAAGAATGATGTTTGGGATGTTGTCCCAAAACCAAACAGGAAGTCAGTTTTAACTTCCAAATGGATCTACAAGATCAAACATGCTACAAATGGTAGCATGGAAAAGTATAAGACAAGATTTGTAGCTCGAGGTTTCTCTCAGAAAGAGGAAATAGACTATGAAGAGACCTTTGCACCTGTGGCTAGATACACTTCCATCAGATCAGTACTTGCTATGGCTGCAGTGATGAAATGGAAGATACACCAAATGGATGTCAATACTACTTTCTTGAATGGTGTAGTGGAAGAGGAAGTGTATGTAGAACAACCACTCTGTTTTGAGACACATGACAGGGAGTCTCATGTATGTAGATTGAAGAAAGCCCTGTACGGTTTGAAATAGGAACCCGGGTCAATGGTATGTTTGTGACAGGTATGGATGGGTTGATTACTGATACAAAGAGAAATCTTGCTGCTGAGTTTGAGATGAAGGACTTGGGTATGATGCATTACTTTCTAGGTATGGAGGTGTGGCAGAGTGCAGATGGAATATTCCTTGGACAAGGGAAGTATGCAGTAGAGATCCTGAAGAGGTTTGGGATGATGGATTGCAAGATTATGGCCACACCTATGGCATCAAACCTGAAGCTATTGAATGATTCTTCTTCAGAGAAGGTTGATGCTACAATGTATCGTCAGATGATTGGGTCATTGATGTACCTGACGAACACGAGACTAGACATTTTCTTTGCTGTGAACACCTTGAGCCAGTTCTTAACAGATCCAAGAAATTTTCACTTGATTGCTACAAAGCATATTCTGAGGTACTTGAGGGTTACAATTGATTATGGGCTCAAGTATGATGTGAATCAAAAGATTAACCTGGAAGGTTATGTTGATTCAGATTGGGTAGGCAGTGCCATCGATAGGAAGAGCACTTTAGGGTGTTGCTTCAGTATGTGATCCGGTGTGATCTCTTGGTTTAGCAGGAAGCAATCCTGTGTGGCACTGAGTACAGCTGAAGTAGAGTATGTCGTAGCTTGTTCAGCTAGTTGTGAGGCAGTATGGCTACGAAAGCTACTGTCCGATATATTTGATCTCCAGTTGGATGCTACTTGTATACATTGTGACAATCAGAGTTGCGTGAAGTTGTTAGAGAATCCAGTGTTCCATAACAAGTCAAAGCATATCAAGATCAAGTATCACTATATCAGGGAAATGGTGCAGAGGGGAGCAGTGAAGCTCCAATATGTTGCGATGGAGGAACAGATAGATGATGTGTTGATGAAGCCATTAGCCAGAGTGAAGTTCAAGTACTTCAGGGAGAAGCTTGGTGTTCTCCAGATTTAGGTTTCCTCCAAGGGAAAGTGATGAGTCCCAAAGCCATTCTGACGAGCAAATCAGATGTAAGGGCTAAGCCATTCTGTCATGGTGAGAGGATTTAGTTCCTTCCTTGTCATATGTGAGTGATGACCATTCTGTCGAGTAGGACAGATATAAGGGCTACCGCCATTCTGACAAACAGGTCAGATGTAAGGGTAGAGCCATTCTGTTCATGGATAAAGGATTTAGTTCCTTCCATGTTAGATGTGAGTGCTGGCCATTCTATTGAGTAGGATATATGTAAGGGCTAACGCCATTCTGACGAGTAGGTCAGATGTGAGTGCTGGTCATTCTGATGTAGAATGAGTTCCTACATAGATGTAAGGGCTACCACCTTTTTGACGAGTAGGTTAGATGTGAGTGCTGGCCATTCTGATGTGACTTTAGGATTAGGTTCTATATGATCAGATAAAAGGGCTATCACCTTTCTGACGAGCAAGTCAAATGTGAGTGCTGGCTATTTTGACGAGTAGGTTAGATGTAAGGGCTACCAAGACCTACAAGGAGGTAGGCATACACCCAACATGAAAGAGGGATGGCTCTATAGAACTTCCTATTATGAGAATAATAATGAGACAGCACATATGATGATGACCAGATGAGATCCAGATCGAGCTATGATCTAGATCCAGTTATGATGACTCCGAGAGATCCAGATCGAGTGATGATCTAGATCCAACAGTGATGATCCAAATCGAGAGATGATATAGATCCAGATCCAGATCCAGTCCGGTGATGATGATCCAGATCGAGTGATGATACAGATCCAGTGATGTTGATCCAGATCAAGAGATGATCCAGATCCAGTGACGATATCCCATGATGATCCAGATCGAGAGATGATCCAGATTTGAAGGATGAAGATGACTTGAAGATGAATATTACTTGAATACTTAGAAGACTCGAGATGTAGATGACAAGCTGATCCAGTTGATACAGAGAAGAAGGCCAGTGCTGAAAATTGTGTCGAAAGAATACCTTCCTAGTTAAGAGGGAGTGTTGATGTATTTGTAACTTCATAATGTATTCATCTATGTATTTTATGTATTGTAACCCGATGTTTATTATGGGATGTATCTATTATGTATTTGAGTCATGTTGTCATGCCCCAATGTTTTGATCAGGAGGATCAATAATGTAAACAAGTCATGTCAAGTCATGGTGGGTAACCCTCCGATTGTCTAAGGGTTAAAGTCCCCGCAGTTCCGGGGCACTAGGGTTATTAGACTCTCCAAGTAGAGGTCAGCCCTAGTAGGGTTTTAGTCATGCTGGGATTAGTATAAATAGAGAGTTGGGATCTCTATTTAGTACACATCACTCACACACTCAAGTGTAGAGCATAGTTGAAGAAGGAGAAGACACTGGGGCTAGACAAGAAGAAGATTACTGCTGTCGAAAGTGCATCTTACTATTTTGGGGTTTTACATCTTGTGCTGATTCTATCTCTGAGGAAGTTGCGGGGTTTTCTCCATTTATGGTTTCCCCGATCAAAAAAACTGTGTTCATTGTCTCTTGTGTTTGATTGTTGTACTTGTTGTTCTCTCAGTAAAGATCCTAATATAATGCTAGCTTAATGTTGAAAAACTAACAATATGATCTTCATCAGTGCAACATTATGATCCGGAGTGAGGAGTTTAGGAATGTGATCGATGAATTTCTTAATGACCCACTCTCTTCAAGGAACCGGTTCCATAAGAAGGTCTTGGAAATAGTGAATGAGTTCCTGCTCAATTTATTCTTGTGTTTCTAGCGTCCCCATCCTTAGTTTTAAGCTTGGAGATGCGATTATGGTTTCGATGTTGGATGACCAAGTGATGGAAGAAGGATGTGTTCCTTTCCCATTTTTAAGCCACCCAATCCTAGAATTTTGCTTCCATAACATTTCCTCTTGTTCACATATTTTTTCAAGATTTTATATGATCTCATTTTCCTTGATTTTAGTACCCATTGTTTGTCCCTCCTCCACAACAATTGTTTGAAGTTTTTCGAGTTCTTTTTCCATATCACTCTTGTCTTTGAAAATTTTCCTGAAGGTATTATGGTTTCAACCTTTGAGTTTCCCTTTGAGAATGTTTATCTTTTACTACATTATAGCCATCTTAGAGCATCCCTGGGTGTTCATGTCCTCCCATTGTCTCTGAACAGAGTCTTGGAAGGTTGGGTGGGTGATCCAATTTTTTTTGAAACGAAAGGCTTTGAATTTGTGAGCTTCTGTATTGTTCCATATAAAGGATATGGTCCAGTGATCCGATCCTACTCAGGGAAGTACATTAGTGGTCAGAAGGCCACCATCTTCCATGAGGTTATCAAAAACTAAAAGTATATCCATCCTTGAGGCAATGATCTTATCTCCTCCTCTTCTAATGTTCCAATTAAAATAACCTTTTGAGTTTGGGAGGTCCACCAACTTTCTATCCTCTATGAGTGCTTTGAATTTGAGATCCTCATGTGTTAGTGTTCTTCTCCCTCATTTTTTGTCTCTAAGAGTAGGGATGATGTTAAAGTATAATCCAAATATGGCATAGGATTTTGTGTGATGTTGCTGAAACCACTCCATATAATGTAGCATATCTAATTTCAAAGTAGGGATTTTAGTCCCATAAATATTTTGCAAAAAACCTTGAAACTTGGTTCGCATAATGTGGACGGAGGAAGAAAAGGATCTTGTAGCAGAAGAGAAAATGTTCAAGGGGGCTATGGAGGGATCCCAAACTATTGCAATGCCCCTAGAAGCTCCCCGAGAATCTATTGCTATAATTTGGCATCCTGTCCATAGTTTGGTTATCAGGGTTTGAAAGGTGTGGTTGGAGCATTTGGCCTCTTGTAAGAAAAGAAGTCTTGCCTTATCTTGAATAATTTTCCTTTTGATCATACTATGATTGGAGCTCCCATTGAGGCCTCTTATATTCGAGGATATTATATTCATTGAGAATAAGGGGGTAAAGAAACAAAGAATTTAGTTTGTTGGGCATATTGGGCTAATTCAACTAACATTGTGCCAAGCGTGTGGATTCTTTGCAGATTTGTCTTTTTCCCTTTTTCTGGTTGTCTTTCTGGAAATTTTCCTTTTCTTTCTGGGGTGTGCTCTGGACTCTAAGCTTGTTTTGATCCTTTTCTTTCACTAGGGCCTCCTTTAAGAGTTGGATCTAATTTGGGGGTATGGAGCTAAAGGGTTTTCCAGTGCATGCATCTTCCAAACATATAAAATCTAATCCTCGTATCTATATCTCCACCATTTCTTCATCCATGAGTATTTATGGAATTCTATCTCTCTGCTGCTGTGACAATTCGGAGACGGTTTGCGCTGATTTTACCTTACAGTTCTATGGGTCATTTGGCATTTCATCTTCTTTTGACTATTTTTGATCTGGGTTGTCTTCTTCTTTAGTTCCAAGTTCCTTTGGATCTTGGGAGAGCTCTTCCAATATATCAAAGTTGTTGTTGGTAGTGGGAAGATATTATTTTTTCTCTATTGGAGGGATCTTATGGTTGGGTTTATTTTCTTTCACATTTTTTGAAACCATCCTCATATTTCTCCATCGCGGGATTGAGCTTGGGGTTGTGCTGATTAAGAGGCCAGTCCCTATACAGGTGACCGTGTTCATGAAATTTCCAAGATTTGAAGGGGACATGTTCATAATCCATCGATTCAATCCATTCAGAGTCTTCATGCATCAAGATGATTGAATATGGTAGTGTGTTTTTGATGTGCATGTAAATGCATATTCTCACATAAATAGTATATTTTCTATGTTTTGTTTGTTCAGTCGCTCGAACATACCTTCATAGTGTATTTCCTATTCCTTTGAGGGTTTCTTCAACCCAGTATTCCTATGGAAGTGAATACATGTGAATCCAAACCAGGTCCCAAGTAAAGTCTTCCTTGTCTGGGTTGAATCACTCGATTTAGTTCCTAATATATAACCCTACGGAGTTGGAAAATTTTGGGCCTCCATCTTCTACTCGGGCCTTGTCCTCTAACCCATGGAAAATGATGGTAAAGAAACCTCTAGGTCCTAGTTGAGGGTCGTAGTGTGCCTTGGGATACCTTGATTCAATCCAACCTATGAGTGCTTGTTCTGAGGGCCAAATTCCTATGAATTTTCCAATTAAAGCATGGTCTCCCATGTGTTGTGCTCTTGCATTGATTATTTCTGGAGGTAGGGTTATGCATGACCTTTCTATGGATTTTGTGATGCAGTTGCTAATACATTGTGAACCATTACTCAGTTCGTCGTGGTCCTTTTGGATTTCTTGCATTGTTGCTGTATAAAAAATTGGTATCTATGTGGTACCAATGCGCATGTTTTTAACAGTAACATGGTCGGGTACACAATTTGTTTCAGTTTGGTCATGGATAGGATAGGAGGGGTCTGCTACCCCTCCCTTGGATGCTTCCATGTGACCAATCAAGAGCAGTTAGTTGAATCTTTCTAGTAAACAGGGCAGGGATGAGGTCTAGAGTATTGACGTCGAAACTGTTATAGATGAACCCTAATCATTCTCCTTGCTTGGAAGTCATTATCTATCTAGTGGGGTAGTAACACAACCAATGTCCTTTAAAAGTGACCCCACATATTGATAATTATTTATAAACTATATTAAAACAATGTCGAACAAAACATGTATCATGTGTACTATCATCACTGATGTAAAAATAATATTCCTTAATCACTTCACGATTATTTTGATTGTTGTCAGAACCATTGACGTTGAATTTCATTTGTTTGTACAAAATATGCACAAGTATAGAGGCATGGTCTAAATTATAATGTTGACTTTGCATCTCCTTCAATGGAGTTCAAGTGTCATTCTCATTGAATTCAACTGTTTATAACATTGTTCCTTACTGGAACATCATCTTCAAGTAAATCAATATTTTTTTATGTTGTCATTGAATCTTTAATAAGAGCATACATAACATATATTCATGTCTCTTACACTTCACAGTGAGATTTTACAATTGAGGATCATTTGGATCAATGGAATACTTAGCATAAAAAATTGCAAAATGATCACATTCTTTGGATTTTCTACCACCTACGTGTTTCTTCTTATAAAATAATTGATATTTCTCTTATGCACATAATATCTTAGATAAAAATTCACAAAAACGTGAAGGATGAAGGTAATTTGAAAAACATTGTATGGTAAATCTTGGAAATGTATTATAATATAATTAGAATTCTATAGGGTACCAAAAAAAATGTGTCATAAATAGTGATAGACCTGGCATACCATGGTTTAAGTTTCACAAACTTGCTAAGGGAAATATTAACATCAACATTACTCTCCACAAAATTCTAGAAGATTTCCACTTGAGTGACCTCTATTATTTGTTTTGAATGAGCTTCATAAACCCCTTTAGATATATGATGTTGCACGAGGTCCTTTTTATTTGGTAACATGTGAGAATTTGAATGCCAAAACTCTTTCACCGTATCGTCCTCATTATCTCAAAGTATATTTTGATAGGGTTGCCTACATATAGAATCCCAATGCAGGTTCATCATCTTCATCTAATTAAATCCTAATTTTTTTATGCCTCGATAAAAACTTTTTCTTGATGTTTTATAGCTTTTACAATCATTGACATCAAGCAACTTGATTTGATATTTTTTTGTGACAAAACTTGTTAGCAATTCTCTATGAGCAATCTTTTCAAATTGAAATTACTTTTTTGCAAGTGTGGCAATATCCGATGTCACATTTTTTGATACCATCTCATTTTTTTAGCCTCTTTGCTACTTCTAATGCTCAATAATTTAACTACATTTCTTAGAGATTTTTTCTCTAACAATCTATTTAAAAATTAAGCTTGTGCTATGACAGATTACCTTCAAAAACAGTTTTCAACTTCACATTTTCTTTATATCGAGTCATGTGATTGTCATGTGATTGTGTACCAGTGGTCTCCAATCTTCATTTTTAGTTGGACCTACATTCTTTCGAAAATTGCCTCCAATAATGATATTGTTGCAACTTACAATTAATCTCTATGAATTACTAGATCTTGTAGGATCTTGTTTGGGTTAGATTTTTACCCATGCATAAAAAATATATAAATTTTTAATTTGAACTTGGGTACATATATCTAAACAATTTTAAAAATTTCTAGGCTTTCAAATCAAATATATAAAAACTAAAAGGTTCACATTCTTGACTCACCAATGGTGTTGATATCAACATTGTCTATAGTTTCCTCGACATTTCTCATTTCCTAATCACCATCATGTTGTTCATTTCTATGATCAACATGTTCCTTGACATTTTTTATTTCCTCGTAACCATCATGTGCCTCCAAATATATTTCATTTTCTCTTTTTTCTCTTAACTTGCTCATGTTTTCAAATTTGCTCGCTTTCCTTTCCTCTATAGCAACTATTTTCTCATCATGATTTAGTGCAAAATTACTTTGGTTTCCTATGTTCATTTGAAGTGAGAGGAATCTTTAGGTCCCTTGTTTATGTGTAAAAGTAACATAATCTATATTTATCTCTTTAAAATAATTATTCAAGAAGTAAAAAGAGTTTGAAAATAATACAAGTTCACTTATTTTCCTAGACTAATAATTTATTTCTCTCTACGAAATAAAATATATGATCTTTGTAGCCTACTTATAGTAAGAGATAAAAGATTCGTTGGGATCTTAGATCCGTTTCCTAAAATTTGTGAAAAATGAATTGTTACTTCCTACCTAGGCTATGTGATTTGATTACTAAAGAATTTAATAAAGCTAATCAGTTGTTTAAGTAATTCTTTAGCATGCACGTGAAGACATTGGAACTGCAAGTAGTAGTGTGAATAAGAACAAAAACATTCACAATCACACAAGTTTTGGAACAAAATTAGATGGGAAACATGTTACAATCCGCATAGGTAAACCACACATGAGAATAGAGATGAAAATCGTGCTATCGCATAGTTGTCAAAGAGAAATTTGCACATTTTTTAGTGTAACAAGTGCTAAGAAACGTGTGGTCATAAATTCCAATGGAAATGGACCTTAGGAATACAAATCCTATTTCTTAGTGGTGTAAATAACAAAGCTACGATCATACAAAACAACCTAAATTGTTTATGTTGAAATATTGTAACTTCAAAGGTTATTCTAAATGTTTTTTACTGATGTACCCCGGGGGAGATGTATTATTCCTCCGTCGGGAAGTTACTATTATATTTGCTCATCATCGAGTCGTGAGGTAAAGCCTCTATTGTAATTTGGGTCAATATTACGCTAATGAATATAATATAATATTGTATTGAGTGTTCCTACGTGAATTTGACATAGTGAGTTAAGTGGGGATGACTTGTTAGGTTAAAAGTCAAGTGACAAAAACAATATAAATAGAGGAGTTGAGTTTCTCATTTGAAAACACACTCACTTGTTTATAGGGCATAGGAGATAGAGAGATATATATCAGCTAGAAGAAGGTGCACCTGTATGGGGTCTTGTCTTTTGCATTTGATACATCTTATACAGAGGTATTTTTTCTAGGTTTTCTTCCCCATGAGGGTTTCATAGGATAAATCTTTGTGTTATTTTGTGTGGTTGTAATTTTTTATCTTTCAGTGATCCTTTTGCATATGGTTATGATTCTATAATGCTAAATGTTATTAGATCTGGTATAACCATTAAAAACTTAACATGGTATCATATATACCCTGAAAGAAATATTTGTGCAGTCTAAACACTGCTACACTTACAACTATTGAAGATTAGGGTTTCATGCTTGAAAACCCTAGACGAAAAAAACTAATCATGTTGAGAATTTTGCTGCAACTCGATATTGGAGAAGGATAAGGAGTTGAAAATTTTCAGGTCAGAGATGAAGTCCTGATGCACCTTGTGTAAAAAATTTAGCCTCATATTCACTATAATCTAGGAGATGTGACTCCTCCAAATCAGGGTTCCACCCCCTCCCAGAATTCAGACTTAAACATGTGACCTAAGGAGAATTGCTATACCCAGGGATAGGAAGGTCCAAATGAAATTTTGCAAGATGTTTTAGATAGGGCATGGACTAAATTTTATGTGTAAAAATTTTCATACCCTGAAGGTGAAACAGTAACACGTGGAATTTCGTACAAGTTCTCTATGCTGAATAGCCTTAAAATAAGTTACCTTGGGAAAATTTACATAATTACCAATTGGTGAAACCAATTCTACTCTAACCTACTAGGTTGGAAAGAATCCATACTAGGATACCTTAGTACAAATTTTTAGTCTCATAGGAGAAGGAATTCCACAGCTGCAATAGAAACAAGGTCAGGTAATTATGTAGAAGAAATTGAAGAAAACTAGGGTATTAGATATTTTGTAGTTTTGTTCATACTTTTGGGAAAATGAGTATTCTGCTCAGCTATTCTTGAGGAGGAACATATTTATATACAATTAAATCTGAAATACAACTAAGTTGAAAAATTAGGTTTCTTTGTCAAACCCTAGGTCCACCAGAAGCAGTCTTCTAGAAAATATTTCAAACAAGAATTAGATTAATGTAATCTCATTGGTCAAAGAAGAAGCTACAGATCCAGAAGGAGATGAATAAAAAACAAAAAAATGAATCTACCAAACAAAAAAATATAAGTATTTAAATTGTATTTCCTATATATGATGTGTATTATGCATGATAGAATGTTTGAATTAATGACAGTATACTACTACTATGAATGTTATAGGTAAGTAGCCCATGGTGCTATAAAAAACTCCATTGCTACTTATCTAGAATGAAATATCTTTGCTGATGTAGCTGGACAAAATCCCTAGCTACGTATAGATGCACCTCCCTCCCATCTATAGGATGAAAGGGTAGAGTCTATGAATGAAAAAACAAGCTGGAACAAACTATTAGAAAACAAAAAAAAACACTAAAAATGTACAATATACAATATACAAATTGAAAGAACAAACATGAAATAGTATACCTTCCTATCTAGTTTGAAAGGGGACCACCATGCCCAAACTTAGAAAATGCCTCTCCACAGGCTGGGATTGGGTGGAGTTTTCACTCAACACACCAAGGGAATGAGCAAATGGAGGAAAATGGGGTTGTGAGGATGCATATCTTGAGAGTGAAGGTCTCTCAAGGTACTCATGTGGGCATAATAACAATAGGAAGGAGGAATCATGTGTGTGATGGGGACCCCCACCCCTCTATTTATAGTTTTCTCTCAACTTTTACGGTTTTTATCCCCTAGTTAGTGTTTTGGGCCCTACCTAGGATTTTAAGCCATTTTCTCTTGTTTCTTAGCTCCTTTTGGGGTTTTTAGTGCCTTTGTGAGCCTTTTAGCTCCTTTGTGAGCTATTTTGGCTCTTTTGTAGGGTTTTTAAGCCATTTTTAATTATTTTTGAGCTTTTGAGAGAAAAACATATGCTAAACAGGGTGTGGGGGTAGGATGAGTTATGAAATGGATGTTTTTGTATGGTGTAGGCTACATGAGCAATTTTTTGGGTTAACAACTGACATATTGGATTAGCGCACAATCTCAATGATGTTATGGTAGAGATGGAAGGCATATGGAAAGTTTCTGTGTGTATACGAGATATGTATGAATGTTGTATTGGCTAAAATAGTTGCATGATGCATAAGAATTTGTCATTATGCATATGTCCTATGAAATGTTTGTAACCATGCAACCGGTCTATGTGACTTGTAGGAAAGGTCGTGTACAACCTCCTATAATAAAATGTAGATATTACTTGTTCCAAAGAAAAACTTACGATGGTTCAATATTCACTCCAATAAATATGAACCTGGACCTCCCATGGTCAGCGACACCATGACAAAAGAAAGAGATTCAGAAGAATATAAAAGAGTGGTAGATCCACCTAGAGATACAAAGAACATATTGGGCATGAGAGATCATTCAAGATGAATAAAAGTATGGAGAGACTTCCAAAATAAAGTAAGAGGCCTCAGACACACTTTATTTATGTGGCATAGTTGAGTGACATCATTGATGTAGACCCTTCCAGATATGGAAGGGCTATGATCAAAGAGTACAAGTTGATCATGGGGACTAATTTCTAGGATATGGTTCTAAGACCTGAAGGAAATTCTATAGTTTCTTCCATGTGGATCTACAAGAAAAGGTATACAAAGAAATGTTCATAGTTTGTCTCAAAAATAGGGAATAGACTATGGCATGGCATGCTCTGTTGATGAGAGACACTTCTCCAATAAAGTAGAAGTATATATCGAGCAAAGAACCACCTATGCAGAATATGATTTGTACAATCCCAGAAGGAACCCATAGATAATCACATCTAGTTACATAAGGATCTTGAATATCACCTAGAGTTATGAATATCTTAACCTTTTCTACAATGTTGAAGATGGAAACCTATAGAAGATAACAATCTCACAAATGGGTGAAAGAGGAACTTTTCAACAAAGTTCAAGATAAAGGGATATTAGTATCTAGTAACTTGAGATGGATACATACAAGATCACTAACAGAGGATCCTACCTGTCACTCCAGTACATAATGCCGAGGGAGGATGATGCTCCTCTTTAGGGAGGGTGACTGCAGAGGATATCCGATTTTGACATGGTACAATGGGATGGATAGCTTCCTGATGGACTAAGGATTTACCAAGAGTAAAGTGGGTTCCATTCTTCAAGGTTGAATGTAGAATACTAGGATATGTCGATGACCTGATAGGATGAACTCATGGTAGAAGTAATGATGGAAGAATATCAATAATTAATGGCGAATGATGTTTTGGATATAGTACCCAAACCAGAAAGCAAGAATGTGGTATCTTCCAAGTGGATCTACAAGATTAAACATGGTGCTGATGGAAGTATTGAAAAATACAAGGAAAGATTTGTGGCTATAGGATTCTCTCAAAAAGAGGGAATTGATTATGAAGAGACATTAGATCCAATAGAAAGGTAAAAATCCATCAAAACCATCATGGCATTTACTTCCATGATGAAGTGGAATCTACACCAGATGGATGTAAAGACAACCTTCCTGAATGATGTGATTGAGGAATAAGTATACATCGAATAGCCACACATATTTGAACTCAAAGATAGAGTGACTTGTGTACATAAGTTGAAAAAGGATATGTATGCACTGAAGCAAGCTCTTAGAGCTTGGTATGGAAGAATATATAGCTTCTTGGAAATATTGGGCTTTACCAAAAGTAAAGTTGATCCTAACCTTTACCTCAAGGTTATGGATGATGAACCAATCATACTATTTTTGTATGTGGATGATCTATTTCTGTCAGGAAATGAGAAACAAATCACAGAAAACAAGAAAAAGCTAGCTGAAGAATTAAATCTGAAAGATCTTGTATTGATGCATTATTTCCTTGGGATGGAATTTTGGTAGAGACAAGAAGGAATATTTATGAACCATGGAAAGTATGCAGTAGAAATCTTGAAAATATTTGATATGTTGGATTGTAAAGCCATGGCCACACCCATGGACACCAACCTAAATTTGTTATCTGATGGATCATCAGAGTTAGTGGATATGGCTAAGTACAGACATATTATAGAATCATTGATGTATATGATGATTATAAGGCCATGTATATGATTTGATATGAACACCTTGGGTCAGTATCTAGTTAAACCTAGACGTGTTCACTTGATAGCTACAAATCATGTGATGAGGTACCTAAAGTGTACTATAGACTTTTGACTATGCTATGATAGAGATCATGACTACAGATTGTATGGATATACAAATTCGGATTGGGAAGGAAGTGCCGCAGATAGAAAGGGAAACTCAGGTGGATGATATTGTCTAGGGTCCTCCACAATCTCATGGATGAATAAGAAACAGTCTAGTTTTTCCCTTAGCACGACTGAAGCATAGTACATACCAAATTGCTTCACTATTTGAGAAGCCATATGGCTTCAAAAATTGATGACAGGTCTATTTGATCTGTAGCTAGATACAACAGTGATTCTATGTGGCAACAAGTTGTATAAAGATGACAAAGAATCCTATGTTCCATGATAAATCAAAGCACATAAAAAATGTATATTTTACATAAGGGATATGATACTAAAGGGAGATATAAAACTCCAATATGTGAGTACCAATGAGAAATTTGTTGATATGTTGACACAAAGATTTTGTGAGAAGATTTCTGTAGTTTGAAAAGACTTTCCTCGCAAGGAGGAATAGTGATGTTGATGCTGAAGACTTTCCTTGTAAAGAGGAAAAATGATGTTGATGATATAGATCCTTCCTTGCAAGGAGGAACAATGGTGATGATACAAAATTTCCTTACAAGTAGGAATGCTGAAGATATGGACCATTATCAGAAACAAGGAACATAAAAAATATAGGCTCTCTTCCACAATAGAATTTGGGCCCAAAATCCGACGGCTTCCATGTCTGAAATTCAACAATAACCTGTCAGGTATTTGACAACCTCAATTTGTTTTGTCGTTGGTGGCATAATGTTAAATATTCAACGCCAAGCGACATCCGTCGAATTTCATACTCCAAGGCCATCAGATTTCCTAGGGAAAGGCCGTTGGATTTCCTACTGTAAGGCCATCAGATTTCCTACGGCAAGGTTGTCGGATTTCCTACAACAAGGCCATTAGATATCCTATAGCAAGGCTGTCTGATATCCTATAGAAAGGCCGTCAGATTTCCTACGGAAAGGCCGTCGAATTTCCTACGGCAAGGCCATTGAATTTCCTACGACAATGTTGTCGGATGAGGACCCCAAGATTTCAAAAATGCGATGGCAATCTATCGTCGTAGCCACATCAGCTTCATTGGATTGACATAAATCCAACAACAACTACTAGGCATTGAATGTCGGATAACCGTTGGGGTAATGTGTATTGATAAAAAAAATTATATTCGTAGTTAAAAGGTGTTCACCAATTCTATCAATGACTATCATAATGCTATAGTGTGTGTTCCTAATTCAATTTAAGGTTTTAACACGGCCTTACTATGATTGGGTCAGCGTTTTTTATCAAATAATTCACAAACATATTGTTGTAGAATGATGCTAAAATAAGTTTTAATGTAAAAGTCCATTGTTTGTAATAGTGTGAGTGTATATTTTATGCTCCACTTGATAACATCAATTATTACTACTGATTATTTCATATTACATTGGTTCTCAACTTGTAACTATCATATTTCAATGTGGTGACATTCAATAGTAATTTTGTCATAAACATTACAAAATTGCATAACCCTAAATGAAGCTAAACTACATATGAGCTACTATATTATCTAACCTATAGTCACGAAGAGGAAACATTGATCGATGATTTTTATGTCATTTTTGGAATTTCAATCCAATCTTTTCACATCATTTGAGAATAACCTATATTCATGAAGATGTAGACTAGAAATGCATTTTCCATAAGTCCTTCAACACCTAGGTTACATGATACAGAGAAATTGGTATCAGTTTCTGACAAAAGTACATGCTAGAAATATTATATATATATATACAATGTGTTATTTTATATTTAGCACATTATATTGAAACTTTAAAATAAAGCAGTATGTATAAATGAGCAAGAACAATTCAACAATGAGCATAAGCATTGTTCCGCAATCACTTATATTGGGATCCTCGTCATTAGTATCACCCTCTACCTCCTTGTCTAGCCTTTCCCCTACCGCAATCCTCCAGGGACATCAGTCAACAGTGAACACAATCCAATTTTGATGAAATTGCCTAATGCATGCCTTAAAATATGATAAAAAATTCTTAACATGCCTAATCAGTTATAAGGCCATGACAAAGGAGCTCAAAAATCAACACCACCAACATTGGGGTACATAGAAGGCTTGGTGCTCTTTATTAAATGTGAATCCTATATTTTTAGAAATGATAGAATCCAATTGCAATGCAATCCTACCATCCTGAAAAGTGTTAAGTCTGCTAAATTCTGAATGGGATATGAAATTCTACTTTATATATATGAAATTTGATGAAGTTGGAATTGCTCCCAAACATCCTAGAAAAATCAATGGTAATGTTAAAAATTTAAGGAGAAGGATGGAAAACAAAAATAAAGGAAAATGTCGACTTTTACTTTGAGAATTTAAAATTAGCAGTAATTACCAGCACTTTGGTCAAAACCAATCAAAATTTCTCAATTTTGATGAGGAAATTGATCATATGGATCCTGGTATGCCCTAGAAACACAACCTCATATTTCCATACACATTTTCAAATCGTAAAACATGTTTCAAGGCCCTACTATGTGTGCTGCATTTTCGGCTATTTTTGCACATGGTAAACCCTAGCGCCATGTTTCCTACAACATTACAATTTTCTTCCCCAAATGCCCACTTTTAATACCATGTAGTGCAAGAGCCAATGTCTCAATTCAAAGTTGCACAATGGATTCCTAAACTAAAACAACAAATGTATTCAATGAGTGAATTCTATAATAGCAAGGTTAAAACTTAATACAAACATTTAATTAAGCAATTATGCCAACTCCACAGTAAAATGCAAAAACATAAAAATAACAACTCCAATGATATTAACTTTAAATTTTAAACAAAAAACATTTACAAAAGTGTTTTGTAGTTTTAGGTAGCTTATCTATTAAAACTACAATTATAAACATTACATGTTCAGTAATATTGACAGAAACCATGGAAACCCTAATAACAGCACCATGTTTATTAAAATGGGAACTCGCATTAACCTACCAGATCATATGTTCTTTGTTCCCTAGCTAAATCTCTACATCTTCTGTTTGAGGTTTTCCAGTTTCATTGAAAATGACTAGTAACTTCTATCTTTCAGATTTCCTCCTGATAAAAACAATTGTTAATTTCTTGTTCTAGATAACCAAGTCTATATTTCAACTCTAGTTGATAAACTCTTGTTATCAACCTCATTGCTTCTTCCAAGAAAGATGTAAATTTTTCTATTTGTTCCTCATTTTCAGTTGTGACAACTTTAATGGATTTTACTTCACCTTTTTGTTTTGGCAAATTATTTTCACTAGTTGTACAAACATTGCCTCACCATGTTTTACAATCGATAGAAATTTATTGTTTTCCTCCAGTTCTCCCTCCCCTCCCCTCCTCTGTAATGGTTTTGAATTGCTTTCATTGATGTATATTTAGCCATATCCAGGTTCTGAACATGCATGGTTATCATTGGCTCAAAACAACTCTACCTCAAAAATTTGTTATTTTGAACAAAGATTGAGTAAAATACTATGGCATCCCTAAGACTCTAATTGTACCAAGAGTGACTAGAGGTGCTCATCTCTATTAAAAAAAAATAGATTAATAGAAAAATAAAATTTATTGAGTTACTAGTACCTAATCAGGTCCAAAAAGATGTTCAAAACTTCCTTAAGATTTTACAGAAACTAGAACCATCAACCGTTTTCTCTTCTAATAAAGGAGTTACCAGAGTCGGGGTTCGACCAGCTCTGGTTCTGAAAATATTGATTCTATCCATATATTAATTGTGAATACCAATATCCATTGACATGTTAAGAAGCAAAGAACAATAATTGCCAATACATGCCACATGCAAAACAAGATAAACTGGTTCACCTAGAGAGATACTTCTATAAAATTAGTCTTCAATTAAAAACCCAAACTATCCTGTGGACTTGGTTCATGCCATGGATCTAAGGGATAGATTTAAATCGACCATTTGTTGACTACAACCAATAGTGGTACCATAGGGTGTCTATCATGAAATTGGCATGTAGCTAGATAAATGGTACTATAAAGGTTCCTGGCATTGAAAAGGGCATATAACCAGCCCAGTAGTGCTAAGGTAAGGATACCCAACATGAAAGCGGCATGAATCTAAATCAGTAGTACATAAGGGTGTCCAGCATGAAAAGGGAATGTCAATCATTTTTCATGGACCATGGTGCAGTAAGGATACCCAGTATGAAAAGGGCATGTAGCTAAGTTGGTTATAATAAGGTAAGAGTACGAGGCATAAAAAATGCATGTAGGCGAGTGGGAATAACGAGGCAACAATACTCAGTCAAAAAAGAGCATGTAAGTAAGTGAGAGAGATAAACGAGATGTAACTCAGTGGGAGAGCTACCAATAAATTCGGGTAGGTCTATCCTATCCAACTTTTCAACATATTCATCTATCTGAAGTTAATTAATTTAGACAAAACATTTCATAATTTCCCTGGAAAGAAAGTTTTGATGTTTTGTTTTCGACCATGGTAGCAACAACCATTGATATTAAGAGCCATTGGATGGAGAGACTACGTACAATACTTGATCTATAGCTAACATAGTAACAACACTTGAAACATGCAAATAGAAAATGAAGTCCCCATGGATAGAAATTTACCCAGCACCACCACAGATATCTTAATAAATTCGAAATTCTTGAAAGGGTTAAGGCAAACCATAACGACTAAGATTTTTTTCAAAACACTCTAATATATAAACTTATGATTCATGAACATATTATAGTACAAGAAAATTGATCAGGAGACCCTGTTTCTCATTCTATTCTAGTTTTATTTCCTATCTTGACATTATTATTACATTGTGAATCATTTTATATACATGGCAAGATAGGCACATCTTTTATCCCATGAAACCCTCTAGTCCCATTTCTGGTAACATTGTACAGATAGATTCATATGACTTGTGATTGAGAATGCCAGATTAGTGATAAATTACCATATAAACGGTCAAAATACCACACAAATCCCGTGATAAGCATCCCATTAACAACATCATTAACTCTCTGCACAGTAATGAATGTTGATTATCAGATCAGCTGCTATTGATACCAAAAATATCTCAAAACTCAAGGCCAAAAGTAGTGCAATAGCTGAGAGTGGAAAGACATATAAAGACCTCGTCAATAGCCTTTCTGACAATGGTGATGTCCTCAAGATCAATAGTGACATGAGGAAGGGCCTTTGGAAGATGAATTACTCTTGGAGGATATTTGAGCATTTTTCTATATTTCATCCACAGAAATGTAGTCACAAATTGGAAAAGATCCAAAACTGTACACCATACCAAAAACATCACACCCCATAATGCCTGCAAGGTGCCTATTACATTCCATTTGGGAAATCTACTTCACTTGTATCTATTAACATGTAGTATAGTGGGCATGGATTCAGGATGACAAGATTTTCTGGTGCAATCCAAGAATAGGTACATGAGAGATGTGCAGTCTCCTATGCAGTGATGTATTTTAAGAATGACATTCACCTCAGCTTCTGCTGATTTGTAATTCAACACATGTATTTTCCATAAAGGCAAGGAGGGGTCGAGAGGTAGGGTAGTAGCTAATGAGGCTGTATACTTCTCAACAAAATTAAAACCCTGGTTATAGGAGACACTGATATTCGACACTATAACATGATTATCTATATAAACATCCTTCCGGATCCATGGCCGATGCCCTTTTCTGCATCTCTTCTACGTCCACAGATAAACCATAATCTCAAGTCATCATTCCAAATCAAACTTTCCATGGAATTTATTTTAAAACATACACTTAAATAAAAAACTATAACATTTGCAGTTTTCTAGAATTTGACAGAAGAAAGAAACAAAGATAGAGCACGCAGAGAAGAGGAAATGATCCACTCTATCAAGGACATTGCAACATAAACTTGCATCATATCTGAGCATATTCTAGAAAATGATTGGCTCAAAAGATCACTTGGCTTTGGAAGAACAATGATGAACCCATCCCAGACGGCGGAATAGGTCTTGGAAGCATGGGTTACATTTAAATAACTTTTCTTGAATAGCAAGGATAGTCATAGTTTAGTCTCTTATACTGCATCTTTGACTATTCTCCACTACTACTTTCAAGAACAAGATCTGAATCAACATAAAGGAAGAATATATGTGGTTATAAAGAGGAATATTTTGACATCTCATAGTACATGTAGGGCTGATAGAATATGAACGTGAGAATCTCAATAGATATGGTTAGTTCCTTTTTGAAATCTATCAATAGCACCCAACTTTATCCTCCTCAATACACCTCACCGAATGCTCAATCCTGGCAACCTGCTCCTGCAAGAGACCATTGCAAGGATCACTCTCAACTTCAAGACATGTTCTAGCTTGTATCAGTGAATGTTCTAAGTCTAAAATCCATGTTTGTTTTCACTTCCAAAATATGTTTTCTGCATATGATCACACTGATGATGTCAAGGCTGCAATAGAGGCCTGCTAAAAGGTCCCTCAAACCAAGGTTTGGTCTACAAAGAGAGACACGCTTGATGATGACATCTCTAAAGAACAACTATTTAATGTTCTCCACAAGATGGATAGGAAGTCCTTTGGGCTCAATGGTTTTCCTTTTGAATTTTCCAAAATGATGTGGTATATTGTTGGGGATGACCTACTAAAGATGGTTAGGGAGGTATTCCTTTTTGGTAGGCTGGGTGACTTCTAGAATCAAGGCTTGATCAAGGTGATACCTAAGAATTCTGCAAAGGACACTATTGAATGTATATTATAAGATTCTATCAAAGACCCTTTCTTTGAGAGACCAGAAGCTAGCTGCAAATATTTTCCATCTTGAGCAGATCAACTTCATTCAGGATAAATTCATCTTGGATACTATTTGCACATCATGGGAATCCATGGAATTGGCTAGAGAAACTGGTCAGGAAACTTTGTTACTTAAGATTGATTCTAATGTATCATACAATAGTTTTGATTAGGAATTTATCCTCCATGTGCTGGAATGGCTTGGGTTTGGCACCAGGTTTGTTGGAATGATCAAATCGCTTTTCATTAATGCGTCAAACTTTGTTTCTATGACTAGGAAACTATTGAAGGAGATTTCATTAAGCAAGTTAATCAAACAAATAGATACAAAGAACAATCAAATTGTTCCAAAGAAGAATTCTACTTTCTCACCCAATAAAAGAACAATGGCATTACTCACAAGAATTATGAGTACAGTGATCCTTGTGGTTGCCACTTCAAGCAGTACCCCATGTAAAAATGGGAAAAACAATAGAAATTCTTTATTTTTTATGTTGTTAGCAACAAATTTGGGGAAAACAAAATCAAAATGAAATAGAGTTAATCAACTATTCTCCATAATATCTACCACAAAAGGAAAGAGATAGCTTCTATGAATGTCAAGAATCTTTATAATGTAAACAATGATATCATATACTAATGTAACTAACATAAGCATACAACAAGACTAATATACACTAACGAATTCAATGGATATTCTCCATTTATTGCACAAATTTAATTTTCACCGCAGATAATTTTGAATATGAATTCTCAATACAATGAATTTGGAAAATAAAAGCTCGCTTATAATTACATTGCATAAGAATATTTAAAAGGTAAAATATAATAGTTCTAACTTCTAAGTCAACCATGAGGACTGTAATGCACCTCAATTTATGTACCCTAAAATGAGGATCAATCTAACTAGTGCTGTGATGGCTAGGTACGAGAGAGTAGAAAGATATCACTATAACTTTATTTAGGCATTCTTTATCATATATCCAATGATTCAGAAAAAAAGATCTCATTCTCAACCATAAATTGGTGACTCCAATGCCCTCATTTATGTGGTGTATTGTCTCTGCCATTATAGAAAGTTAAATACAGAAGACAAGATTTAAACTCTAACTCAAAAGCACATTTGTTTTCTTAAGAAGATGAGTCTTGAAGAGAACACAAAAAAGTTATGACAAAAGTAAGAATACACATAAGAAAACGAAACAAGAAGAAGCAAATAGAAGAATGATGGAACCCCTCACAAACCCCTTTTGCATAGTCCCAAGGATTAATAATGTAGCTAGTGTATCATGCACAAAAAGTGACCTCGTAATGGTACTTGGGTTATTAGTTAATTTTTGCAGTGGAAAACCTAGAAATGCCCATCTTTTCTCATGTGTACATCATTTTATGGGTTCTGTATCAAGACAGCTGTTATTCTAGCTTATATATTCTCAACTTTTGCTCTTTGTGTTCATAGAGGCTAATTCTAAGCCGTGATGATCTCTTGTTATGCCATGTTGCTAGTTGCAATTATAGGTATCAGATTTAGTTGATTGCAACTTCCATCTTTGCTCAACTTCCATTTTGAAATTGTTTATACTCGAGGTAAGAACAATCAAGTTGTCGATTCTCCTTCATACAAATATGAAGAGAAGCTATTGTTATGCTATGCACCCTAGACTACCAATTTTCATGACTACTATCCAATAACACTTCTCTACAACTCCTCCCATACTAGAAGATTCCAAAAGGATCATCCCACCATAAAGCTCCAAGGGAGCACCTTAGTGTACAATGACTAGATGCTTCTTCAATATTCTTCTACCCTTCAAAAAAATGTTCTCATCGAAGTTGAAGGGACACCACCAAGCTTCCCTTTCCAACCAACCAAAGGATGAAAGTTAACCTCATGGAGTTCACCTGCAATTATGAAATCAACTAGTGATAAAAATATGAAACCAAAGGAAAAAGCATGAATGAGGCAAGAGTGTGTTTCCCCCCTAGTATTGTGCTACTTATAGTAGTCTCATATAAATTTATGTACACTGTATACATAATTTGCATAGCAAAGGAAAGGAAATCCCTTTCCTTTGTGTAGAAAATGTAAGTTCAAGTTCCACCTCCTCTTTGTGGATAGTACCCAGCCTAAGGAGGGGATGATCCCCATGCATTATTAACTCTTATATCTCACAACCATGAAATCTATTTTGGATATGTTTAGTAACTGAGCCTGTTGCAACCACTACAAATTCCTTACCAAATATGGGAAGATGTAGCAATAGAGTTTATTATCATATTTTAGATATCCAACCACACAAACCATGTTTCCAGTCCTTGATCTAACCATATATGTGCAATTTCTTCCAATTCAGCCACATTTTCTGAATCCAAATTGGCTACTACCTGCATGAATCAAATACATAAGTTGCATGCATTTTCAAAGACAAATGTCTGCAACAAATGCAATTTCACAAATACAAATAGGGAGGGAGTTATTCTGGCTTGTTGTAAGAGAATTCAACATAATACAACCTACAGTCACCAAACAAACGACAACACAAAAATTGTGAACAAATGCCTTGAACAATATCTCTATTGCTATGTTGGTGATAACCCAAAGAAATAGTTTCACTAGCTCCATTATCAGAATATCAGGACAATATAATCACTATTCCACGATACTTATATTTCTATTTATTATTCTCTATGGGTCTCTACCTCAATGATTGACCTCCTCAAAACTCTGTCTAAATTACTAGATGCACAAGACTTCAGAATGCAAGACACTGGCATTTTGAAAAACCTAAGTATTACACTAATGCTCAAATAAGAATGAAGCAAAAAAACCCCATACCCTAAGAACATACCCAATATGTTGGGGACTTCATTGGAGACTTGGGGACTTGTTTCTCATACACAAAATGTCCCCAACAGATTTCAGGGACTTTTGGGCATATTTTGGAGACATTCCAAGTAGATTTTACAGATGTCCCAGGCATATTTTGGAGATGTTCCAAGCATGTATCTTCAGTTTTGACAATAAACATTTATGATTGAACAATATGATTATCTATCTCCTTCATATTTTTCATATTATTCTAAGTCTAAATATGAATCTATACAAATTACAGCTCAAAATATGGGTTGTGTATGATGGATTTTGATTTGGGTTTCTGGTGATTTAACTATTGCCTTTTCAGCAATATCATTACAAGCAACAAAGCCTCCATGTCAACAACCAAATAAATGCAACAACTCAAAGGTTTGATTCTTCTCGGTATTGCTTCTCATTTTTAGTGTCATCATGGATTTTACAAATTGTACATAAGTGTCCAAGAGTTATTCAAGTCCAACTCTTCCCCATCCCAACCTCAAGCACCGTGAAAACAATTGGATAGTAAAGACTTGGATTGGGTGCTAAACATTTGAATAAATTTCTATTAGTATCATTCTTAATCTAAAATTAAAAAGATGAATCTAATCGTTTTACAAATTGCAAGCATGTATATCCCAAAGTGTTTTGTATCAGTTTTCAACACAGGAATAAAAATCTGCAAAATTCGTTGAGAAGAGAATGTTTGTAACCCAATAGTGGAAAGGAATCCTTAAGATGCATGGCTGGGTTTGATAAAAAAACACCTATGTTCTACAAATACATCATGAGCTTCTAGTTTTCAAATTACCTATCATAGATCTGATCAGACATAAACATTAACCTTTATGAAGAAACAAATACAAAATACCTTGATCTGATGAGCTTATGGTTTTCAAATTACCTATCAACTACATAAATACCTCGATCAGTGCAATCAGAAAAGATACTCATATAAAATACTTACAGCTTTGAGCACTTTGAAAGAGCCATCAAACCTCTATCAACTAAATGCATGCTTTCAATTTTCAATTCTATTAGTTGTTGCAAATTTCAAGTGTTGCTTTCCAAAATCTGATCCCAATACCCATAATTTCATGAAAAAATGAGCGTCCTTACACACTTGGAGATTGATAATAGTGGGGAAAACAAATGACCATTATAAATATCTTTGAGATGCAATCTCTATATCTTACCTTGCCCTAGGCCTATTCTTTCTGTTTAACCATCTAATATTCTGAGCCTTTTTCCTGTAAGATCTACCAGTTCGTTGTGATTCTTAAGTATTCAGTTTAAACCCTTTCCTCCGAATCTACATGAACTGCAAGAAAATTTCTGAATAGGAACACATTCGAGTGAGAAGGACTCTATACCCTCATCAGCAATCTCAATGCATCCCTTCAGTTTGATATTCTTGAGATGAGTGAAAATATTTCTGATAATAGTGAGATCCTTGTTGTCATTAATGGGAAATTTTCTGGAGCATTTCAGAGCCAAAATAGTCACATGTTCAAATCTCATGATCAGGTCCGGGAGCAGGCGGGAAATATCAGCTTGACCCTAGAGAACAAGACATTTCCTACTTTTCAATTCAATATGATGCCATCTACTATAGACTAAGGAACAAATATCCTGATATTCATTTGTGAGAATCTGGGAAATTGAGGCCAAGCATTCATTTGGTAAAAATAGACTGAGATCCTATTCTGGATCAAAAACAAACTATTCAACCTCGCTATTCTCCATAAAAAAACCAGTGATGGAGGAGATAAAAAAAGAGTTGGGCGGATCCATCATACCTAAGAGCTCAATCAAACAATCTTCAATTATCTTAGGAATAAATTCTAGGGTTAAAAACAACAAGAAGATGAACAAACTTGATCAGAAATTTGGGTTAACAAGTTCTTGATATCCCAAAAAAGTAAAACTATATTTTTCAAGAAAAATACTTGGGGGAAGTGTTTTTGGTGGCCCAACAAAAGACTTGAGGAAGTGTTCTTCTTCCACTTCCTCTTCTTCTTCATGGAGCTTCTGCCCAGAAAGTAACGCAATGGCTGAAATGCAAACTGGGCAATTACAATGCCATCAGTAACGCAGTGGTTGAAATAACAACCTAATATGAAGATTCTTGCTATAAAAAACCGAGCGATTCCAATGCATCAGTAATGCAATGGTTGAAATTCAAACCTAATATGAATCTTCCACATTTTAGATGAGTTACCTGTCAAACACAGATTCAAATACAAAAAATTCCATTTATTGATCAACAGATTTCTCCTAACGAATTGAAACATAACCACAATACGAACCTGCAATAGAAGAATTGGAGAGTCTGTGAGGGGATCCGATACTTGAGCATTATTTATAAATTGAATAGCATGAGGAATAGGTGGAGACAGATCCCCAAAGTCTGCCAAGGAAATATATGTGCTAGCCTCTATGAGAAGAACCCCTTGAGTAGTGCATTCAACTATAAACTTACCCTTGTCGACATTTCTTAATATTCCAGTGAAGGGATAGTAATCCACCAGAATGGATAGTAATCTTCCTAGAAGCCCTGTGCACAATGCGCTCAATGTGCTTATAGAACAGAAACCTAGAAGTTTCCTCGTGCCACTTGGGCTTGTTGTAGGACTTCTTGAGAAAATTCCACTTGTATTTGCACTGCAGTCGGCTGTAATGCCCTACAGGAAGCATTAACAACATCGGTGATTTGGCCCCAATGGGTTTTCCCCAATCGACCCTGACTGACATTGAAGCACATGTCTTTGAACTTGAAGAGAAAAACAACAATGGCAGTGTTGGGCCATAGCACCTCCTCTAGGATATCGAGGAGGAATTTGTCATGTCTTCACACAGTCGATGTCAAGGGTCCTTGTCCATCTTGCTCATTTCTCTTAATCTATGCATAGTCCAGGTCGAGGGTTCAAATGTCCCAGTGTAGGTCGAAGGTTCAAATGGCCAAAAGTATTTCATTATGTTTTGTTTTATTTCTTATAGTAATTGTTTTATTTGTTTTACAATATGTAACAAGTAATGATGAAAATATTGCTCCCATTAATGGCAACAAAGGTTTCCATATAATTTCAAGAACTCTCTTAAATATAGTCTAATGGGAGTAAATATTAACGTGATGAATTTCTTTTTATAAAGAATGATCAATTGTTTCTCTAGTGAATTGAGTGTAAAGTTTGAAGTTTTGGAATATTACATCTGGTTGTCGAATATCCTACGCATAGCTGTCAAATATCCTACATCTGGTCGTCGAATATCCTACACATAGCTATCGAATATCCTATGCCATAGTGTCATAAATCCGATGACATAGCCATCGCAAAACCTACACCCTAGTGTCAGAAATTTGACGGTGCTAAAATAATTTAAAAGGCTCAGTAGTTTTCATCATTGATGTCCGACACATCCGTACGATACGTAAGATGTCGTCGGATTTCAGGTTCAAATCCTGTTGTGTTCAAAAAGGAAGAACGAGTCGAAGAAATAGACTCTCTTCGAAAAGGAAGAACAAGTTAAAGATATAAAATCTCTTCAGAAAGGAAGAACATGTCGAATATATGGACTCTCTTGGGAAAGGAAGAACAAGTAAAAGATATGAAATCTGTTCGGAAAGGAGGAACATGTCAAAGATATGGACTCTCCTCGGAAAGGAAGAACAATTCAAAGATATGAACCCTCATCAAAAAATGGGAGAGCAGGTTGATGATGTAGATCCTCCCTAGAAAGTGGGAGTGATGATGAGACTGTCATTAATGATAGTGATGATCAAGTATGAAAGAGTCCAAGTGCGCTTAAAGATGTTGATGATGTTCAACATTCACTTGTGGATGATAGTATCCTTTCTTGAGGATGGTCTTGCACGACAATAACACTCTGCTTTTGAGAGTGGTCCTTAGTAGTTGAGGATGTTCCTGTAGAATTTACTCCCACATGGAGAGTCTACCTACATTCATTTGTATATGTCGTATATTAACACTTGCTTGGGAGTGGTCCCAACTTTAACGTTGGGGATGCTCTATGATGAGTCCTTGTGGACGTTGTAGTCTAACACTCACATGGAGTGGTCCTAGATTCAGTGCTAAGGATGTCCTATGATGAGTCCTTATGGATGATAGTGCCTGCATTTAGGTGTGGTTGAGATATGTAGTTGCAGACATTACTCTTGCATGGAGAGTGTACCCACATTCACTTGTGTATGTCATAGAATAACACTAGCTTAGGATTTGTCTAGATTTGAATATGAGGATGCTCTACGATGAGTCCTTATAGATGATAGGGCCTGCATTTAGGTGTGATTGATATCTACAGTTGCAGATGATACTCTTTCATGGATATTATGCCTAAATGAACATGTAGATGTCATAGTATAACACTCGCTTAGAGTGGTCCTAGCTCTAATAGGTTTAGGATTGTCTACGATGAGTCCATGTGGACAATATGATCTTGCACTCATTTGTAGACAAATCAATTGGTCGATACTATGGAACCTCCTCATTAAGGTGAAGTATGATGATGAGGATTACATTATCCTTGGAACTATGTGCTAAAGTGATAGTTTTGATCATCCCACAAAGAGATCTTGTGTATTGTAGGAAGTTTTGTGAAAAAGGATCAATAAGATCGAAGCGTTGTGGAAAAGGATCAAGAATATCAAATTTCTACAGCAAAGGATCAAGAAGATCAAATTCTTGCTACAAAGGATCAAGAAGATCGAAGTGATGCTGCAAAGGATTGAGAATATCGAAGTGTTGCTGCAAAGGATCAATAATATCAAAGTGCTGCTGCAAAGGATCGAGAAGATCAAAGTGATTCGGCAAAGGATAGAGAAGATCGAAGTGATGCTATAAAGGATCGAGAAGATCAAAGTGTTGTTGCAAATGATCGAGAATATCAAATTTTTTCCATGAAAGATCGAGAAGATCGAAGTGTTTCTAGAAAGGATCGAGAATATCAAAGTGCTATTTCAAAGGAAAGAGAAGATCAAAGTGATGTTGCAAAGGATCAATAAGATTGAAGTGCTGCTACAAAGGATCAGTAAGATTGAAGTGCTGCTACAAAGGATCAAGAAGATCGAAGTGTCTCCACAAAGGATGAAGTGATTGTATGCTGCATAAGGTAAAGACTTAGTGATGTAGAAAACAGTGTTCCAGTACTGAAGACATTGAATATTAATTTTTCCAATTACTGATTGTGAAAACTTCCTATGACGTATAGATGTATCACCTTGATGATGTTGCAGATGCTCTCTCTCTCTTGTTACTCCTATAGTTCATGATGATGTTGTCAGTAGAATACCCTTCTCGTTAAGGGGGAGTGTTGAAATATTGTAACTTAAAAGGATATTCTAAATGTATTTTAATCATGTACCCCAAGAAATATGTATTAGTCCTCCCTCCAGATGTTACTATTGTATTAGTTCATCTTCAAGTCATGAGGTAAAGTATCCATTTTAAGTCTAGTCAATATTATCCTAATGAATATAATATAATATTGTATTTATTATTCCTAGGTGAAGTTGACCCAATTAGTTAAGTGGGTCCGACTTGTTAGATTAAAATTCAAGTGACAAAAAGAGTATAAATAGAGGAGCTATGTTCCTCATTTGAACACACACTCACTTGCATGTAACACATATGATATATATATATATATATATATATATATATATATATAATGGAAGAAGGTGCACCTGGGGTCTTGTCTTGTACTTTTGATACATCTTATAGAGAGGAATTTTTGATGGGTTTTCTTACCCATGAGGGTTTTTCCTAGGATAAATATTTGTGTTCTTTTTTGTGGCTATGATTTTCTGTATTTAAGTGATCCTTTTCCATATGGTTATTATGTTATAATGCTAAATGTTATCATATCCAGTATAACCATTAAAATCTTAACAATTAAACAATTAAAATACAACCTATAGGTAAGAAATCTAATAAAAAGAAGTAGTCTATTTTCCAAATAGTTGTAGGGGAAAAATGCCATAAGAGTGATAAATCCTCCCTATCCTTGCAGGTTGTAACCAAGGAAAAAATGTAAGTAATGATTAGTAGACCATACATTAACAATCCAAAGAACTCAATAAAGAAGAATGAAATAAAAATTGACAAATGCTAAAATACCATAAAACAAACATAATGGGCTAGCTTCAACCATATAATATTGTCCAATGGAAACACACATATACAAATGGTGTCACCAAGAGGAATGAAGTGCCAATGGAATCCAACACTCTCCCTCAGGGATGGTTCCTTTTGAATTCTCCCAAATTTCTTGATAACTAACTTGGAATGATGAGGAGAAATACTTTCTTCTTGAGGAAGAAGGCAAGGGAGGTTTATGATGCTAAATGATGATAAGAAGGTCTGTATATTAACATCAAAGTGTGTTCCCCTTCCATGTCATCAACTTTGTCATCCTTAGACATCATCATTTCACACTAGTATGACCATTATTCCCTATCATTCCATCCACAACATTGGGGAAATCATAAAAAAACCAAAAAAGTGAAAGTTAATACTGAATTGACCACCCTAGAAAGAGGTTGCGAGTTTTATCTGAAAATCAACAACTTGGGTTGCAAATTTTCAACCAAACGGAGTGACTTGGTCCAAAACTTGATTTCCGTCAATATTTTAGTATGTCCCACCTTCATCATGAAGAAAGGGATAAAAGTGGACACAAACCTTGAAGTGTTCCAAGTTAGTAAATGAATCTACGGTCCAAAAACCTAATTTACACACTAAGAAATCAGGGAAACAAAGAATGTTCACATTGATTCTAGATTCATCTCTTGGCCACCCTTGTGCTTGTAAAAAATTCCTCAAGGTCCCCATTCCATACACCCAATTTCCATTTCTCACTCATACTTTCATGTAGCCAAAATTATCCCAAAAATAAAGGAAAGTCACATCTTACTTTCTTCTTACTTTCTACTTCACCTAAAGGAGATCATCGTTGTGACGAATGGTTGGAAGTTGCAAGGTTGAAAAGGAAACAAACGGGCCATCCATTGGATATATACAAAGGTTCATCTTCCTCTTCATTATATCAAGGTGCTCATTTTTGTACCACTTTTTTGTGATTTAATATAAACATCATTATTTGATTCAGTATGCATTGCCTTGGCGCTCTTTATGTGTGATGTGAATGAACAATAATGAGATCTTGTTAATTTAGTTTAGTTTATTTTGTTGTTTTTATTTTTTCCTCATTTTTAATTTTTACCAAAGTTACAAAACCCTTTGGTATGTTCCATTTTCAGTTATAGGTGATTGTGCACACCATACATATATTTGTGTCCATACTAGGGAGGATCCACAGTCCCCCTTAAGTTTTGTTAGTCTCATTTTCTAGCAATATTTTGAGTATTTTATTTCTTGGGTATATTTGTGTTTGTTTTCCTTTCTCTACTGTAAGAGTCACAAGTAGGTTCATTTTCCAAAACCATACTTTTTCAATCATCACTAAAAGAAGTTTCATCATTTTTTCTAGATTTGGGTCTGGATCACGTAGAGTCATAGGTAGACTAGTTGTTTGCAAAAGGCTATGGGAAAATTTGGTCAATTTATCCACTAAGATGCACTTAGGGAATTTTTCAAGTGATCCACCAAGGATTAGAACAAATCAATTGTTATTATTTAGTGCTTGGGAAGTTCCATGGTCTCATCAGTGCGAGTTGTGGTCCCTTTTTCACATGTTCACACCCCATTGGGGGAATTGTAATACATGAAATATCATGGCGGTTTATTTTGTAAAAGGCTTGTCCTTATTAGGACTTGGTCATCAAAGTCATCATCCTTGATTTTTTTTCCCTTGTGAATTATGTGACGCTTTTTTAAGCAACATATAATTATCGATTTTTTCACTCAAAATCATCCAAAGTGAGGATGGTGAGATAGGTGATTATTTATTAAAATGTTATTAAAGCCGAGGGACTATGTATTATACCATGTTATTCATAGTCCCAAATTTTCGTGGACATGCGCTAAGTCTTTCGTAGGATTTTTTATTTTTTAGATTTTTAATAAAATCATCAATAAGGTGTATTTTAATTGTAAAATTTCAAAATGTCATAAAAGTGGGCCTAAAGAGCCAAAATCCCAAAGTCTAGGTAAGCATAAAATTTTGGAAAAATTTCCTTGTGTGTCATCTTCATGGAAGAAGAAAGTAAGATAACTCAATCTCGAACTGAGATATAGGATAGAAATTTTTAGAATCCATACAAATGGGGCTCAAATCACCTCCAATATTGACGAATACATCACAGTAACATGAAATACACTCCCAAGCAACTCGAACCTTAATAATATATGGCTTGAATAGGAATTTTTCTACAGCAAGGGTTTCTTCTTGATTCTTCTAGTGAGATGAGGTAAGAGACTACTTCCTCATGATAGGGAAAGTAGAAATGGAATCGTTATCACTCTCTAGAGACATGGAGATATGTATAACTATTCTGGTAAGAACCACCAATTTTTTGTATTAATATGGACGAGAATGCACGAAGATACCCAGTGTGTATGTGTTGCTAATCTGAGACTATCCATGCAGGCATAGGTGAAAATATATGAAATGTGTGTAAAAGGAATGCATTGTATTCTAGTCTGTGAGTGTAGATTGTATTCTAGTATGTGAGTGTATATTCTATCCAAATTTCATCCTATGAATTTTTTATTTAAATTCGAAAAAAAAACTTCAAAAAAAATTAAATTCCGTCTTAATTATTCCCTAGGGTTTTGTCCTATTTAAAAATAAATAATTAAAAATTCGCATTGGAATATATGAAACATTGCAAATTTAACATCTAGCCAAATCTACATGTGAAAAACACCTATCCAAATCCTAGTGGGGCTCCCCATGATAGGAAAATTTGATTACTGCTTAGACTGCATCTTCAAAACACTTGAAATGACTTTGAAAGTTGAAACAAGCCTATTTTCCTCTAGTACCGTGAGATGTTGTGACCAAAAATTTGAATCTTGGACATGGAGTATGAGGACTACAACGACTTTGATGGAGGATATGTAAGGTAAGAGGCGCCTTATTCACCTTCACCTCTGCCAAAGTAGATGAGCATGTAGATAATAAATGGCAAGCGAAGATAATAAACAACCCCTGTCACTCAACTTTCGATTGGAAGGAAATTCCCAAGGATGAACCTTGCAAAATATGGTGATTCCACTACATCATAGGTAATCCATAGTTTGTTCATAAAATTGCAAAATTGGGGGATCTTTTTATTTAACACCCATTCACGAGTTGAAACTTTTAAGTTGATCCGACACTTCAAATGTTATTGACTACATGCTTGGTTTTATGCCCTAGTTCATGATGCATGATATGTTTAAAACATTAGATTGATTGAAAATATTGATTAATAATGTTTCTATCTTGGCAATCTATGAAATCAACCCGAAATACTACTTGAAATTAGTTGATGCATAGGCACTCTAACTTGATTATCCCTTTTTAGACTTTTCACGATGAGTCGAAATCGCTAAAAAAAATCATTTATGATTGGAGGTAACTCATTGCCTCTATAACAACCTTCATTCATCATCAATGAGCTAGTTTTACTTTTTAAAATATGTAAATTGTTTGGGATAAAAAAAACAAACCCTAGGTTTTCCCTAGTTTTGACCTTATGCTAACCATTTTATCAAAGGGTAATCCTCATTGTTTCATGAGCAATGGATCTCTGGTCCATAATACACTATATTTTCTATCATATCGTAGTAATTACATAGTATAATAAATCTTGCATGTTCATAGGCTATCTTACTAACCAAAATAACCTTCAATCCCCCACACCCCCTATCAAAATGTTATATTTGGCATAGATGTCTTTGATTAGTTAATATCATTAATGTCCTTTATTAATAAACATTCATCATCAATATTAGTTGGACTCTTAGATAATTCATCTTTTACCACAGTTTTCTTATAGGAATCCCCCTAGGTTTTCATTCAAAACCCGTGTGGGAAGTAAATGTTGTGGTGACAATGGTATTTATTCCAGGTTATCATCAAGCTAAAACCATTATGAACCTTGCACCTAATATATTAATATTAAAATATATAATATTATTATATAATAATATATAAACATTACAATATAATATGTAATATTATTAATATAATAAATTTAAGATATACAAACATATTATAACTAAATATTATATTATATGTAATACATAACATATTAACAAATAAAAAATGAGAAACAAAAACAATGAAACAAACATAATGAAAGCGGAAAGGGATCGATAGGGATGGACATGAGAGGCCACATTGGTTTTTCGAGTTTCAATTGCACAGGATATGAGATATCGATTGTTTCTGATCGTTCCGAGGACAAATCGTTCACCCATATTTTATTAATGTTAAATCTATCTCTTCTATGCGATTTTTTCTGCTCACAAGGCGTGAAGATTCCTGTATTTTTTTTCTTCCATTTATTTATTTTTATTATTTTTCTGTTTATTTTAGATTTAGTTTCAATTTAGTCCATCATATGTGGGTAGGGATCAAAATCATTAGATGTTGAAATATAGCGAAATTAGAAAGATTATATTTTCCATGTTTTAAATTTAATGATTACATTCGTTAAAAAATTGAAACCCTTGTTTCTTTGGAAAAAAAAATTGACGTCTCATAGAATAACCTTAAAGGATCATTTCCAGACAACATTGGTAATTTGCAAAACGTTTTGTATATAATGGCCATGAGAAATGGATTAAGTGGTCACATACCAATTGCAAAAAGTTCAGGATTGTGGGATTTGTCTTGGTTTTTATTGCAAGAAATTCATGTATATTAAATCGATTCTAGGTTTTGTTGTAATATATATTTCGAATATTATTCATGCCGTCCTTAGCTGGATCATTTTGGAAGTGACAAAATCTGATAATTTGATGACATAATTTTCTCTGTTATTTGTGGTGGAATAATTTTAGTCACAAGGGTTTGGTTATGGCAACTGGTGGAGCGGACGCTACGAGTTTTGATATTGATACCTTGAGAGTTTTGAAAAATAATAGCTCCGATCATAAGCCTCATCCTATTGTGAAAATGGGTCTCAATATTTCTTTCTTTGATGATGGTGAATTTACAGTCAATAGACAGGGGCAACTTTATGTCAAGAATCCTCGTGCTATGCACATCCAGGTGATGAGAATCTGTGAAGAAGATGAGCATCTAGGTGAGGATTTAAGGGAGGGAGTGAATGCAAAGGATAAATTTGTGTTTTTCCCTATCGTGTTGTAGATGAAATATGTGTTCTTCGATTACTCGAGGCACACATTGCTATCGTCGCTCGGCATGAAGACTCGAACACACGAGCCAGTCTTGAGAGGGTTTTGTGTTTGTATTTATCCGACTCTGAGCCATGGGGTATTTGAGGCCGTTTGTATGTTAAACGTTGTGAAGTTAGTTGTGTCTGTAAATGCTTTAGCTTGCATTTTTGTTTAAACTTGTTGTGTAGCATATGTGGCAGTTTCTGTCTGCCAGAATAATGTAAATGTGTTATAGGGGGAATAAATATCTCTGTATTTCTGCAAAAATATATATATATATATATATATATTTCAAATATTGAGTGATTATTGTTGTTAGTGTCTATGAAAATATGAAACAAATCTTGCATTGGCTCATGCCTCAGTTTTGTGATGGCATATTCCATGAAACATTTTCAACGGATAAATTTGATCGGTTTTCACGATTTCAACATGTCAGATGTACAATACTCAGGATTTTCAGTAATTGTGTCCCATTTCCTTGGCCATGTACAATTCTAAATAAGTCTACTTTTTCCAGTTTGTTTCTTCATGACTCTCTTTCGAAGTTAAAGCTTGTTTACCTGGTTGAACAAGTCATAATATTCTGAAGTTAAAATATTTTTTTCTGGTTTGATTAGAGACTTCATATGTAGGACATGTTAAGAGGTAGGGTATCTCATGGAATATTGCTGAAAGACAACTCTGCTTCAGGAAGAGAAGCGAAAATTAGCATCAGTACCATTGGTTGTTGACCTAAAATGGTTGCAGAAAGTAAAATGAAGGAAGAGAAAAGAAAAGGAAAAAACACAACTGCTTCACAAATTTGGAGTAGGATCTTAAAATATCAATAAAAAAATGTTTCACCTAAGAAGATAAACCATCTGTCTCCTAAGTCTACTGAGGTGTCCTCAAACCCAATTGAAAGCAATGGGAGAATGAAAGAGTTTAAAACCTCAGAGGATTTTGCTACAGAATATTTATTCAAATGTGGCATAGAAAAAGGTCTAGTTCAGAAAGTGAAAGAGTCAAAGAATAGCAATACCCAGCCTCTTCGTCCCAAAATTTATGTCATAGTATGTGCTATGTGCCACATTCAGGCCCATAAACTGAAACTAGTTTGCAAAAATTTCAGTGCACTCGCATGCCTGTAATATGAATTAATTATATAATTGGTTTATAATAATAATACCTTATGTTTTTTAGTAATTTTAGGAGCAACAATAGAAATCATTGTTTTCTATTTTTCTAAATGTACTCGGTAGTTAAAAATACTTTTCTATAAGTATATCGTAATGACGACATTGACGAGAAGTGGGAAAAATGAAATTTAAGCAGATTTCACAGGGATATCCTCTATTTTCTTATGACCACCCATATTTCTCTTAACAACAAGTAGATTGAAAGTGTATTTTAGGAATTCATTGCAGCAAGCATTGACTGCAACAAAAAATTGTGTAATTGCGAGTTTTGGGTAGGATTCAGGAGAGAAATAAAGCTTCCTCTCAATTTTTGTGTTTAAATACCTTGTTGTGTTGATTGGAATTTTCAGTATTAATCATGTTTTGGCAGGTGATTTAATAAGATAACATCAACAAACATAGGGCGGGGTAGAGCAGCTTTGTAACTTATCACTTTTACAGATATATACAGTCAATTAATGAAGGAAAGTTGCCTAATAGAGAGTAACAACAGAACATCTCTATTTCACAAACCTAAATGCAGACAAAGAGATCAGACATTCATGGAGGAACTTGAACATTCATAAGGGATGTTAATTATGGCCTTGATGACCAGACTAAAATGGAACCAGAAGATGACAAAAACAGCTGAAAGTGGTATAAAATGTATGGAAGTATAATAAACAATAAATCTTAAAGTATTTCAAAGCAAAATGGGTAGTTATCCTACTGCCTTTGGCATTATTTCAATATTTTTCTTGGAATGGAGAAACACGAATAGTAGAAACAACTTTATCATTACAAATTAACCTTATTCTTCTTTTCCATGGAATGATTGAGCCAACATTCTCCTTATAAAGAGCTCAACTAAAACCAGTTTAAAAGAATACAATCGAGTGTCATCTAAATGAGTTCATAGGTTTTTCTTAATTATTTCAAATGGATAATTAAAATAAGATGACATTTCTTCAAGATTTAAGTGAGCAACAAATGAACGTTGTCTAGGAAGAACAACCATGAGTATGTGTGAGTGATAGGCTTGGTTGTCTCAAGACTATAACACTTCTAATACATATTATTTATCCATTAGTGGACAAAATGTAAATAAATTTTCAATATCTACCTCTTATTTATCTTCTTATCATGCATAGTGAAAGATCCCAATTTTTTATGTTGGTGAACTTTGTTCTTCTGGATCTTGCATATCTTTCTTCACTTTCAGTTCATACAGTTTTAGTTTTCCACAAAAAAGGTGAATATGGTTACCCATTTCAATACTATCTATAATAAGTAAGGAGAATCATTGTTTTGGGTCCATTCTTTCGAATGTTAATATGGAAATAAGTACAGTGTTGTGAAGAATGTTAATATGGAAATAAGTACAGTGTTGTGACAAGATTTTGTTTCATAGGGTAGCTTATCAATTTCATACTTGTGAACCTATATAGTTACCAGGCATGTTCCACAACCAAATGGATTAACTTTGTAGACTAACTGACAACGATCTGGTATTGTATCCTATGATCATATAACCATCTAGATTAAATTGTCATTCAATATATTTTTGCGGCCCTGAGGTAGTGCTTCCGTTGCAATTGATTTTCAACATTGTAACGAAATTGGAATTTTGAAATTTCAATAGTTAACTAAAGAGTTAACTATTTGCTCCTATTTTATCATGTGTTTCCTATGTTTCTATGAAAAGTGTTTTATCATTTCAATGAGCTTACTATTAAAACCATATTATAACATATGTGGAAAGGGAAACCATCTATCTTCTCATGATTTTGGCTTATTTGATGATGCTTTATTCCTTTCTATGTTCCATGTTTCTACTCATTGTGTATTTTTCCTCTTTAAGAAATAAGAAATTATATTTTGAAAATTCTATTATGCATCTATTTGTAGCAGAAATGTTTTGGCTTTTTTCAAACACTAGACATTTCTCTGCAAATAGATTTTATCTTTAATAATAAGAGAAACCCAAGAGGCTATGTATAATTTTGTGTCATCATATTCTTGTTTTTTGCATTTTATTTTTATATTCAAGTAGAGATTTTCATTTCCCTATAATTTAGAAGATTTAAACATAGTACTCTTTCTTATACTGATAATATAATTATGGAGTCACAACACATGCATAATTTCCAGTGATAGAATTGTTGAAGCAAACTATTTTTTGAATAATGTAGACATCTTTGCTGCAGTCCTTTCTTGCATAGAGCCAAGACACAATCTTGAAGGTAGCTTGCTTCATAAATTCCATCAATAACTTTTTCTTACTTTTTAAATATTATGATATGAAGAAAACATTCACTAAACATGTTTCAATTGCAGAAGGCCATAGTAGAAGAAATTAAGAGGAATCCTAATGTTGGATGGAGGATGGAATGAATACTCACCTTTGTGATCACACAAGAAGTACACCTATTTTTGTACCAGGTGGTTTGAAACTTGATTTATAACCCTAGGAAAAAAGTAAGGTGGTCTTTTATTAACTATCAATTACTCTATTTTTAAAGGTAGGACAATTTAAGTGTCTCCTTAGAGTACTTCCCAGCCCCGAATTTATTAGAAGATGTTCCAGTCAAAACTCAATCGAAGGGTTTGAACTTACCAAATAAATTTGATACAGAGGAAGCTTGGCCACAATGTACTTCTATTCAAACCATCATAGTTCAGTAACCTTCGTTGTAATATATTTTGTAGGCTTACAGTGTGGGTATTTATTAATCTTGTTAGAAAACTAATAAATTGTCATTGTTATTCCTTCAATATATTTTAAATTTATCATAAATGGAGATGATTTCATATTCTAACTTGTTTATTTTTGTCTTTGTGGAATCTTTCAATGCTGTCCCTTATGTGATGCCATTCTTGATGAGCGCATATCAGGTAAATGTGGGATATTTTCTCTTGATTTTGTGTTATAATTTGTTGTTACAATCATCGCTTTGAAATCTTATTACTAGTAGACCTTAGAGTACTAAGTGGTGTTATGTTAGATAGGGACATTATGGTTATTGTTGGGCATTTGGGGAAGTGGAAGAACTTTTTGATAGGTTTTGCGTTCACCATAATGGTGTAGGCCTCCATGAACATAAATTATGTTTTAGTTATGTCGATTTTATCTTATATTTTTTTGTGGTTGTGTATCTAGATCAATATTTATTTTTATTTCATTTATCATGCTATGCCATTTTGGAATTTTACATTGTCATAAAATGATCTAGTGGCATGTTGTGGATTCATGTGTGGTAATGGTTTTGCTTATCCAATACGTGCATGGAAGTACTTTATTATTAATGGTGTTGCAAATCCTAAGGTATAAGAATCCCCTTTTATTAGTTGTATTTTTAATCAAAGGTGATTTAGGGTATTCCAATTGTATTGTTGAGTGAAGAAACATATCACAAACTTATTATGATTTAAATGTTTCACTAAGTTTACTTTAGAGTAATCTAGTGATTAATCGTTTTTATGTTTTTGTAGTGCGACCCCTACTTTGATGATTCTGGCTTCAAAATACAGACTACAAACCTTTATATCCAACTCCTCACATATGAAATATGAATGAGAAATAATATTCCATTCAATGTTTCTCACATATGATCAATTTCCAGCCAAATAGCTTCCTTACAAAATGCATCAAATATTCACAAATATTTATTCTATTTTGTAGACAAGTCTATTCATGTTGGTGGTCTTGTGACTTTAGATGTCTTCCTTAATAAAAGATCGGTTGTCATATTGGTCTTCATGGTAGCATAGGATTACTACATACTAATAAACTTGTTAATACCAAATCAATTGGTATATTCTATACAAGCACTCAACCACAATTTTCATGTTTTTCTATTGATGTAATAAGTTTGATTGAGATAAAAGTAAATTGTGCTTATACATTTGGCTTGTTTCTAGGATGGTAATTTTGCTGTAAAAATGTCATTTTAGTTTTTTTTACTTCAATGAGTATTGAAAAAAATAGTTTGTCTCCTTAATTATGTCAATATATTGCAAGATTTTTGGTGCTTTCCTTCATGCTAATCAACAAAAAATATTAATATTCAAAACTTGTAGTACCTTATTGTTGGAAAGATCCTTTATCCTTCTTGGAAAGTTGTATGATTCCAACATTTTTTCAATTTGAAATGGTGAGTTCTAATACAAGGGAGTATTAGAACTATTTCCTCTTTTTCTCTTTTTAGCCAAAATAATGTTAATTTCACAGGGTTCTGTTGGTATCCTATGCATCTATTGATAGAAAATGGCTCTCTAATGCATATATGTACTCTCCTCACCTATATGATAAGTTATCATCATTATTATTGATACACTAGGAATCTCAGACTTCTTTTTTATTTTGGAACTACAAACATGTAATGTAATCATGTCATATAACTGCAAAGTAAATCCTTGATTATGATCAAGATGAAATCATTGATGCCTAGGTTTTAGTCTTGTGTTGGGCATCATTTCCTCTATCAACTATTTTCTAGCCTGCCATTTCTAGGCTTTACACCCACAATTTATTTCCTTAATCTTTCAATACATTTCAATGGGCCTTTTGTCACTTATATTGCCTCTTTGCATTATTTAGCAGTTAAACATACTGCTTCCTTGTGTGATTATTTTTTGGAATTGTGATATGTACTAGGGCCTCCTCTAGTCATTTTGTAACTCATGATATCACTTTGGAATGCACATGAGACTCTACAAGTTTCCACCTATTCATATCATCTACTAAACATTGTTAATTCTAGTATATACAGTTATAACCCAGTCATCCCCTGAAATTTGGGGGTGCACTCTAGTTGTCCTAGGGATTCATCCTTGCAATTACCCTGTCCTGAAAACAAGTATAACATAGCATTTTTTGTTTGTTTCGTGCCTCATATTGGGAAAAAGGAGAAAACAAACAATTTCTTGTGCCTTTGATTGAGAGAAAAAATTGGATTCTAAAGTCTTAGCAAGCAATTGCATGTGACCATATTGTGCATGTTTAATGTACTTGTATAGATATCTGCATTATGTTTGGTAAAGTACTTAAGGTTAAAATAGGCTATAAATATTTTTTTCTTAAATATATGTGTAAGTGGTATTGTATAAATATAATTTTATATGAATATGCACGGACTACTCTTCACAATGTAGCAATGGAGTGGAATAGGAAAGCAATGGAATCTCTAATTGAAAATTGGGCATTTCTTCTTCTTGATATAATGGACAAAAGATATAATCTTAACCTGGATTATTATCCAAGACATGAATGGGACTATAATATCAATAAGCAAGCTTTTCTAGTGATGGTACTTGCAGTGAGGAAAACATTTATGTAACCCACCATACTCAATTGTTGTGATGTTTGAGTGTTTGTCAATGAGACAAATTCATAGGAGATGCATATCCTTTTGTTGGTTGAGGGCTATTGCCTTATCACAACTTTGGTGTGTATTCCTTAGGGATACAATATGCACAAAAAGTAGGTGCATCAACAAAAATTTAATTGCAATCCAATTTTCCTCAACTAATCAAGGAATACAATGTCATATATATTTTTCATGACCAACTTATGGAAGAAAATATAGTTATAAGAAATACACTTAGGGTTAGGATTCCAACCAATGGTGGAAATTGTATTGATTCTTTCATCTTCCTAGTAAAATTATCTTTCAAATGACATGCATTCATCTTTTAAGAATAAAAAAATACAAGACAAGAACTAGATATATCCAGTTCAAACATAATGATTGAGGATAACAAACTCTGCCTGGTATATGTGGACCTAGATCTTGGAAAGAACAGAGAGTGTGGTACCAAAAGAAGAGGTATCCCTTAATAGTGTAAATAAAGGATGAAGAATGGATATGGGCACTCATCATAAAAGAATAAGATATACATGGTAGGGGCCATTGCTGCTTCTTACTAGGAACACCACATGGGATATGCGAGAACAAAAATGGATTGAATAGAAAATAGTGTTAGGATGAAGAGAAGAGGCACTACAAATTCCATGGTGGATGATCAAATAGGGAAAATGATACTTGACACTGGATACTCCAGTAGCTTGGAAATGGAATCAAAATAAACCAAAACAATGGACCTTTACTGACACATAAAGGACATTTTAGCATGTGGAATTGAGAGAAAGGAAACTCAGGATGATGTTGTTCTATAGGAATTGGGTCAAATGTACATCCAATATGATGCTCTAATCACTTCCATATGGGATTTTGAATCTACCAGGGACTGGGTAGTAGAATAATAGGAAGAATCCTAGACCAAGTGGATGGAAGGTACTGCAACAATCCCAATTGATGTGGACACAAAACCTAGGGACTGATTATCAACCAAACTCTATTCTGGTGCACCTGCCATCTTTTATTTTAAAAAACTCTTTTGGAATTATCCCTTATGGGTCCTTGTTTATGTTAAGGTTTATAGAACACACATTTAGTTTATGCATGATCTTAGACTCTTAGTTGAAACATTAATCTTGTTCATAGACTGGGTAACACATGATACATATATTTTTTGAAAAATGTGTGGCATGCTATCCTCTGGAATAGTGGTTCATTATCACATAGAATCTTAGAGCATGTTTTTTCCATAAATTATATTGGAACTCGTAGAGACCCCAGAATGAATGAGAAGTCCAAAGGGCCAAGCAATTCATCCCATTCTTTGCAAGCAAGAGGCATACTTCCAATCTAAAATTCACACATAAAATTCATACCTTTTATAACAATGCCATGTGCTGGATTCTCCAAGGAAAGCCTTTAAAATTCAAATGGATTCAAACTTTTTGAGTTTGACCAAAACACCCAATGATGCCTTCCAAAATATGCAAGGAACAAGGGATTTTTCCCTTCATGAAGCCACCATATGAGCCATATATGTTTAAAAACTTGCACTCGTAGACGTTGCATATAGAAAGGCTACAAATATCTAGTTAATAGAATTCTAACCCAACAATGGCACCAACATTTTACCACACAAACTGTAATCTTAAGATTTAATCCCTAAATGTTCGTCCATACATTTTTAGGTTTCTCTAGTTCTTATATATTTCAATTTTTCCACTGTAGTTAGGGGAATAAAATGTTTTAGTGCTCCGATGAACTTCTTCCATAACAAGCCTTGACCTATTGAAGAATATTTTTTCCTATGCAAGGATTTTGTTCTTGAAGGTGTATATCTTTCGTATATGTGCTCCTGTACCTTTATATAGTGTGGTGGTTTACCAATACTAGATATCTTAGTTGGTTGATTTATGTTAATATGAAATATAGTGAATTCTTAGGTCATAGTTACAATCCAAGATTTACGATATCATTGCTTCCTATTTCATTTACCATTTCTTGTTTCTAGTAACATAGTGTAAGCTTGTTTCCTAAAAATGGTTTTTCCATCTTTAGTAGATGTTTGGAACCAAGCTATTTTTAGTGCTTCTAATGGGAGGATTTGTTTTTAGTTAATCTTAATATAGTTTATAAAAAGCTCAAGTTTTATCTTCATTTTCAGTCTCTATTTTTGTCATTCTTCATGAAGATGACAGAGGAGTCAATTTTTCCAAAATTTGGTGCCTACCGAGAGTTTGTGATTTTGTTTTTTGAATTTAGTGAAATGGATTTTTTATTTCTTAGCTAGCTGGAAATATCCTACTACCAACTCTTCATTAGTTATATAACATCTTAACCATTATCAATGTCTTTTCCTAATATCAATGTTTCCTTATTTGTATCAAGTCATTTTTAGCTACCACGTTCCACTTCCTTTGGATTTTCTAGTTGATCTTGCATCGTTTTGTCCTTTCCATTTTCATGAAAAAATATAAAACTTTCATAACTTTAATATATGGGGACCAATAATCTCCAAACACACCTATTAAATCACCTTTAAGTCAATTCTTACTGGATTTTCTAGCTTGACATATTCCTCTTCCTTCTTCCTAGATGTAACATTCTTTTCAAGTTAGGGGCCATACCTTAATATGACCTGTTGCCACCTTTCACACACCTGGATCACGTGGCAGAAATCTTGAAGCCACACGGTGTGTCCTTGGGGGCAAGTCTCGAGTCAAGGCTGTCACCTTGTTCTTGACTCCTTTGTTTAGGCTCAACTCCTAACAGAGCCAAGGGGGGTAGACCCTATTAAATTAGTAAGGATGATTTCTTAGTGTGGTGATGTTAAACTTAATGAGTTATTTAGGAGTTTGAATATTTTAACTATAGACAATTAAAGATGACAAGATACGAAGATAAACACACGAAATCACAAATCTGATACAGAATATATATATATATATAAAGAAAAAAAATGACCAGTGCCTTAGAATGGAGTCAAATCAATAAGATCAATGTGCTTGCATGTGCTTGAAGTGAATGTTTTTTGATTGCATCTTGGTATGTTTTAAGTTAAAATTGAAGTATGAGTTGATTAAATTAGGCTAAGGGGGGACTCTAGATATACCCGAGAGTACTTGGAGTATGTCCAAAACTAAACCCTTATGACTACCCGCAAGGAATATGTGGGCTGAGATGGAGTCTCTGGGGCTATTGTTCGTAATGCACCCGTTAGGGTGTGACAGAGATCGGTGCCCCGAGGTCACTTTTCAGTAAGTTCCCGCTTCCTTTGGGTATTTTGCCACCATAAAGGTTTGATCTAGGTGTTGGATTTTCACCTGATGGTTTGTGAGTTGGGGAGTGTGAGTCCTAATTATACTAGTCACTCAAGTGCTTTTGATACAACTTGACTGATCGGACGAACCGCAACCAAGTGCAGAGCATACACACTGGAGTCTTGTAAATTTTAATAAGTTTTAAACTGGATGTTCTTGTTTAAAAAAAAAGACTCCAAGAACCTCTTTCGATTCAAGTGGATCTCAATTGGGGAATCGAGGAGGGGTTAATTTTAAATTTGTTGATAAACAAATGATAGAAAAAATCAAATAGATACACAGTTCTAGTTTCTTAATTAATCCTACCACGAATCTCTTTCCCCTTTCAAGTCAATCAGGAAATCGTGGGGTAAGTATTACTATTACTTTGAAATGTAAGATATGGAATATGGAATTAATAACAAAATAAATTATCTTACCCTACATATTAGATCAATACTAGTTTAAAAAAATAAATGAGGAAAAGCACAAAAGGACACCGACGCAAAATCCCCCCAGGGGGGATGGGGAATGGGCTCGAAAGAGCCTATTCAAAGAATAATTTTACTGCAGCGGTTACAATATCAGAGAACTGATAAACCAGAACTTTCTTGGTCCTTATAAAGGTTGAAACCAAGTTTTTTGCAATTTTGCAAAAAAGAATTAATATTTTTTAGTGAAAAGGGGGACCCCCGGTGGGATTTGAATGCTCCTGAGACCAATTCGGACAGCAGCTTCCTTTTATTTCTGTTAGACCTGCTAAAGGACAGCAAGCAAGTTAGAATAACATATGCCCAAAATCACTTTAAGAGTACCTTTGGATCAGCCTACTTTATCTCAAAAAATAATGCGGTTAAACTAGCTAAACCGGTGAAAAATGAACCAAGGAAAGCAAGATTTCCTTGGGATATTGGATTTCTATTTGTGCAGCCAATTAAAGTGCACTGATATTGCATAATATTAAATTTTATAACAGCGAAAGGAAATCTAATGCATGTGATCTACAAGTTTTCTTTAAAATTCATGCAAAAAAGATGATTTCCCTACAGCTAGATCTAGGATGCTTATGAAACTTTTTTAAGTGCGAGATCTAGGATATGAGCTGTGAAATATTAGATCTATGTATATTTTACTTTGATGAAATAGATCCAAATTAAATCACAGCTATGAACTGAAAAAATAACCGGGTAAAGTGTTGATTTTGAGGGAGGAAGAAGAGGAGAAAAGTGTTGTTTTCCTTGAAGATTCACAGTGGAGCTTTCAGGTGGAATGTCGAGGGACTATGCCTTTTGGAAGGTTTTGAAGAGAATGAAGAAACAAACTATATCAGCATCCTCTCCAAAGTGTGAACCTACAACTCAGCTGAAATCAAAGAACTTGCCAAGAAACTTATGAGATCTGATTAGTACATACAAAGAGATTCAAGATAACAATTGCATATGAGCTTATAGGACATGCTAAATCCTGATCTCTAAACATGCATCAAAGGAGAGTGACAGTCAATAAACCTATTGAACAACACCTTTCCTATCAAGATTTTAATAAGCTAATTACCAATCTTAACCACAGATCTACAAGACATTAGCAAAAAATGACCATAGGTACAGGTTACCTCAGTAAAACAATGGCAATAATCATCCATACATGTAATGGCACCACACCGTATTGCCTCCAAATATTTTATTTATTTCAAATGAATAATTACAGAGTTACAATAACAGCAGCACCTCGTTCCCAGTTCTAACTAGCTTGGAAGAGGAGGCTGTGCCTAGATATATACAATTTGCAGGCCATCTATCCCAGGGGGGGCGCAATTCCTCATGGAATCAAATGAAATCAACTAATGGAGAGTCCATCAATGCATAACTGAAACTGCACTGATCCTACTTGTCAAACGGGGGCTTGATTGAGCTGACACATCAACCCATACACCGACACATCGGCCCACAGAGCATCCAGGAGAGTCCACACGTGTGGAGGAGAGAGAGAGGGCACAATTCCCCATGAAGACCACTATAGATCAGCTCTGGATCTGATTTGATCCCCTCCTTTAGTCAAGGATTTGTCAAATCCAGTCAATGTGCTCTAGATCTGATTGATTTTAGTCAAATCGGTTGAGTATCCACTGATTTATTGATTTTGGATTTGCTCCATTATTCATCAATTTATTAATTAAAATAATCAATAATTGATTTTTGGGGCTTTCTGACCTAAGTGATGGAAGATCACTCAAAACTTAGGAAAAGTGGGTCCATGGGTTTACATGGTGCTCTTAGCTTGAAAATGAGCACCTACATGACTGAAAACGATTATTTGGCCCACTTTTATTACAAAATCAATTTTTTCAATTAAACTATTAAAAAATAGCCTAATTTTTGAAAAAATTTAATTTAATAAAAAAAACACTGAAAAAATTGAAAAATTGAAAAATTGAAAAACACCTAGGGGGGCTTAGACATGTTCATATGACTCAAAAAAGATATCTAGCATGCTTATACATTGACACATAGACTCTAGTAACCTCAATAGGCCTAAATGCCAAGCCAACCACCCCAACTTTGGAGGTATGGAGTGAAAAACTCAGAAATTATCAGTCGTTTGTTCAACAACCAATAATAACCAAGGCAAAAAACACCCTGGGCTGATCGGATTGAAAAATGAAGTCTAAGAGACCGAGTCTTTTACAGACACTATCATGCTAGAACATTTATTACAATTGCCCCATGGGGTATGAACATGTGATATAGTACAACAACACTTCCCAGAAGTACTTCCAAAGGTCTTTTTGAAGTCCGAACAAGTTAATCCTGTCCGGTTCACCAGGCTCACTTGATAAAAAACACTAAGTACAACTTAGGTGGTAACATTCTGGCTCCATCTGGGACACATTCTCTGACTTATCTTCTGTTCAAAGGAGAGGATGTGAGAACTCTGGAATCTCTGGTTGTTGCAAGGAAATTAGAGTTCGTCAGTAACATGTATATATAGGAAAAATTTAGCCATAAAAAACAAACTAATGTACATAATTAATCTATAATGTGAAAGAAGGAATATTTTACAAAAACTAATATACAAAGAAAAATTTTCAACATGGTACAAGATAACTATAATACAATAATATGATATATATAATTTAGAAATACATGCAGGGCAAGGTTTAGAAATTGGCCCTGAAACCACTAATGCCACTAAAGGCATCAAACTGTCTCGGCAAAAAATATCTTGAGGAGGAAACCATTCAATGGTAAGCTCAGTCTTTCTCCTTCTAAGTCATTTAGATAGAAGGAGTTCGTTCCTTCTATTTCATCGATGATGTACAGTCCCAACCACAGGCTGTCGAGATTTCCATGTTTCCCAGGTTTTTCCCGTCGTTTGTCCCAACGTAGAACCGTGTCAGATACTTGGAAGGAACTTGGCCAGGTATACTTATCAAAGGCTCTCTTGACCTTGTCTGAATTTTTGATACTATGGTAAAGAGAGTCTCTTCTGCTCTCATCTAGCTCAATCAACTGGTTTATTCTATTCTGGATGGCCTCTTGATCTGAGCTGAATGTCTGGAGGAGCTTATAAACTGGAAGATTTAGATGGACTGGTAAGGTAACATCAAGGCCATAGACTAGTTCCAAAGGGCTCCTCCCTGTTGAACTTTTCTTAGTGATCCTGTCGTCCCATAATGCTAATTTGATTTTTCTATCCCAAGCCTTCTTATTGTCACCCACAATTTTTTTGATTATGGTCATTAAGTTCTTGTTACTTGATTCTGCTAGACCATTTCCTTGGGGATAGTAATTAGATGAGTGAGATAGGATAATGTCATACTTGAAACAAAAAGACGACATCTCGGAAGAAACAAAGCATGGGCCATTATCTGTGATTATTCTAGCTGGCACACTGAATCTTGTGATGATTTTATCTTCTAGGAAATCCATGACTTTGGCATTGGTTGCCTTTTTGCTGGGTATCACCTCTACCCACTTGGTAAAATAATCCGTGGCGGTAAGAATCCAAGAGTAACCATTGCTTGAGTTATCTTTGAACTTACCGATGAAGTCAATCCCCCATTGCTGAAAAGGGGCTTGGACTACTATTGGATTTAGAGCCAAGGCTTTCATTTGTTGCTTTCCGGTGAATAACTGACACTGGGGACAAACTCTGACAGCCTTGTGCACATCTGAAAATAGGTTTGTCCAATAGTAGCCTGCTCTAAGGATTTTGTGGGCGGTTGTTTTAGCTGCAAAATGTCCACCACAAAATCCTGAATGGAACTCAACCATGAGTTTCTTGGACTCAGGTTCATCGACACATCTAAGTATCAAACCATCTGGGTTTCTCCAACCCAAACCATCTTTGGTCAAGCAATACTTAGCTTCCTTTAACCTTAATGCCCTTCTTTTATGACCCAGTAAGTGATCAGGGCATGTAAGGTTGCAGAGGAAAAATATGATGTCAGTGTACCAGGGGTGCTGCTCTAATCTCTGAAACTCATCTGATACATTTTGCGCTGAATTGCTGCTTTGGCAAATTACTCCTAAATCCTTCTCATTTCCTTGGGTCAACATCTTTGCAAGACCCTGTCCCTTAATTAATTTAGTAGGTCTTATCTCCAAATCATATTCCTGAATTTTTGAAACCCACTTACCCCTGACTCCTAGACAGTCCTGCTGAGACATGATATCCTTGACAGCTGCATGGGGTACATATCCAATGATTTTGGAGTAACCTGTATAAGTTCTGAAATGTTTAAGGGACTTGACAAGAGCATAGGCCTATTTCTCCATCGTGGTATACTTCAATTCTGAATTTTGTAAGGCTCTACTCATAAAGGCTATGGGTTGCTCTTGTCCCTCCTTATTCTTTTGAAGTAAAACATCGGCAATGGTGTCTTCTGAGGCAAAGGAAAATATTTGTAATTCTTTGGCATAATCTGGGCTAGTCAATACTGACGACATGGATATGGCATTTTTGATGGACTTGAATGCATCTTTCCCTTCATCTGTCCACTCAAACTTAACATCTTTCTTTAATAGCTTTTGTAGAGGTTTCATTAATTCTACTAAGTTTGCGATGAATCCTCTTATGAAATTGATTTGACCATTAAAGGACTGGAGAGCTTTTAGATTGTGAGGCAAGGGGACTTTCTTAATAGCTTCAACTCTCTCAGGATCAACCTTGACACCATCTTTAGAAATGATGTGTCCCAACAACTTGCCTTCATCAACTCCAAAGATTGACATGGAGGGATTCAAGGAAATACCATATTTTCGACATCTTATAAAAACCTGCCTAAGATGACTTATGTGGTAAGATATTTCTTTTGAAAAAACATTTAAGTCATCCTGATATATTTCAATTATTTTGCCTATAAGTTCTTTGAAGGCAAAATCCATGGCTCTTTGGAAGGTGGCACCAGCATTCAATAAGCCAAAAGGCATTCTTAGAAATTTATAGGTACCCCAAGGTGTGGTGAATGTAGTCTTATGTTGATCTTCTTTATTTACCAACACCTAGTTATAACCAGAAAAGCCATCTAACATGGACATCATTCCTGATCTTGTTACTCTTTGAAGCAAAGTTTCGATGTCGGGTAATGGGTAATTATCTTTGAGGCATGATGTATTCAGATTTCTAAAATCTATACATATTCTAATTGACCCATTCTTCTTTCTAACAACAACTAAGTTGGAGCACCAAGATGAATGCCTTGTAGGTGCTATGATCCATGCCGCTAGCATCTTCTGAAGTTCCTTTTGCACAATGGGGGCCAACTTAGGGTTTATTCGCCTAAGTTTTTGTCGGAAAGGTTTGGCCTCCTTAGCTTCTTCTGTGAGGGGAATAGTGTGTTGAAACGCATCCTCCCTATAGGCTTTAAGCTCATCATAACTAAAAGCCAACACATCTCTATACTCTTTGATTAGGTTAATCAAGTTGTTCCTTTCCTTTTCTGAAGTACCTTTTCCAATTTTTATTAACTTGGGATCCTTGTCAGTTCCTATGTTTATTTCCACATAATTCCCAGTTTTTATTTCTTCTTTTTGTTTTTTATGATGATCTTGATGATCGAAAAGATTCTTGAAAGCTATAAGGCTACTCGAGATGTGATTCCTTTCATTATCCTCGCACTCCTGATACTCTTTACCTTCCTGCTGATAACTGATCTTCCAACCCTCAAACTCTTGTAGATTGTGGATGAATCTCAAGAGTTGCTCACCATCTTTGAACACTTGCCAGTGGTCTATATTATGTAGAATTGAAGGTCTGAAATTTATTTCCATCTTTCCATTCCCATTAATCATTTCATCCGATGGCTGGAGGGTGGATGCTGCTACTGCTAATTTATCTGCTAACCCATTCATTTCCCGATGGACCTTTCGAATGTTAAGTGCGTCAAACCATTCCATAGTGTCCCATGTGGCATTCCTATACTTTCTTAGTTTGTCATTTTTGCATTGAAACTGATTCTTAATATGGAGGACAACTAGATCTGAATCACCCTTTATGTTCAACATCTTTATCCCCATATCTTTAGTAGTTTCTAACCCTAGGATCAATGCCTCATACTCAGCTACATTGTTTGATGCTTCAAACTCTAATCTGAATGCAAAGTTGTAGACTTTATTTGAAGGAGAGATGATGACGATGCCCGTACCCTTTCCACTTTTGGAATAAGCCCCATCAAAGTACATTTTCCAAACTTCATCGATATTTTCATTTTTAATATTTTCCTTAATGGGGGCCATGAAATTTGATAAATAACATAGTTTCCAAAGTTATCAGTGAAATGAACAAATTCATTTCCGGGCTTCTTAGGGTTTTCTACATGCCGTTTCCTCATCTTTTCTCTGTGGAGAATCACCCTAGTGTTCTCTGATGCAGGTATAGTAGCATATGTCCAATCCATTTGAATGTGCCCACCAAGAGTTGCGGCCCATTTTCTGGATAACAACATACCCCAATTATCTCGAACATCTATCACCACCACATCCATCGACATGTCGATATCAGGATACTTAGCGAACTTAACTTGTAAATTTAAGATTATCCCTACCACTTCAACTTCTCTTGCATCCATGGCACAAACATTGTGGTAGGGTCGAGTGACCCTTAGATTTAATTGCTCCATTACTTTTCTTGTCATGACATTTGATGAAGCACCTGAATCTAACATACAGTTATGAAGGAGAAGTTTATCAACTAAGAGGGAGACATAAAAAGGTGGGTGATGTTCTCTTCTCGGATCAACACTGTTGAGGACTATGGGCATATCTATGGGTTCAATATGTTCAGCTTCAAATATAGCATTATTATTAGGAAGAGGATCTTCTTCGATAATATTATGAGCTTTACTTTGACTATCCTCTAAGGCTTTCAACAACTTTTCTTTTTGACTGGGAATTTTAAGGACATCAGTTGCATAAACATGAATCTTAGCACTACTTATCCATTCTCCCATATCAATATTTGACTCAGGGACAATAGGAGGATCTGGGAGGGGAGGAGTGGTTACCTTTGGCTTGTACTATTTAGACAGTGATTTCTTTTCTCTCCTTTGATACATAGCTCCCTTGAACCTGGCATCCTTCATTTCCTTAATTTCCTCCAGAGGAGGCATTGTACCATAAAAGTTAGACAGAAGATCCTTCTCAAAACCGTAATCCATGGCCTGCTGCCAATGCTGGTTTGATAGAGGATAGGTTAGGCCTACCATGTACACATGATCAAACTCGCCTGATGTTGTTTCCTGATTACTGACCTCCGCCATCCCATGTTCTATAACATGCTTTGCTATGTAGCAAGTGCTTTCTGGGTGGAATTGCTCACAAGGTCTACACCATGGAATTACTTCATCTACCAGGTTAGTTGAGTCTAACTGGTTTGGAATCCTAGGCTCTTTCTAAGGAAACTTCTTTTGATATACTTGATTCTGTTTTGGCTGAAAATTCCTAGGTCCACTATTTCTCTCCAGTGTGACTATTCTGTTTTGGATTTTATTCATTTGCACAGATTGGTCTGTCATGAATTGGTTCTGACTAGTCATCACTTTTTCAAACATGCTAGTTATATTTTCCATGGGGTCTTTAGAGGTTTCTTTTTCCTCTAATTCAACGGCCTTTCCCTTCTCTTTGTTGTACGAAGTGTTTCCCCTAGTGTAGCCTGGAATGTTGGACTTGCCCAAATATTGCATATTCCTTTCTATTTTCTCGGCCAGATCTTGAGCAGTTTTTAGATCGACTGGATCTTTATCCCTTAATTGGTATCTCAAATCACCAGTGAAAGCTTCGATGTAGGATATCAAGATGGAGGCATCCCTTGGCTTGATGTCTCTAGGGAGGTCTGCAACCACATGCCTGAACTTAGTATTAAATTCATCCATGGTTTCATTCTCCATCTTCTTTATATTATGAAGGGTAGCAAGAAAATGTCTTGGTTCTTTATTTTCCCCCCATTTATTCTTAAAATATTCTAGGAATTCATTTAAGGGTTTTATATGAATCATCACAAAGGTTGGCATACCATTCTGTAGCATCATCCTCTAAGGATAAAGCAAAGAGCTTCATTTTGATATCTTCATGGTTAGAGGCAACATTATCGCAGTAACTAACTAGGTGCCTTTCAAACTTTCAGAGATGAGTCTTGGCAGTGGTAGCATTATTTCCCTTGAACCTAGGGAGCTTCTTGATAGCATCATTCGAAATGTTATGAGGAGCACCTGCTATCTGAGAAAATTCAAGGGGTTTGTAAAAATCCATCATTTCTTGAGATTGGAAAGTATGACTCTCTATAAATATGTGATGGATATCTGAGAGGGATTGGTATCCTAAATCTTCAAGGTTTCTACGAGAAGTATTCCTATTCAATCTTTCCCTAATAAGCCTTTCAGGATCAGGGAGAGGATTGAATAAATGTCGGTGGTTTCTTTGGGTAGAAATTCTTGAAGGGATGTTAGACAGTGGAGTCGCCAGATGGATCGAGTTTTAATTTTTATGCTTTTTAAAGACTAGATCAATCAATAGTTTTTTATCTTTTTAGTTGTTTAGAAAAAAGTTAAGCTAAGTCGTACTCGGGAATAAAAATATTTATCCCTGGCAATGGCGCCAAAAAGTGTTGCCACCTTTCACACACCTGGATCACATGGCAGAAATATTCAAGCCACTCGGTGTGTCCTTGGGGGCAAGTCTCAAGTCAAGGTTGTCACCTTGTTCTTGACTCCTCCGTTTAGGCCCAACTCCTAATGGAGCCAAGGGGGGTAGACCCTATTAAATTACTAAGGATGATTTCTTAGTGTGGTGATGTTAAACTGAATCAATTATTTAGGAGTTTGAATATTTTAACTATAGACAATTAAAGATGACAAGATACAAAGATAAACACACGAAAGCACAAACCTGATACACAATATATATATATATATATATATATTTATATATAAAGAAAAAATAACCAGTGCCTTAGAATGGAGTCAAATCAAAATGATCAATGTGCTTGCATGTGCTCGGAGTGAATGTTTTGCGATTGCATCTTGGTATGTTTTAAGTTAAAATTGAAGTATGAATTGATTAAATTAGGCTAAGGGGGGACTCCAGATATACCCGAGAGTACTTGGAGTATGTCCAAAACTAAACCATTAAAGCTACCCATAAGGAATATGTGGGATGAAATGGAGTCTCTGGGGCAATTGTTCGTAACGCACCCATTAGGGTGTGACAGAGATCAGTGCCCCGAGGTCACTTTTCAGTAAGTTCCCGCTTCCTTTGGGTATTTTGCCACTATAAAGGTTTGATCTAGGTGTTGGATTTTCACCTGATGGTTTGTCAGTTGGGGAGTGTGAGTCCTAATTATACTAGTCACCCAAGCGCTTTTGATACAACTTGACTGATCGGATGAACCGCAGCCAAATGCAGAGCATACACACTGGAGTCTTGTAAATTTTAATAAGTTTTAAACTGGATGTTCTTGTTTAAAAGAAAAGCCTCCAAGAACCTCTTTCGATCCAAGTGGATCTCAATCAGGGAATCGATGAGGGGTTAATTTTAAATTTTCTGATAAACAAATGATAGAAAAAATCAAACAGATACACAATTCCAGTTTCTTAATTAATCCTACCACGAATCTCTTTCCCCTTTCGGGTCAATCGGGAAATCGTGGGGTAAGTATTACGATTAATTTGAAATGTAAGATATGGAATATGGAATTAATAACAAAATAAATTATCCTACCCTGCATATTAGATCAATACTAGTTTAAAAAAATAAATGAGGAAAAGCACAAAAAGGACACCGACGCAAATCCCCCCAGGGGGGATGGGGAATGGGCTCGAAAGAGCCTATTCAAAGAATAATTTTACTACAGCGGTTACAATATCAGAGAACTGATAAATCAGAAATTTCTTGGTCCTTATACAGTTTGAAACCAAGTTTTTTACAATTTTGCAAAAAAGAATTAAGATTTTTTAGTGAAAAGGGAGACCCCTTGGGGAATTTGAATGCTACTGAGACCACTTCGGACAGCAGCTTCCTTTTATTTCTGTCAGACCTGCTAAATTAAAGCAATAAAGTTATAATAACATATGCCCAAAATAACTTTAAGAGTACCTTTGGATCAGCCTACTTTATCTCAAAAAATAATGCGGTTAAACTAGCTAAACCGGTGAAAAATGAACCAAGGAAAGCAAGATTTCCTTGGGATCTTGGATTGCTGTTTGTGCAGCCCATTAAAGTGCACTGATATTGCAGAATATTAAATTTTATAACAGCGAAAGGAAATCTAATGCATGTGATCTACAAGTTTTCTTTAAAATTCATGCAAAAAAGACGATTTCCCTACAGCTAGATCTAGGATGCTTATGAAAAAATTTTAAGTGCGAGATCTAGGATATGAGCTGTGAAATATTATATCTATGTATATTTTACTTTGATGAAACTGATCCAAATGAAATCACATCTATGAACTGAAAAAGTAACCGGGTAAAGTGTTGATTTTGAGGGAGGAAGAAGAGGAGAAAAGTGTTGTTTTCCTTGAAGATCCACAGTGGAGATTTCAGGTGGAACGTCGAGGGACTATTCCTTTTGGAAGGTTTTGAAGAGATTGAAGAAACAAACTAGATCAGCATCCTCTCCAATGTGTGAACCTGCAACTCAACAGAAATCAAAGAACTTGCCAAGAAACTTATGAGATCTGATTAGTACATACAAAGAGATTCAAGATAACATGCATATAAGCTTATAGGACATGCTAAATCCAGATCTCTAAACATGCATCAAAGGAGAGTGACAGTCAATAAACCTATTGAACAACACCTTTCCTATCAAGATTTTAATAAACTAATTACCAATCTTAACCACAGATCTACAAGACATTAGCAAAAAATGACCACAGATACAGGTTACCTCAGTAAAACAATGGCAATAATCATCCACACATGCAATGGCACCACACCATATTGCCTCCAAAGCTTTTCTTTATTTCAAATGAAGAATTATAGAGTTACAATAACACCAGCACCTCCTTCCCAGTTCTAACTAGCTTGGAAGAGGAGGCTGTGCCTAGATATATACAATTTGTAGGCCATCTAGCCCAGGGGGGTGCAATTCCTCATGGAATCAAGTGAAATCAACTAATGGAGAGTCCATCAATGCATAACTGAAGCTGTACTGAGCCTACTTGTCAACCGGGGGCTTGATTGACCTGACACATCAACCCATACACCAACACATCGGCCCACAGAGCATGCAAGAGAGTCCACACATGTGGAGGAGAGAGAGAGGGCACAATTCCCCATGAAGACCACTATAGATTAGCTCTGGATCTGATTTGATCCCCTCCTTCAATCAAGGATTTGTCAGATCTAGTCAATCTGCTCCATATCTGATTGATTTCAGTCAAATCAGTTGAGTATCCACTAATTTATTGATTTTGGATTTGCTCCATTATTCATCAATTTATTAATTAAAATAATCAATAATTGATTTTTGGGGCTTTCTGACCTGAGTGATGGAAGATCACTCAAAACTTTCGAAAAAGTGGGTCCATGGGTTTACATGGTGCTCTTAGCTTGAAAATGAGCACCTACATGACTGAAACCGACTATTTGGCCCACTTTTATTACAAAATCAATTTTTCCAATTAAACTATTAAAAAATAGCCTAAGTTTTGGAAAAAATTAATTTAATAAAAAAAACACTGAAAATTTGAAAAACACCTAGGGGGACTTAGACATGTTCATATGACTCAAAAAAGATGTCTATCATGCTTATACATTGACACATAAACTCTAATAACCTCAATAGGCCTAAATGCCAAGACGACCACCCCAACTTTGGAGGTATGGAGTGAAAAACTCAGAAATTATCAGTCGTTTGTTCAACAACCATTAATAACCAAGGGAAAAAACACCTTGGGCTGATCGGATTGACAAATGAATTCTAAGAGACTGAGTCTTTTACAGACACTATCATGCTAGAACATTTATTACAATTTCCCCATGGGGTATGAACATGTGATATAGTACAACAAGCACTTCCCAAAAGTACTTCCAAAGGTCTTTTTGAATTCCGAACAAGTTAACCCCATCCGGTTCACCAGGCTCACTTGATAAAAACCACTAAGTACAACTTAGGTGGTAACATGACCTTCGCAATTTTTGCTTATAAACTTAATGAACTCTTTGAGGTATTTGGACCAATTGATGGTTAATATTGTTTAAATATACAATATAAACATTATCCTATCAAGTGTCTTGAAGCACTTCCCAGTCTAATTGTTTTTGTTGTTACATCAATTTTAAGGAAGTGATATGACTTATGGTGGGAAATCTAGGCTAGCACAACTGGGACTAAACTATTTAATTTCATGGTATAAATGGTCTATTTCATCATCAAATTTTTTTTTTAAAATATTAATTTATCGTCCTAGACGAAGGGATTTGCAACCCACTCAACTGCCTACTGGATCTTGTTAATTTTTTCATAGATGGATTTTGTGAGGTACTCATAGAGTTTAATAATTTGTATCTAATTTTGAGTAGCAGAAAACATCTTGGGATTTCTTGGCCACTTCTTCTAATTGTTCCTATATATACATTATATGATCACTATTTTAGGATCCATACTTTTTTATATCTAAGCTATGATTTATTTCCTTGTATCCCATGTTAGCTTCATCTATTACTTCCCCTTTTAAATTGTGTGGAACTCTCACTACAACTAATATTCTATGTGTGCATGTGGGCATGAACTATAATTTCTTCAATCTATGGATCCTCCCATATTGCGCTCCACAAGAGCATGAATTGGTCATATACCATTTCAAACCTACTCTTGTATCCATTCCCTCTTTCTATACATATCCCTTATTTTATTAAGGATTTCATTGATTTGAATCTACATATTTTTATTTTTGATCCACAGTTTACTCTTGTATCATTTTTCCAAGTTTAGCTAGTTTCATGCTTTGAAATAGTTCATATTTAGACATGCATCGATTGATGTTCAGTACAATTTGATGGCTACTAACATGATCCACTAAGTAGTTCACCTAGGACTTTGTCAAATCACATGGCTTTATATTGCCCCATTTGAATGCATGTTAAGGAAAGGGGATTACAAATATTCACATAATTTAACTCATTTCACATTATGGCCTAATAGGAAGCGATTGAGTGGCAATAATTGTGAGGGAGATAAGAGAGCTAGGTGGGTATGAACCAAGAGAAATGATAACATCAAGCCAAGATAGATAAATGATAATCGGGTCAAAGAAACATTGCAGTCGACTAAGGCACCTCAAAAAATTATCAATAAATCACCCTCCATTCTCTTTAAATAGATATCATGGACAAACGGGTGTTAATCCATGGACTAGTAGTCATTAATATTGAGCATAAGTTGAATTGTTTGACTACTCTTTTCCATTATAACATAATTGTGACCACCATATTATATATTTACAAATGCATAATAAAAAAATAGACTTTTCCTAAATATACACTAGAACAAGTTGAACATAACTAACTCCCAACTCTCTAAATACCATAACACATTTCACATGCATGCCCTTTTCACTACATCCCAAATAAATCCAAGATGAAATGGGTAAGTAAAAATTTGTCACTCAATGAAACCATGTGAATGAAATAAGCATCCTAGTGGAACCTTCTAAATGGTACATAGTGGTGCTATGGGAGTTTTATCACACTTCATAAAATGATAATGAAGGATTCGCCAACAACAATTAATGCCATGTGAAGCAAAGAGGTGAGCATGTTTCTCATGACAACTAAGATGATAATATTTAATAACACCAAATACACACACCAAACTAAAGCACTTAAGAGATTCACCTAACTCACGTACATAGGTGACATACCAAACTCATGCACATAACGAATGCACCAATTCTATTTCAGTTTGCATTTCACTAGATTAGCAAAACAAAAGTTCACAAACACTAGTTTTCTCTGTAAATAGCCTTGAAGACTAGTTACATAGATCAAAGTTTCAATTGTTGATCCTATAAAATATTGTTGCGACTAAAGATGGGAAAAGAAAAAAACAAAGCAATGGTTTCTCTACTTATGAATTTTAGTTAATTTAAAAAGTATCGCAAGACATAAATGTAAGGATATACTACACCCTTGGAGACCAATGGAAGTCCTAAAGAATCCATCTTTGACCAAGGCTAGATGCTACTAAAGGATACATGAGGTGGGATATTTTGATCCCCACTCCAATAACCATCCTCAATTGCAAATATATGAGGGGGGCCCTCCTTATATAATTTTTTGTTGAGAGAGGTTCATAGAAAAAATTTAAAATCAAGCTTTTGAATCTTGGTGTCATTGCTACAAAACAATATCATCTTCAATTCATTGACATTTATCTTCATGATAGATTGCCGTTATAAATTGGTATGTAGTGTATTATCAAGAATCATACCTTCCCTATATTGATAACTTTGATGTGTTCCCCATGGCCATATTAGAGGTGACTAAAGGTTAAACTAGAACAATAGAGCTAGATTATTAATTACCTTAGGTATGAAAATGTTGTGAGCATTAATATTATCAACTAGGATTAACTGGAGCTCAATGATGGTGTTGACATGCTCTATTTGTTTTAAAATATATATAATTGGTTGGAAGAGGAATTCCAAGAGAGAAATGTATAAGGTTTATGTGGTATATAGGGGTTGTTAGTATTTGATGCAAGTGCAAGACTCATTTAAACAAATTAAATAATGTCTCAACTTTGTCCCCATGAAGTGTGAGGACAACTTTAGATATTTTAATTGTGGTCACAATGATATATCTAATGGCCCATTAAATAGTTATGGTATCATGGAAAAATATTTTTATCCCACAAGATCATTTGGGACCATTCAAAGTGAAAAACAAGGATTTTTTATGCTCCCTCTTAAACTTAATTTTTCTTTCTTCATGAATTTGTATTAAAATCTCATAAAAAAGATGTATGACATATCAAGGTCCCATGCAATATAGTAATGAGACAAACCTTGAATATGCTACATATATTGAAATGAAACAAAATAAGTCTACATCTAAGTGGAATGTTGGTCTAGATGAGGATTTAACTTTGTAATATTGACCAACAAAACAAAACTTCTTTTCCCCACATTGTGTAAATCATGGATGCTAGCTTTCACGAGGGAAAACAACATAATACTTTCAATGCAACATTTAAAGAGAGTGCATGTTAGGATATATACTTTTTGACTTCTTGCACCTTGATGATGTATATTATGACATATATACACTCTTAAATACAACATTACAAGGTTCTTATGGTGTTCCACCCACAAACATCAACCTCAGTGGTGAAATCCAACCAAAAAATTGTCAAAATGTAAATAGATTTTCATATTAGTGTATGTTAGTTCATAATAAATTCTATATTTAGATTTGTCCTTTGGGGTTGGTCAAAGGTTGAAGGCTTGCCAGTATTTTTATTTTTGAAGGAAATTGTCGATGATATGGACTAATGGCCATTGTAGATATGTAAAATGTAAATATTTGGATCTTCAAAACTTTGATAGGTTACAAATGATTCTAAATATTTTGCATGTTTTACTCTTTCATGACATCTTTAGTGACGATTGGCACTCTTTTTCATACACTACAAAGGTACATAAACACATGTTGTTAAGGTAAGTGCTTAGAAAGTGATGAAGTGTGTGTATATATTCTAGAACTTGGTATAACTAATGTTTTTTTATAGCAACTATTGTTGGATGTAGCCATTAAAAATTATATCCCTTAAACCGATCGCAAGCATTGAACACTTCAATGTTGATATGTAATACTTACTTGATTGGATGATGAAAATTTTAAGCACTAGATACCCAACACCACACTTAAATCATCAATGTTCACATAATAAAAATTGTTTTCTAATCCTTCTAGGGACCCCTTCACACCAATACACGTGGCACTTGACATTCCAAATCATCCTACATGACGTTTAGGATCATTATTACCAAGACATGGTAATATCTAGGGAGGTGAAGGAAAAGAGGGAGGTGGTTATAAATATTTAAATATCTTGGGTGAGAACTTATAGCTTTAGGGATAAAGCCAAAATAAATCTAACGGGATATGGGGATGGGAATGATTTCATCATGCAATCTGTATTTAGGTCACATTAGGAGCTTGTTTATAAATGGGAGTGTTTTAAGGTGATATCTATCATACATGATTATGAGGCGGTATTTATCATATATGAAATTAAAGTAGTTTCTGAATAATTTTGTCTATAGCTCCTATATGATAGCAACTTAGTAGGTGACTTCACAATGGGTGGTTTTTTAATTATACAATTTTCTTGACACACCTTTCCATATTTCATGTTATTAGTTGAAATGTTCACATTCTTATGTTAGTCCAAATATTTGCAGTCTTTTGTCCTTTTACCATGTGCTACCTTGTATATTTGTTGTCTTCACCCCATTGGTGACTTTGGTCTCCAAATTACCATTATGCTTGGTATTTTACTTAGTATGGGTATGCTTGAAGGGTCATGTAAGGATGTAATAGTTGAACCTATATTTTTATTTGAATAAGGGAACCAACAACTGGGGACATGGATGGTACTCATGTGATACGAGGTCCAGGGATACAATCCCGCTGCCACTATACCACTAGGTGCATCCACAGGGCCTAAACCATGGCACACATGTCAATTATTCGGGGGGGGGGGGTTAACACAAGACCTTCCATTTACAACATTTCCAATTTACAACTTGCTCTGCCCACCCCCCTGCACCCCCCCACGGGATATAATAGTTGAAACTAACTTAGGAGGAAGAGTATCACAAATATTGAAATGGACACCATAACCTTATTGTATGCCAATACTTCCACATGCAAAGACTCATTTGATGGCATGGGCCCAACACATAGTCCATGAGTCCAAAAGGAAACAAAACCATGGCTTCAAACTATCTATTTTGACCTTCGACTGTGTCTAAAGTTATTATAACCATCCTTGATGTATGAAACTAAAAATGGCCATCACATCTTCATCACATGACAAAGATTCCATTTACATGACCTTTTGTGGTGTCTGAGGGACACAATGATGTCTCATGGGCCCCATATACAAACATTATGGTGTAATACCCTACAGTTTTTTCATTGACCCACATCATGGGAACCAAGACCCATGTATAATGTTCTAAACTTCAAATATAGCAACATATCCCACTTCCAAGACAAATATTCCCTATGGAGCTAAATATGATGGTTTGGTACCACACACGTGGACCATATCTACATAATAAAATGATATAGTGTAAGGTCCTATATTTCTCATTATACCATGGAATGGTCCTCAAGTCCCATCCCTAATGTTCCCATCCTCAACTTGTTGGCCATATCTCACATGTAGGCAAAGTATTCCCTACACAGGCCCTATGCAATGATGTGGGTTACTATGCAAATAACATGAGCCCCATAAGAAAATGTTCTATCCAAACAACATGGGTTTTGTTATCAAATGAAGGATTTGTGACCAAGAATAATCCATGATGTGAATAATCTCAAAATATCCACCATATCTTTATCACAAGAAAAATATGGACTAGGGCCTCATGGATGGCCTATGTAGAACCCAAAAGCCGCATGTTATGGACTAAAAATATAGATATTCCCTCTGTGACATGAATTGGTTCATGAGAAGCATCCTTGGTGTACTAAACCTTCAAATGTGATACCACATCTTAATCACATGCCAAATATTTCCTATGCATGGGATATGTTGTGGGATTTTCAAATGTGATATAACCACCACCACCAAAATTCCAAATTTGCATGACTTTTAAGGGAGGTTTTTTATAAATATCCTTAAAAAGGACCTTTAGGGGGGGGTTCGATTCAACCCCCCCAAAAACATTCATGAAAATTGGAACTTTGAGGCAATATTTATCACAACTGCACGCACAAGTCCAAATTCTCATAATTTTTTGGGGTAGATTTAAAATAACCACCCCCAAAAGCCCAATTATCATTCCATTTGGGGGTGAATTTCAAACAAACACCCCCAAAAGCCCAATTATCATTCCATTTGGGGGTGAATTTCAAACAACCACCCCCAAAAGTCCAATTATTATGATTTTTTGAGGTGGATTTAAAACAATCGCCCCCTACAGTTAATTTATCATTACTTTTGTTTTTTGCTGGGGGGAGGGGGTGGGGGGGGGGTTTAAAAATTGATTAAAAATAGCCTTTAGGGGGGTCTTTCCACCCGCCCCCCCTCTGCCCCAAAGGTTCTGATAATTGGATTTTTTTTTTGGGGGGGGGGGATTGGAATGGTTAAAAACTGTGCCCAAAAGTCCAATTCTGATGACTCTTTTTTGGGGGGGGCGCAGGGGGTGTTTAGGAAACTCCCCCAATGGCATAAATTTTTTTTTTTGGGGGTAGAAAAACCACCTTCAAAATATCATTAGGGGGGTCTTTAAAAAAACCCCTCCAAAAGTCATGGAAATTGAACTTTTGGGGAAGGTTTTAAATCATCTGCCCCCAAAAGTCTAATTCTCATGACATTTGGAGTGGGGGGTTTCTAAAAAAATCCTTCAAAAACACCTTTAGGGGTTCTTTCTAATGCCCCCCCCCCCCCCCCC